>LPNX010055340.1:11868-178637 GCA_001517045.1 Pseudotsuga menziesii
TTCTGTTGACTCTGCTGAGTCATCATTTCCTACTTAGCATTAAATTTAACATAATGTCTTAGGAAATGTAATTAAAATAATTAACATTATTTTACAAAATTGGGATATGTGACACGCAGATACACAATTCTCAACTCCATTGTGTTGCTTCCTGACCCCCATTTATGCCTTACACGGACCCTGTTAAGTGGGCATTGGACCACGTAGACCCTAAGATTGGAATATTTCATGATATCGATAATGCCCTTATTGCTTCGCTCTGTTCAGATGTGTTTTCTAGGGCTTACGCTTTGCCAAACCCCAAGAAGCTTCTCTCGTCGAAAATTTTCAACGAAATCCATGCCAAATTCAATTACGAAGAAGCGGTCAAATCTTGGATGGAAGACCCAACACCTGACATTCCCGTTTCACTTGCAGCATATCTAGTTTCTTGGTTCAGAGAACCCTTTTCATTGTTAGCCAACATGTTTTGTAGGTTATATGGTTTACCGAATTGTTCCTTATTCAAAGCGCAATGGGTCCCTATGGCGAACCATATCCTGCTTACAGGTCATTCCTTCGGCTGGGCATGAATTCTGTCGCTCAATTTACGCGAGGAAATTGAAAAATATGAGAAAACCCCCGACAACCGTAAACCATATTTCTACATGTCAGGGTTCGTAATGGATGCATTTTGTGCGTCTACTTCTTTCCTTGCCCTAAATTGGAATTGGACCCACAAATATCCACTAGTTCATATATATTGCGTTGATATGTGGGACGACAATTTCGTCCCTCGCGTTTATGTACTCTATGACCTATTTCTCGGGTAAATGTACTTCAAAATTTTCAAAGCTGATACTCCTCCATTCTCTAAGAGTGCTAGGGAACTCATTTCAATGTTTAGCGATTGGTATGTAGGAGAATATTTCTCTTACATAAGGATTTGGGGCAGTAATATAGTCCACTTTCTTCCCAGAATAGTTCCAAACCAAATGGTGCTTCAATAATTTGACCATCAGATTGTCATTGATGGGGTTTTACCCAAGTTGACCAAACATATGAAGAAGGGATGGTTGAAATTTCCTGTGAATCTTGGCAACCTTACGTTACAGAGTCTTTCTCATGCGTCTTTGGTGGGAAAGGACATTTCTGTTATGAACCTAGGGGAGGCATATAAAATAATGCATGACCCAGTGGCATATTTGGCTAATCTCTTTGGTCATGAGCACATAAAATTTCAATACGTTTATGAAAATGACCCCGATATTTCTATGTTCTGAGGAGCTACCAATTTTCAGGAGGTAATCGGTAAAATTACTGATCCAGAGACCAAGTTTCATTTGTACCAGTATCAAAAGGATCTTAAGACAAGAACTCTTCGAGAAAGAGGAGATAAACTAAAAATAAAACAAGACCCTGAAAAGGAGAAGACAGTACAAAAAGCGAGAGAACATGCAACAATTTTTGTTGGTGCTCTTGTTTCTAAACCCAAGGAAAAAGACAAAGGTTTCCTTGAAGGCTCATCCAACCCCCCTGTTACCACAATGGAAGATACACTACATAAAGGGGTAGAACTCAAAATAAATTTTGAAACTCAGGTAGAGATAACTGATGTTTAGACTAAAAGACAGAAGATTGAAGCAGTTTCTGAATAGGCTCAACTGGTAGAAGCACCCACAAAAGAAAATCTCATGCCTTCGATCTCAATTGGCAAGAAAGAGTAGACACTTGTCCAAGACGCTTCTGCACAGAAGGTAATCTCTTTATCTTCCGCTCAGATTGAGATTGATAATACAAATGTGGAACAAGACCCCGAGGTTGTTATAACTAGCCTTCTGTCATCCATGCCCAATATGAAAATTAGCTTTCCCAGTATGTTTGGTTAATCATCTTGCCAACATTCTTTTTTTGAGGTAAATTTGTCATCACTAATGGGAGCTACTAGTAGCATTCCCACCTTTTCAGTTAATTCACCTATTGATACTTCTCCTACATCCCCAATTCCCCAGTTGTTTCAAGAGGACATTCCTTGTGCCTCTATGAATATTTTCTCAAAAGGAAGATTTTCCTATGTCTGATTCTTTTACATCATTCACCTTTACCTCTGCTTCTAGTCCTAAGGATAGCCCCCCCCCAGCATAGAAATTCCTTTAAACCAAAGCCAAAATGATTTCCTGGTTACCATCCACCACCAGACCATTTCATTATCATAAGTGATGGCAAATTTTGGAGAAGATGCAATGGTATCCATGGGAAAATATTATTGGAGTAAAAATGATAAATTTGTGGTTAAAATGGGATCCAATAAAGCTAGAGAAGGCTCAATAAAACATGTTCCCGCTCTTGGTCAGGTCATTTGGAAGGCATACATAAGTGATATTCAACAAGGGGCAATGGACACAACAACTGACATGGGATTTTTTGCTGGAGCTACTTTTAACTCAGTTTCACAATTAAGTTTGGCTCTTAGTGAAAAAGAGAAGGAATTGTAGAAGGCCAAACATGACTTAGCAGAAGCATAAAAGAGGCATGAACAAGAAATTGACCAGTTGAAACGAGAACATGAAGACAGAGTGCAAAAATGGAAAAACAAAGTTGAACAACTCAAGCAACAACTTGAGAATGTAGATGTTTTGAATCAGCAACAATCAGAACAGATTGCTCATGTTAATCAACAACTGAAAGATGCTCATCTAGCCTCAAAAGCCTCATCTTTTATGGATCTGACACCTCAGAATTTCAAACAAGTACTCTGTAAAGTACACCAAGAGTTCTAACAGGCTGTGATAGATTTGTATACTTGTTTTGATGAGATGCAAGTGTTGTATGACAAGTTTAGCAAGCATTCTAAAACTGTTGAGGATCACCATCATTGGATGAGAAAAGCATCCATTGCTTTAGAGCAAGTAATAGGTTGGCAAAAGCATATTAAGGAAAGACCTGATGGCTTTCCAATCTTAGACAAGTTACAGGTCAAAACAACTGAAGTTGCCATCGAGACATGGGAGGGTATCTACGATTCTGTTGAAGCTTTAATCAATGCAGGACAAATGGTTTGTGAACAGAGGTGGTCATATTCAAAAAATTTGCTAACCTATTCGAGTTTTCCTGTTCTAGATCTTATCAATGAGGCACCTTAGCCTAAACTTCATTTGAAACAAGTGGAAAAGCAGTTTGACTATTCTAAAGAGTTGATCCAACAAATTAGTTAGCTGACGGTACAAGAAATGGATCGAATCTCCCCATGCTTCGATAGCTTGGATACAACTGTTCATCAAAGAATGGAAGAAAATGAGAGAGGAGGATATTTCCTCCCAAATTTGCAAGACCAAAATTTAGTTGAGGAATGCTTATTTTCAGGAAGTCGATGACATTCTGGAGGTATTTTCCAAGCTGTGTTCCACCCTTGGGCACACCTAGAAACTATTTGATTGTGTAGTTCCACGTTTTGGGAATATTTTATTTTCTCGTAAGTTTGTAATCTTATTTAAAGAGAGATAGACATTGTGTTATTTGGACTGCCTTGTACTTGCAATTTGTGTGTCTTTAACACTTTGGATATTGTTCTTTGCAATTTTATTTGTTAAGTTGCTCTAAAGTAAGTTGAAAGAAGTAATCTTGATTTGCATGTTTGCACATTAATTGGTTGTTTTCTTTCATCTGTTATATCCTCCAATAGTTCTATCTTGAAATCATTACTCATTGTGTTTAAGTGTCCTTACACAGTTAGTTAGTAGTTAGTTATTTTTCAATATTTTTCAGTTTTTTTAAAGCGAAAAGCGGAAGTCGACAAGAAATAAATTAAAAATCCGAAATCCTACATTTCGGATTCTGGAAATCAAATCTGAGAATTGAAAAAATAATACCTATCATGTTATTGACATAGCATGAGTATTACACCATTATGAAGCTAAATAACCAATATAAGTCACAACCCTTTTGCAACAGAGCATGTGTAAGAGTCAATTAAAACATAGCAAGCGTGTTTCACCATCTCATAAGCAACATTTTTATTTATCCAAAAAACTAATACCTATCATTTTATTGACAGAGAATGAAATAACCAATACATGCCACAATATTTTTGCAACAGAGAAAGAGTCACATTCAATTAAAATAGAGCACTACTCTATGTTCCAATTTCCTATTCGTCGAATTCTGATTTTCGACATTTCGGATTCTGGAAATTGTATGTTCACCTTTTCAGTTAACCTTGCACATGTTGGAATGTCTCGGTTTCCGATATTTAAAATATCACGAATCGGAATCGGGAAGCCAACAAATGATTTCAACAAAAACCCGAGTATTCGGTTTTCGATATCCGAATTATCATGAATCAAAAATCGCGGATAGCTCAAATAACCCTAACAAAAACTGGAATTTCTGGTTCTAGATACCCGATTTCGGAAATTGCATATCGTGTTTCAGAAATTGCATATCAAATAACCCATAATATGTTTTTAATTTGTTTATATAAATTGGAAATTATATGATTTTATTTTATTTAGAGAAATGATTTAAAAAGTCATTTAAAACTTAATCATTTTAAAGATTTTTAATCCGTAAATTTGCAAGATTTTTTTTTTGTAATTGTATTGGATTTATATTTTTCTTGAGCATGGTATATGAAGTTTATAAACTGAATAATAACAATTATTTTCAATTCCCCAATTTTCGATTTCCAAAATTTTCGATTTCTGAAATTTCGGATTCCCGAAATTGTATGTTCACCTTTTTAGTTAACCTTGCATGTGTCGGAATGTCTCGGTTTCTGATATCGAAAATATCGCGAATTCGAATCGGGAATCCAACAAATTATTTCAACAAAAACCTCAGTATCCAATTTTCGATATTCAAATTATAGGGAATTGGAAATCGCGAATACCGCAAATAACATTAACAAAAACTGGAATTTCTAATTCTCGATACCCGATTTTGGAAATCGGGTATCTTGTTTCGGAAATCGGAAATAAATATTATAAAATAAAATTATTCATAATATATAATGCGTTTTTCGTTTGTTTATATATATTGGAAATTGTATGATTTTATTTTATTTAGATAAATGAGTTAAAAAGTCATTTAAAATTTAATCATTTTAAAGAATAATAATTTTTAATTTATATAGTAAATTTCTAAGAAACATTTTTTTTGTAATTGTATTGGATTTATATTTTCTTGAGCATGGTATATGAAGTTTATAGATTGAATAATAACAATTATTTCTATTAATAAAAGTGAAGTTTAATCCCAGATGCGTATCATGAGAGTCAAATTGGCAAGGATTGAACATACAAGGCTATTGTGGTAGAACAACGTTGTACTTGTCATCCCATCACATTGCCACCTATCCTGCACTCATTATGCATTAATGAAGTGGGTCTATCTGTCTAGGCTCACCAAGTTGGTCATCGGTTGATTTTTAATGTTGGGATTACAGTTGATTCGGTAGTCACGTCCAGCATGAAGAGTGGCGCCTCCACTGCTACAATAGGTTCCATTGGCGAGTTTAGGTACAATATGGTCATGATTAAATTTTCTGGTTATTATATTTTGTGATCCAGCAGGGACCCAAGAAGGTGGAATGGAGTTGATCGGTTAAATAAACGTTATGAAATAGGAGTTTATTCTGTCTGTTCATATTATTTCTGCGTAACTTCTTTCTTCGCCAAGTTTATAACATTTTTTGTATGCACTTGATGGCCGGTACGGCTAATCCTCTTTGTCCCTTTCCATTTGGTCTGAGACGACATTTATTAGTCCCCATCGACGAAGTTTTGTCAGCACGTATTGGCTTCAATGGAGGACAACGTCAGTACTCAGCGAAGGCACGATTTGACCTGGTGGTCATTTCGTTATCTAGTTACAATGCAATTTCGCTTGGTCAAGGATTGGAAGTGGTACAAAAATATTTTATCCCCATTAATGGCTGTTGTGCCTCGTGTTGATTTTAGCGTGGTTATGAACCTTTCTCCCTCATTTTGTTGAGCTATTTCTTGGCTAACTGCTTGGGTCTTGGGGCACTTTTGTTTTTCCTAGATTTTGTTGCAAAAACCGTTTTGTCTGCCTTTGTTGGGTTTTGTTTTGCATCTAAACCATCATACTATGTCCAAGCAGCGTGGCACGTCTCATCCTGCTGTGAGTGGTCGCGTTCGTGCACAATGAGGGGCGCGCGTGACAAAGGTAGATGGTTATAACAATGAAATTTGTCTGCAAGTTCAGTCCATAATACATGACTGGGAAACCAAGATTATAAACGAGAACCTTGCTCGTGATATTAATGGTGGCAGCCACAACCATTATTGGATCGTCAAAAACATGATGGGAACCCTCATGGAGGACATGCTAGCTAGAAGGAACCATACTAAGTTGGCAATTTCATAGGCTATGGCCAAAATGGTGGAATTAGATATGGTCATAACGCACAAAAATGTCATGGCCATATGGAAAAAATTAGCCCTCGGATTTGAATCCTTGGGTGATGGAGGTAGCGGTAGTGTCTCTATGGATCCATCTGGTTCAATGAATGTCGAACCTACCTTTCCTGTTGCATCTACAGTTCCTACTCCGATTCCGACTACGATTAACCAGTTTTCCAAATGAGCTCATGAATTTGATGCTTCTGTGGGGAAAGCGGATGCTTTTGTGGGGAAAGTGGCTGTCCTGCCGTTGAAGCCCATTCTACCATATTTATATGAGGAACTCTTTGGTCCTTGCCCTATCGTTGAGGAAACACAGGACATGCAAGACCCGACTGTCACTATTAGCGGTGCTAACCCATGAGCTTGTTCCTGTTTCGTTTTTTTCTATTTCGCTTCCTTTTGTTTACCTCCAAGTTTATGCTGGTTTTTAGTTTTCAAGGTCTCTTCATAAACATTCCTTCATAGTAATTCTGTACGTAGCCCCCCATATATCACTTGGGTTATTATGGCTCTTTTGAATATCTCTGTAATTTTGTTTAAACTTTACTTAGGCAACACGCTCCATTTTCTGTATGGATTTTATGCTCTTTACACTACAACTGTAGAGTTTTATGCTTTTGACGGACTGGGGTGGTTGTTAGACCACTTTTTTCACTTGACCAGAATTCTCGATATTCTATAATTTTTTGTATAGTTGATTAATAGCAATGTAGACTTACAAAAAAATAATAATATGAAGTTTAAAGATCTAATATATCTAAATATATTATTTTTCTTAATAAACCTAAAATTTAAAGATGTAATATACGTGAATAGCTTGATTTGAGTATATGAAATTTATTTAAATATCCAATAACAATTATTTATGTTAATAAATATGAAGTTTAAAGATGACCCGACATCAAGATGACTGAATGGATTTATTGTTCATTTATTTTAAAACATTGTTTAATAAGAATTTTTTGAAATCCGAAATTGGGAAATAAGATATAGGCTCCAATTGAAGAGCTAGATTTACCATAAACATTAGTGGCAAAGAGAAAAGAATACGAACAGACAAAATAAAACTTGAAACACCAAACGATTTTAACAAAATCGAAGTTTTTCAGTTTTTGGTACCCGGAGGTCGAAAATTGCAAATAGGTATTTCGACATTTCTTTATTTGAAAAGACGAAACTTCTGATATTGGAAATGTCGCAACCCAGAAATCGGGGCATTTGAAAATTAAACATAGGGTGTTTCTTGTTGGAAAACACAGGGCATAGGATTTCCGAAATCCAAAATGTCAGAAATCGGAAATCGAGCAATCGCAAATTGGAAAATCAGGTGTTCCTTAATGCAAATCATAGGATTTGCGGAATGCAAAATGTCAGAAATGTAAATCAGGGAATCGAAAATGGGAACAGAGGATGTGCACAATTTCGATACGTTTGTAGTTTTGGAAAAATTGTAATGTTTTACAATTGAATAAAATAACACTATTACTCATGTTATGTTCTATGGTTACTTATTAAATTTGTTTCATCAATTTTGAGTTATTTCTCTATATTTGTGGTATACTGATCATACTTTGGTCATGCATTAAATGTGTTGATTTATATAGTGATTTTCCATTACAGGCTTGACATTGAAATGTACATTGAAAAAATGTATTTATTTGATTTACATACTATTTTACTACAACTCATGAATGGTTATTGATTCCTAATACTAGTTTGTCAATTAGTATCACTTCATAAGATAGTTTTGTAAGTTTATTTAATTGGAAAATGAGTTTTCCCAGTTTGATTGAGTTTTGTTTGTATTTTAACTATTATTTTTGTTAGACATTTAGAAATAGTAATGCCACCACTCATTAGATTTTGAGTTTTCATAATGATGTCTATTTTTTATTTGTTTCAATATTCCTTTCATACGATTTAAAGGAGATTATATCTTACTGATTCTAAGCACCTTTATTATATCCAAAACTATATATAGTATAAAGAGTTGTGTCCCACACTGAATTAAATAAATTTAAACATAGTTCTTTTAAAAAGTCTTAAACTTATAATGTATGGAAATTGTGAAAGTGTTTAAACTGTTTAGGCTAAACATTTTTAAATGAAAAATTACAAATGCACTTAAAAAAAGTATGCCAATTCACGTAAATTGGCATATTGGTATATTTATTAATTAAGAAGTATGTAATGTATTAGAAAAAGATGTTAAGAGACCAGCAAAAAGTTGAAATTAAAGCGCGCAACTGAAACTTCGGAAATAGAAAGTCGGGAAAAGTTTAGATTTGGCGTTTCAGGCTTTTGCATTTCACACAGCGAAAAGCGGAAATGGGAATAAAAAATAGTTGAACTAAAAACAAATCGAAATTGCGCATTTTGCATGTCATTCTTCGGAAAGTGGACAAAAATAATTTTGCAAAGAAGAATTTTAAATCTCGGATTTTCGTGTGAGGAAACCGGAAATCGAAAAGCACGAAATGTTAAATCCAAACATGTAAATTCCAATTTCCAGTTTACACTTTGCGATTTATTCATAGCGAAAAGTGGAAGTCGACAAGAAAGAAATTAAGAATCCAGAAGCTTACTTTTCAGAATCCGAAAATACCTTTTTGAAGCACAATTACAGGAATAGAGCTTTTTTCCTATGTTTTACAATAAGGAACATTGTATGTTCCGATTTTCATTTTTGGGAATTCCTAGTTCCAAATAACATTTCCATTATATTATAATATCACATTGGATTATTTCATTTAAAAACCGTGGAAATTGAACCCAAGAGATAGAACAATTACACTCACAAAATTGCTAATTAAACATGCAAAATTAACACCAAAGGAGACTGAAATTGGAGCATAACACTAATCTGTATTCAATAAGTGTACAATATCCAAACTTATGAAGTAATAGGCTGCTGCAATATATAATTATATGAGAGATTCAAATGCATAAGGATGACATTCGAAAAGGTCAAAAAGCAGGCTTACTAAATCTAGTCAAATCCCTGGCATAGGTGCATAAAGTAGTTTCCAAATCCTCCAAGATTCTCATGAATTGGATAAGTCAAGTAGGAAAGCTAAAGAGGGATGGAAAGACAACTCATACATGCTTTTATGAGGAGAAAAGGAGGGAGGATGATGTTGGCAAAAATCAAGTCAACTACACCTAGTCTAACTTTTCCTTTTGCCTTAAATCTCAATAAAACAGGTAGCTTTTCAGAAAAAACAGATATGCGCTTTAGAGGATCTGGAATAAATCAAACATGCTAAATATGGTTTCCAGGATGTTTCCCAACTTCTCCATGACTCAGTTTTAGCATGTGTTGACTTCTAGGACTTGTAGAAGGCAACTAGCACATAGTGGAATCTAGGAAACTAGGTAATAAGACAAACATAATTAAAATTAATGTCTAAGGTAGGTAACTATGGGTTGATTATTCTAACACCCCCCCTTAAGCCTGAATTTATGATTAAATATCAGAAAAATATAGGGCCTAGCAACAAGGCTTAGTCACCCTTTACATACTGCTTATCCATACAACCAAGGAAAGAGGCAAAAACCCAGTGGGAAAATCCTCCCTTAAACATGGTCAGGAAAAACAAAAATTTTGGAAATCTTGTCATCAATCATGCTTCACAGAATGATCAGCAATCCCTAGTAGTGATTTGATATTGTTGAAGGTCTTCTCACAAAAAACTTTGGTGAAGATCTCTGCTACTTGTTCTGAAGATGCACAGAAGAGTAGATCAATGGTGCCATCATGCACAAGCTGTCTGATGTAATGCATATGGATCTCAATGTGCTTGGTTCACTGTCTCTGAACTGGATCATTGCAGATTCAAATGGTGCTCTGATTATCACAGTAGATAATATTTGAAAAATCTGATTCGAAGCCACATTCTCCAAGTATTCCCTGCAACCACAAACATTGAGTTTTTGCATTCACAACTCCTCTATACTCTGCTTCTGTAGATGAGAGTGCTATGGCACTTTGATTCTTGCTTGACCAATTGATTGGTCCTTCTGCAAGCATGAACACATATCTTGATGTAGACTTTCGATCTATGTTGTCACTTTTCCAATCACTGTCAGTAAACCCAATCAAATCAAGATCATATTTTGCTTTGTAGAAGATCCCATGAGTTCTTGTTCCTTGAACAAAATTTAGGATCCTTTTGGCTGCTCTCCAATGGATCTCATGAGGCTGATCCATGTATTTTAAAGCCACACTAATTGCATAATATAGATCAGGTCGAGTGTGTGTAAGATAAAGCAAACACCCAATCAACTACCTATACAGTGTATTATTTACCATAGGAGAAGAACCTACTTCTTCAAGCTTAACTCCTGAAAGGAAGGGAGCCTTGCTTGGCTTGCAATATTTCATATTGAACTTGTTCAGAAAATCCAGAGCATATTTGGACTGATGTACTTTGATTACATGTTGGAATTGAGCAATTTCGAGATCCAAGAATTGGCTCAACAATCCCAAATTTGTCATAGAAAATGCATGGTTCATTGCATCCTTCAAGGAGGCAATATCTTTCTTTGAACTTCCTGTAATCAGAAGGTCATCCACATACAAGACAATAATCATCAAAGAACCATGAATCAACTTTAAATAGACATTAGGATCAGACTTGCATCTAACAAAACTCAGTGAGAGCAAAAATCTATCAATCTTGGCATACCAAGCCCTGGGGGCTTGCTTGAGCCCATACAATGGTTTCTTTAACCTGCACACTAAAGATGGATTAAAAAAAAGCCCTTCAGGTTGCTTCATGTAAATCTCTTCAGTGAGATCTCCATTTATGAAAGCACACTTCACATCCATGTGATGTACCTCCCACTGCTTCGAAGTTGCAATGGCCAGAGCTAGCCTTATGGAGTCCATCTTTGCCATTGGTGAAAAGGTTTCATTATAGTCAATACCATGTACTTGTGAGTAGCCCTTGGATACCAATCTTGCCTTATATTTCAAAGGTGAACCATCAGCAACACACTTATTATTGAAAACCCACTTACATTGAACTAGCTTCCTCCCTGGGAAAAGATCAACCAGTTCCCAAGTGTTGTTCTTCTGGAGCAAGCTGAATTCTTCTTTCATGGCTGTTTTCCATCTTGGATCATTTGTTGCATATTCATATGTTTGTGGATTTGATTCAACCATCAGATAACACTTCTCAACAAATAGAGGATCTTTCACACAAATGGCACTCTCAAACTGAGATCTAATCCTCCTAGTGTCACTAGGATTTCCAGCTAGCTCCCCAGCTGCATGAATTGTATTTGTTTCCCATTTTGGTCTTATAGGACTATTAGGATATACAATCAAATCATCATTATTAGACATATAAGAATCAGCAAACTCATTAGTCTCCCCACTTACAATCAATGGATCTGGTGGTGAAGAAGACTCTCCAACTTCAACTGCTACTAAAGGCTCTTCTTGGAACTGAACACTTCTTTCAATGAAAGATTTGTTAGTGCTCAAGTTGATCAGCTTGTACCCTTTTGAATCTTTATAATACCCAAGAAATAGGCACTCTTGGCTTTGGGGCTGCAAATCCTTCCTCTTTTTAGTTGGAATTCTAGCCCAAGCCTTTGAGCCAAAAATCCTGAAATGGGTCACATCTGGCTTGTGCCCACTACAAGATTCGAAAGGAGTCATACCATCAAGTTGGTTATGAGGAAACATATTCTATATGTAGGATGCATAGTTTATAGCCTTGGCCCAAAACTTTGGTGGCAAAGTCTTAGCCTCCATCATGCAGGTTGCCATCTCCTTCAGTGATCTGTTCTTTCTCTCAGCAACACCATTTTGCTATGGTGTGTAAGGGATTGAATGATGCATCTGCATACCTACATATTTACAATACTAAATGAAATCAGACTTGACATACTCACCACCATTGTCAGATCTGAGGATCTTGAGTTTCCTCCTAGACTGGTTTTCAACCAAGGCTCTAAAGAATTTGAAGAGGTCAAAAACTTCAGACTTATGCTTTAGGAAGTAAACCCAACAATACCTGGAAAAGTCATATATGAAGGTCAGTGCATATTTGGCTTGAATCATGGAAATATGAGGGAATGGACCAGCAATGTCACTGTGGATCAACTCAATAGGTGCAGAGGTTCTCTCATGACTAGCTTTCTCATACTTGTGCTCTGGGTGTTTTCCTAGGATATAACCTTAATAGAATCCCTTAGAAAACTTGATCTTTGGTAACCCTATGACCATATCTTTTTCACTCAAATAAGAAAGATACTTGTAGTTAAGATGGCCAAATATTTCATGCCAAAGCTTGCTTGCTTCATTAGCATGAATCAGAAGAGCAGAGGGGTTTGAGTTGGGTATAAAATGGGAAAACTTGTATACCTTCGAAGTGTGATCTACAACACCTTTTGCTATGACTCTACCATTCGAAATCTTAGTGATTTAAACATCATCAGGGGAGAAGATGACTTTCTTTGGAGACCTAGTATGGGTCATCTGATACACTAGCAAGAGATTAGAGGCAAGACCTGGAACATACAACACATTATTTAACTTACCATGGTCAATATCAATCCTTCCCTTTCCCAAACTGTCAGTGAGAGAGTCATCTTCCAAAACTATTGGTGGACCTTTCGACATGTCAAGAGAGGAGAATATCTCTTTTGTCAAAACCATATGTCTAGAAGCTACAGAGTCTATGATGAAGCTAGGTGAGCTTGATGTGCCAGCAACCAAGGCATGTACTCTCTCTCTGTCCTTTGAATTTGATCCTCCTTCCCTCTTCTTTCAGCAATCAGGAAGGGAGATGTTATTCTTCTCCAAGAGTTGGGTCAACATGTCAATTTGCTTTTTCATACAAGAGCTCTTAGGATGATAGCCCTTACTTCAGTATATGCACTTGCTCATTTCTCCTTTGTTCTTCTTCTTCTGGGAGTTCTTCTTGGAACCTTGGGGCTCCTCTTGAGACTTGTTCTTGTCTCTCTTTTGCTCAGGTGGATTTTTAGCTTTTTTCTTGCTTGTTGAATCCACCCTTGAATCTCTAGCAACCAAAGCTTGGTCTTTGGAAGGTTTGATGGTGTTCATCATCACCAACTTATCTTGTTCTTGTGTGAGGGATTCCATGAACTCTACAAGCTTAGGCATCTTCCAATCTCGAGCTATCAACTTGGTGGCATGGAAGGTCGAAACAAACACTAAATAGTCAGGACCAAGCTTAGAAAGTATGGCCAAAACTAGCTGCTCTTCTTTCTTTTCGATTCCACACTGTTTCAACTGCAAAGCAAGGGCTTTAAACTTGGAAACGTATATTTGCAATGATTTGAAGCTACTGGGACTCAAGGAGATCAGCTCATTGTCGATTTGATGTCCAAAAATATCTTCTAGCTTCTCCCACACTTAATTAGGTTATGTTAATCCATCAAGATGGAAGAGGAGGTCTCTTGAAATGCTCAAACACAAAAGACCATAGGTCTCATCCCTCCTATTGTGCCATTTAATTTTCTCTGCAACTGCATTGGGCTCTCCTTCATGTATGCACTTTGGAGGATCTGGAATAAAGTAGACATGCTAAATATGGTTTCCAAGATGTTTCCCAACCACTCCATGACTTAGTTTTAGCATGTGTTGAATTCTAGGACTTGTAGAAGGCAACTAGCATAGAGTGGAATCTAGGAAACTAGGTAATAAGACAAAAATAATTAAAATTAATGTCTAAGGTNCAAAAACCTCACTTCTAAACTGTCATTATATATAAATCTATGAAGAACAACGTTTATATATCCGATGACGCTGCTGGGAATAAAGGTTTAAGATAAATGAAAATGGAATTTTTCTCATTGATGTTAGACAAAAGTGCTTTATACACAATGCCAATGTTGGAAAAGCTAAAAAAGAACAAAAATGCTTCTATAATCAATATTTTCATAATACAAGCAAGGTAGCAAACAAGAGATGAAATGACAAAATGTGAAATTGCTCGTTCCTTCATATTCCAAATAGTAATTGTCCAGAGTGATGTGTTGGACATTCTTTTGCACTATAATCCTCACCCATTTCCATACGTTTTGGCAGCTAAATTTGTAATCGTTGTAAAGTTGGAACCATTTCCATACGTTTTGGTAGCTAAATTTGCAATCGTTGTAAAGGTGAAAAGTTCCCAGGTCTGAAGAATGTTTTAGCAAAATGTTGGAGATTATATTCTCTAGTATAGCATTTACAAGCGAATTCAGTCTGAAACACTTGAACTTGATCTTCTCCTCATCATCATCATCCGAAAGGAGGCATGGGGGAAAGATGGTGAGTTGGGGAATTTGGGTGTAGAGAAATCTCCATATGTGAGAAAGAACAGAGCATTTCATAGCCTATTTAATAGGGAGCTTAGAAAGGATATATCATACTACCATATCTCGAAGCCTCGAGAATAAACCTGCTGCACTTTCGTTACTCATGATGATGGAAGACAATTGAGAAGAAGGGTAAACAAATAATGATACCTTAAGTAAGTCGTAGCGAGTAGAGAAATGGAAGGCAATGGAAATGACAACAGCGGTGCTCAAAATGTTGGATAAGATGCAACAATGTAGCAACATTCAATTATTTGTTTAGGCGCAAATATATTTTGCATATTACTTGGCTGCAATCCACTTACTTGTTTCTCTGGATTGGAATTGGCAACATTCTCATTCACCAATCCCATGTCACTCCAGAAACTATAGCCCTTGCGTGAACAGTAGAACTCCCAACTTATCTTCCCATCTCTTCCCATTCTGGCCTTTGATATCACCATGTTGGGAATTTTTTCTTCGGCATCCATGAGAGGGGAAATAATGACGCTCACAAGTTCAATTTTTGTGCATATAAAAACCATAAATGAGGTCTAAATGATATTTGCCTCAGTAGGAGGCTCTATTTATTAACTAAATATTACGAAATGTTATTATGAGTTTGGGATTTTCATGATGTAGTATATATCTATAACTTGGGATTAATGTGATATGTATATAATTCCCTCATCTCTTGGATTACGCGAAAGGTCACTTAAACGTACTGAAATATCTTGGATTTGAAAGACTTTCTATTTGGAGCGCGTGATAATGACGATCACTTAATGATTAATCAACATAAGATTAGTATAGGGTTTATACGTGGTATGGTACAAAAGTAGGGGTACTCAAAACAAGGAAATATCCATACCATCATAAGAAGGGATCGATAAGGTGACAAATGCCAGGTTCACACACTATGAGATAACTTGAGGCTGATAACAAGTGAGCGTGATAGTCACTTCTATGATTAATATGATGAAATTATAGCAGAAAGGGGCGGCGTTATGATGGAGTTATGATAACAAGTGAGGGTGACAGTCACTTCTGCGATTAATATGATGACGTATTAGCAGAAAGGGGTGGTGTTATGATGACATTAAAATATTTCAGTACGTTTAAGTGACCTTTCACGTCATCCAAGAGATGAGGGAATTATATACATATCACATTAATCCCAAGATATAGATATATACTACATCATGAAAATACCAAACTCATAATAACTTATCTTCCCATATCCTCCCATTATGGCCTTTGATATCACCATGTTTGGAATTTTTTCTTCGGAAACCATGAGAGGGGAAATAATGACGCTCACGAGTCTAGTTTTTGTGCACATAAAAAACCATAAATGAGGTCCAAATGATATTTGGCTATGTAGGAGGCTCTATTTATTGACTAAATCTTACGAAATGTTATTATGAGTTCGGGATTTTCATGATGTAGTATATATCTATAACTTGGGATTAATGTGATCTGTATATAATTCCCTCATCTCTTGGATTACCCAAAAGGTCACTTAAACGTACTGAAATATCTTGGATTTGAAAGATTTGCTGTTTGGAGCGCATGATAATGACGATCACTTAATGGTTAAGCAACAGAAGATTAGTATAGGGTTTATACACAGTATGGTACATAAGCAGGGGTATTCAAAACAAGGAAATATACATACCATCATAAGAAGGGATCGATGAGGTGACAAATGTCAAGTTCACACACTATGAGATAACTTGAGGCTGATAACAAGTGAGCATGACCGTCACTTTTGTGATTAATATGATGACATTATAGCAGAAAGGGGCAGCGTTATGACGGCATTATGATAACAAGTGAGGGTGACAGTCACTTCTGCGATTAATATGATGGTGTTATAACAGAAAGGGGCGGCGTTATGATGACATTAAAACATTTCAGTACGTTTAAGTAACCTTTCATGTCGTCCAAGAGATGGGGAAATTATATACAGATCACATTAATCCAAAGATATAGATATATACTACATCATGAAAATCCTGAACTCATAATAACATTTTGTAAGATTTAGTCAATAAATAGAGTCTCCTACCGAGGCAAATATCATTTGGACCTCATTTATGGTTTTTTATGTGCACAAAAACTGGACTCGTGAGCGTCATTATTTCCCCTCTCACGACTGCCAAAGAAAAAATTCCCAACATGGTGATATCAAAGGGTGGAATGGGAGGAGATGGAAAGATAAGTTGAGAGTCCTACTGCCGATGTAGGGGCTATATTTTCTGGAGTGACATGGGATGGGTGAATGAGAATGTTTCCAATTCCGATCCAGAGTAACAAGTAAGTGGACTACAACCAATTGCATATATGAGAAAAGATGCAAAATATATTTGTGCCTAAACAAATAATTTAATGTTGCTACATTGTTGGAGCTTATCCAAAATTTTGACTTGTAACTGGTGCTTTAGAGTTTGGAATATGAAGGAACAAGCAATTTCACGTTTTGTCATTTCATCTCTTGTTTGCTACCTTGCTTGTATTATGAAAATATTGATTATTGAGGAATTTTGTTCCTTTTTAGCTTGTCCAACATTGTCATTGTGTACAAAGCACTTTTGTCTAACGCCAGTTTCCAAAATTATAATTTTTAATTCTTGAAGAGAAATTATGGCTTTACAGTTCTAGGAAGGGATAGAACCCTTTGGAAGGGGCGAGAAGGGTTCAAATTTGAACACTGTATAGGAGGCAGGAGTTCATTTGCTTTTGATTGACGCATTCAATTAATTGTATATCCATCTGACACTTTATTTCCTATTGAAGTTATTGCATATGCATCAAATATATTTTGATGTCTCAATTCGATTTTATTTTGCAAAAGTTCATGAATATACAAAGTAAGCTAGGAGGTTGTTCATTGGATTTGTAGACATTTCTGTGTAAAGATATTAACCATTATGTGGATCGTAGAGATGCCTCATGCACATGTTTTTGCGAAAAATATGCTTTCATTTTGAAAATTACAACATAAACATCTTCTAAACATCTACTGAAGAAAGTTTTTTTTACGGCCACGAAAATTTTCGTTTACAAGATTTGACATAGAAAGAACTCCAATGTTAAGATTTCAAACAAATCTTTCGAATTCCATGCTACTGTCACAAAATTCTAGGACTATGATATATAGTTTTCAGGATTATTAACAAACATACCACCATTTTGCTCCGGCGCTAAAACATTGTCAAAATGCTTGAAACTTGTATTCGGTATTTGATAAATTGATTATGAATTTATTAAATACACACACACACACACACACACACATATATATATATATATATATATATATATATACATCAAATACCAAATACCAAAATAATATATACCCACAAATCCGAATACATATATATACAAAATAGGAATACCAAAGAAGGACATATGTTTTTGGTTTCCAATATCCGAAATATCAGGAATCAGAATCGGGAAGGAAACAAATTATTTTAACAAAATCGTTAATCTCTGGTTTTTGACATCCGAAATATCAGAAATTGGAAATTATGGACATGGCAAATAACTGTAAGACAAACTGGAATTTTCGTTTTTCGATATCCGATTTCGGAAATTGGGTATCGTGTTTTGGAAATCGGAAATTCAAAATGCGATTTATTTTTATTTTTATTTAAAGTTCATTTAAGGAAATAGGAGTTGATCTAAAATTTTTATACCTTATTATTTCCTGATAGCTATAATTATTTCCTACTTAATAACTTTCACAATGAGTGTCTCAGTTCCTGAGACAGTTTAGTATAAAACACAATTACTTCAAAATTTCTTGGATGTTTCATGAAACAAAAGTAGATCTTTTTACATCAACAAGTGATCAAATAAAAAAGTACATTTATATAGCAAACAATGAGAAACTTCAACCACAATTTGCTTTTAAAGATTTTGAACCAAGTAAGCTTTGCTCTTGTTTCCTACGTTGGACAAATGCGGAGGCATGAAAAATATGTAGCTCTTGATATTGCAGTGAATGTAAGCTCTTGTCTATCAATGTTTCCAATATCTATTGTAACATTTTGTAGGGTCATACCTTGGACTTTATGAATTGTTAAACCCCATGCCATAGGAAGTGGTAGTTGCCTATGATATGCCCTTGTTAAAGGAGATATTGGAACATAAATAGGATTGAAAGCATTCCATAAGGGTCCTTTGTAATAGAGGAATTCAACAACAACAAAAGATGGTAAGCTAGGAGGTTATTCATTGGAGTTGTAGACAATATCAATGACAATCTAAAAATGCTTGAAACTTGTATTCAGTATTTGATAAATTGATTATCAATTTATAGAACACACACACACACACACACACACACACACACACACACACACACACACACATATCAAATACCAAATACCAAATATCAAAATAATATGTACCTACAAATGCGAATACATATATATATATATATATATCAAATATGAATACAGAAGAAGGACATATGTGTCCGGTTTCCGATATCTGAAATATTGGGAATCGGATTCGGGAAGCCAACAAATCATTTGAACAAAAACTTGAGTCTTTGATTTTCGATATCCGAAATATCGGAAATCGAAAATCGCGGATATGACAAATATCCTTAACAAAAAATCAATTTTGCGGTTTCCGATATCCGATTTCAGAAATTGGGTATTGAGTTTTGGAAATTGGAGATCCGAAATGTGAATTTATTTTTATTTTTATTTAAATTTCATTTAAGGAAATAAGAGTTGATCTAAAAATTTTATACGTTAATAATTTCTTGCTATATAATAACTGTCCTACTTAATATCTTTCACAATGAGTGTCTCAGTTTCCTGAGATAGTTTAGTATAAAAGGCAATTATTTCAAAATTTCTTGGATGTTTCTTGAAACAAAAGCAGATTTCTTACATTAACAAGTGATCAAATAAAAACAATACATTTATAGAGCAAACAATGAGAAGCTTCAACTACAATTTTCTTTTAAAGACTTTGAAGCAAGTAAGATTTCCTCTTGTTTCCTACATTGGACAAATGGATTGTCTTGCATTCGAGAGTATCTAAAAAAAGAGAAAGGTGGAGAAATGCGAAGGCCTGAAAGAGATGTACTCTTGATACTGTAGTAAATGTGAGCCCTTGTCTATCGGTGTTTCCAATATCTATTGTAACATTTTGTAGGGTCATACCTTGGGATTTATGAATTGTTAAACCCCATGCCATACGAAGTGGTAGTTGCCTATGGAATCCCCTTGTTATAGGAGATATTGGAACATAAGTAGGATTCAAAGCATCCCATAAGGGTACTTTGTAATAGAGGAATTTGACAACAACAAAATATGGTAAGCTAGGATGTTGTTCATTGGAGTTGTAGACAATGTCAATGACTTTTCCAAGTGAGTCGTTAACAAGTCCTGCTTGAACCCATAAATTAGCAGTTAACATGACTGGTTGACCAATAGCAAGAAGGACCTTTAATGGAAACTACTCATCATCAATGGATCCATGACTATGTTTGTTCCTTTGTTCTACAAAGTAATGTGCAATTGGCATATTAAGTTGTTTCGGCATGTGTTTGTTGTGCAGTGCAACATAGGTATTGGTGGGATACAAGTGGATAGATTCTTGAAAATAATAGTTTTCCACATCTGAAAGGCATGAGCTTGTTCTTGTCATTAGGAGTGCCCAGTCTTCAGTAGTTGGTGTTCCATTTTGTAGGTTTAGCAAGAGTTGTCAAAAGGCAGTTTGAGAAGGGCTATTTCCTTGTTGTCGAAAAATTGTTTCTAGTGTGATAAAAGTATCAAATGTACGCTAAAGAGCTGTTCCAACGGATGAGCCTACATACATGGGGATGTCCTTTACATGAGGCAATTGTACGAAGTCACCAACAAGGATTATGGAACAACCACCAAATGGGATTGTACAATTTGAGGGGAAAGCTTGATGTAAGCATGCATCAATTTGAGTCAACAATTTTGGTCCAATAAAGCTCATTTCATCTATGAGAATATAGCGAATATGGTATAATTATTCTTGAAGTTTTGAAAGGGATTGGCTTGCAAGGGGGTTAATTTCAGCAATGGGTATTTGAAGAGCAGAATGTATTGTAGATGCATGTATGTTAAAAGAAACAACACCAATTGGAGTAGGGAGAAGAAGTGGGGAGGAACTTTGTTCAGATGCAGTTTGTAGTGCAGATTTTAAGCAAGATATGAGGTAAGATTTCCCAGTTCCTGCAGTACCTTGAATCACCATTTTGAGTGATGTAGCCGATGTAGTGTTTCTAAAATGAGAAATGACAACATCAAAGGCTATGCATTGTGTGGGAGACAAGGAATCAGGTGAATTGGAAAACGATAGGGTGTCTTCATGTAGCTGGGTGGACAAGCGATTGAGGTCAATGAATGATGTTGATGTCTGATGCAAGTGGCTGGTTATATTGTTATGTGTCCAATTGTGATTTTTTTCAAAATAACGATGTCCAAGCATTTCAAGGTCACCAATATGGAGTTGTTTCCTGGTCGCATTTGAGAGAGAAATTCCCATTCATCCATGGTATGGAATAACGGAAAGGAAATAGCATCAGAGTTTGAATCATTGGATAGAGGTGTAGAGGGTTCTTCTTCTGCACGTTCAACATGCCAGACAACATATGTGCCTTTAATGTGATGCCAATGAGAAATAATTTCAGAAGTTGTTGTTGCAATATCCCAAGTGATGGAACGAAAAGGTTTGTATAGAAGAAGTTTGCTCCAACAAAATGGTTCAAAAGATGAAGAATCAAAGGGAGGAATGGAAATGAGTTGTGGATAGACTCTAACAATCTTGTGATGCAAGTTTTGTTTCCATGGATTTTTTTTCCTATTAGGAGAGAAAGACCAAGAACAAGCATCTTCAAGTATGGTTAGATGTTCAAGAGAAAGTGGTCTTTGCATGTATGCAAATATGAAGGGGGTGTTGGAGGGGTGTTATTAGTGCCATTAGAAACACACCGAAAGAAACTTTGAATGACATTCAACGAAAAGAAGTGACAACTACAAAGTACAAGTGGAATTTTTTGCAGCATGTGACATGTCTCTTGTGCACTAATGTCTCGTTCTACAACTATTTGATTGGTTGAAGAATGGGGCCGTCACTTGGCGTTGCATGTGCAAGGTGATAGAGAATTGCATGGTAGATTTTTTATTTTGGCTCTACTTTTGATGCATACTTTGAAATGTATTTGAGGACAACATGTCCAGAAATAACAGGTTGGCAATCAACATTATCCCTCCATATTGAAAGCATGGTAGGGTTGTGAATATTGAGAAGGGAACCATTTCTTGCAAGATTGTATGTTTTACGTCCATTTGGATCAATGAATAATGAAGAAGAAGCTTGTAGCTCATATGGAAAACCATAGCGACATTGAACAAATGTTCCTTTTTTGCAAATGCAAGTTGATTATGAACATATGGTGTGTCTTTGAACAAAATTTACAAGTTCTTCATAGTCAACTGAGTAGTTTGATTCAAATATCGATGGTAATGCAAGACTACATGGATCATTTGTAGTAGAATGGTGTAACCCAGATGTTGACAAGTGGGAATCATGAGGATTCCAAGCTGTGACATATGTGTCCAAATTATTTTTTGCAGCTTCAACTGCAAGAACATCTTCCCATTCTAAGGTGTGCATATTTGGTGCATCTGCCAACCAAATAAAACCATGAACATGTGTGGATCCTCTATGCTGCCATTCATACCTGCATGGGAGGAAAATGAATAAATTAGAAATGAAATGTATAAAGTGAGAAATACGAAGAGAAAAATAAGAAGGAAGAGATGGTAGAATACCTGCACCAAGAATCCGTTATATGAAAACCTTTTTCAAGCACCTCTTGAAGGAATGTTTTGAATATATTGTGCATGTATTGTGATATAATATGTGGATTTGATATGATGTTGTAAAATTTCCATTGGTAGTCTTGAGCTAAATTGGTAGGACGTGCAACATGCATTAGAACATGCAAATCTAGCCATTTTGTGTCAGCTACACTAAGGGTAAAGAAGAAAGTTGGTGTACCTTGTTGATTGATCATATTTGTTAGTTCAACCCTACTTTTGTTCCAATATGAGCATGTTCCATGTAATGAAGATCCAAACCTTGTGACCCGCTCACCAATTTTCTGATTAGGCATGTATTGCAATTGGTTAACAAGCTCAAGTATTGTCGGACGTAGTGTATCTTCAAGATTAGTTTTGGCAAAAACAGAGGCAGTAGCATTACTCTAATGACATATAATTACATTGTATATGTAGCACCAGAACCGAGGATGTTGGCCAAATCTGTTGTCATGGTAGTGAATTAGGTGAAGTGCATATTCATGCATATCAACCTCATGAATGCATGGTTGTTTAAGCATTGCTGCACTTGTGGGGAACAAAGTTGGAAAAGCCATGGAAAGAAGGCCTTCTATGTTGTACTCATTGATATGGGAAATTCCTATAGGGGGAAAATCAATGGAAGGTGGTAGTGCGATATTTGGTATGTGTAACAACTGTCTAATTTCTTAAACCTCAGTTCTAGCATTAGTTTGTATTGAAATAAACGAGGAGGATTCTAATTCATAGCGTTCAAATGAATTTGGTGGTTGAACTGTAGAGGACAATTTTTGCTGATCAGATAATGTAGCATTGCTATTAACATGTAGAATCCAAGGTGAAATGTCTATTGAGACAAGAGGAAATGAAGCTAATGCAACTGGGTTGACCTGTACATCCTTGTAGTATTGGTCGTTTGTCATTTTGTATTGAAGGGAAGTAAGAACACATGTTCGACTAACAAACAGTTCATATGGATTGTTTGTAGAGTTGATTTGCGGACAACAAGGATGTCAAGTTATGATATTAAATGGGGCAGGTATTTGGAAATATTGAAAATGTCTTGGGGGAAGCAAATAGTATGTCTTGAATATTTATATTGACCACCATGATCATGTGTAACTTGTAAGACTAGGTTAGCACGATTAATGAGCATTTCTTCAACTTGTGTAAGTACTGCAAGGACAGGTGGTTGGATTCCTAGGTCCATATTGTTTTCGAATGAAAAGCGATGGCATTTTCGTTCTAGAATACAACGAGAACAAGTGTATTCATCATGGAACTTTTTCGTTACAATTCCAGGGTAACATTCTTTGCAAATCGAGCAGACATGTATATCAACCAGTTGGTCCATTTTTTTTATGAAATAGTTGATGTGCATCATCGAGGTAGGTGTTCGATGGATTTATCATAGGTGGTGGAAGTGAAGGTCTGTTGGAAGGTTCGGGAAGAGAAACCAGAGAAGACATATCCACACATAGCTGAGCAGCTCTGTAAAGAAGAAGTTGTTGTTGATGTATTTGTAAATTTGGAATGTATTCACTTGTATTTCTTATATTGTACCCCGATGTTCCCATCGTGAGAGTCATTAATATAATAAAGTCATGTAAAGTCAATGAGGTAAACCCTTCATTGCAAGTCAGGGCAATAGTCCCCACAGTTGTGGGGCACTAGGGTTATTAGAATCTCCTAGAGAAGTCGGGCCTGGTAAGTAATTGTTAAGTGAGGCCGACTTGTTGGAGTGGAAATAAAGTGAACAAAAGAATATAAATAGAAGTGAGGCTCTCCTCATTTCTACACACAACAAACACTCACTCAATTGGGGCACATGAGTGAGAGAGGAGAAGCTCTCTCAAGTGAGAGAGAGAACAACTATTGGAGATCATCTTTTCTGTCTTTGGGTTTTTCTGATGCCATTGGTGCTCATTCTATCTCTGAGGAAGTTGCAGGGTTTTCTCCTTTATGGTTTCCTCAAGGAAAATTCTTTGTGTCTCTTATCTCTTGTTATTATTGCTGTGCATGTTATTCTCTCAGATAAGATCCTAAGATCATATTGCTTGAATGATAAAAATCTAACATGGTATCAGAGCTAACCTGAGAAGAAGAAACTGTGCAGCTGTAGAAGCTAGGGATTGTTATTTTTTGGGTCTCTCTCCACAATCCATCAGTAAAAGGAGGCTAGGATAACTCACCATTGAAGGGCACATCTTTTTGTTGAAGAAGAATTTGATTCCGGGCATTTTCAGTTTTTGCCGCGGGAAATTAGGGATTTTTACGGAAGAGGAATTTTTGAGTGAGCCTAGCATAGGATTTCTCTCCTCATCAAAATCGAATTTTAGAGACCAAGGTCGATATTTTTGGTTGGGTAAAACTCTGGGAAAGTCAAACCCTAATTTGACCCCAGGCCTGAAAAACCCTAAAATACTAAAACGGGTAGTTTTGGTACATTCTCTATATATCAGGATTGAATAAGTCTTAGGGGCCAAAATTTTCAAAGGCCAAAGCTAAAATCCTGATGTACCCTATGTAAAAATTTCAGCCTTAGATTCACTATATTCCCGGAGATATGATTCCTCCAAATCAGGGTTCCAACCTCTTCTAGGATTCATCCCTAAACAAGACACCTAGGGAGAATTGCAATATCTCAGGCTACAAAGATCCCAATGAAATTTCATAAGATGTCCTAGATAGGGCACAAACTATAATTTTTGTGGTAAAAGTTTCAGACCTCGAAGGTGAAACAGTGACATGTGGCAGTCCGTACAACTTCGCTACGCTGAATAATCCTGAAACAAGGAACCTTGGGAAAACTCTCGTAAGTCCCAATTGGTGAAACCAATTCTGGTAAAACCTATGGTGTTGAAAAGATGATAGACTAGATTACTTCATTAAGAAATTTTAGACATATAGGATCATTACTTTCAGAGATACCGTAGAAACAATATCAGGCATTTCTGCAGAAGGAATTGGTAAACTAGGGATTCCTGTTCCGGGAGCTTCCCTCCATTGTTTTCAAAAAAGGAGTACATTGGAAAAATCACCTTGAGTAGGTATATATTCATATCCAATCAAATTTGAAAGATTCCAAGTTTTGAAAATTAGGGTTTCTCTGACAAGCCCTAGATCAGCAAGCTCCGGAACCCGGACGGACACCTCAAATCGGTAAGATCTAATATTTTGCTATTTACATTTGAGGTTCTCATTTCAAAATGACTAATCACACCATCTTGATGACAAGCTTGGTGAAACTGAAAAATTCCAAGCATGGAAGTATTGGATCTCACTGGTTCTTGAAGAAAATTAAATTGGACACCTACATAAGTGGAAAGGTCCAGTTCCTGAGGGAGATGAGGCTTAAAGCCTTACACAAGAAGAAATTGGTCAAGGACAAGAAGATCATTGCTGATTCAATCAATGATCACCTTATACCACAAGTGTCTTCCCTAAAGACACCTAAATAGATGTTTGATTCCTTGACCAAGCTACTTGAAGGGAAGAACATAAATCAGAATATGACTTTGAGAAAACAGTTGAAGAATGTGAAGATCCAGAATACAGAGACCATGTAGTCATACTTTAAAAGGGTCTCTCAAATAAAAGAACAACTTGAAGTAGTAGAAGAAGAAGTGGAGAATGCAGAAGTTGTGATAACCACCTTGAATGACCTCCCAGGATCATGGGATTCATTCATTCGAGGAATGTGTGACGAAAAGGAAGTGATTACTTTCAGCAGACTCTGGGAAGAGTGCACACAAGATGAAGCTCGACCCATAATAAGAGAAGTGAAGATGGGAGCAACTGAAGATCAAGCTCTCACCATTCAAAGAAGATCCCTTAAGTGACGAGGAATATGAAGGACTCAATTCTTGAAGAACCTCTTATCCATCTTAGCATTTGGATAAGAAATGATGCTGTTATGAATGAAGAAGATGATGAAGCTAAAAGAAGGAGTCTACCCATGAAACAAATAAAGATAAGTATTCAATTGTCATTTCATGATATTGTTTTGTTATTCATTTGTTTATATTCAGTTGATGTATTATGCATAATAGAATGTTTTCATTAATGACAGTATATATGCATGTGATGGGTAAGTAGCTCATGGTGATATACAACTCTCCATTGCTACTTATCTAGAATGAAACCTCTTTGCTGACATATTGGATTAGTGCACAATCTCAATGTTGTCCTGGTAGAGATGGAAGGCTTCTAGAAAGTTTCTGTGAGATATGGATGAATGTTGTATTGGATAAAATAGTTGCATGATTATATATTTATGCATACGAATTTACCATTATGAATATGCATTATGAAATTTTTCTGATCATACAACTGGTGCATTTGACTTGTAGGAAAGATTGTGTACAATCGCCTACAAGAAAAGAAAGATGAGACTTGTTCCAAAGAACAAGTGACGACAGTTCAAGAATGAATCCAAGATGAAGAGTAATATGACAATACTTTCAAAGAAAGAAATAGGACTCAGAGACACTCTAGTTATGTGACACCGTTGAGTGACATCATTGATGAAGAACCTTCCAGCTATGAAGAAGTACCCAAGAAGAAAGGGAAGGAGAATGACAGTTCAAGAAGAATGATGTCTAGGATGCAGCATCGAGACCTGAAGGGAAGTCCTTAATGTATTCCATATGGATCTACATGATCCAACATGCAGTACATGACAACATCGTGGGATACAAGGTAAGATTTGTAGCACGAGGCTTATCACGGAAAGAAGGCATAGACTACGAAGAGACATTTGCAGCCACTGGAAGTTAAGACACATGATAGGCAGACTCATGTGTGCAAATTAAAGAAGGAATTGTACAAGCTCAGAAGGCACCCATGGCATAACACATACATGAGGAGCTTGAAGATCACCTAGAGTGATGACGATCTTAACCTTTGCTACAAGGTTGAATATGAAAGCCTATATAGGATGACAAGCTCATAGATGGGTGCAAGAAGAACATTTTCAGGATAGAGGATCTTGTTATCTAGTAACCCTAGATGGATACATAGAAAATTAGTAGCAGAGGAAGATACTTGTCACTCCAGTATAGAATGTTTCAATACATAGAGTATGAAATGAAGAGGGAGAATGATGCTCCGCTTCAGAGGGAGTGACTGCAGAAGATCCCGAGATTCGACATGTGTACGACAGGATGGACAGCTTACTAATGGCTCTAGGATTTACTAAGAGTAAAGCAGATTCCAACCTTTGCTTCAAGGCTGAAGGTGGAAGACCAGTGATGCTCCTGTTATATGTTGATGGCTTATTCCTAACAGAAAAGAGGAACTCATTAAAGTTGCAAGAAGGAGACTTGCTGCCGAGTTCAAGATGAAGGAATTGGATATGATCCACTACTTCTAGGCATGGGTGTGTGGTAGAGTACGGATGGAATCCCCCTTGGAAAAGGGAAGTATGCAACAGATATCTTAAAGAGGTTCGGGATGATGGACTACAAGGCCATGACCACACCTATGGCATCGAACCTAAAGCTATTGAGTGTTACTTCATTAGAGTTGGATGATGCCATGATGTATCGTCAGATGATTCGTTCCTTGATGTACTTGATGACTACGAGACCAAATATTTGCTTTGCTATGAACACATTGAGACATGTTCACATGATGGATGCAAAGCATGCAGTGAGGTACCTGGAGCGTATAGTTGAGTATGGGCTCAAGTATGAAGCGAATAAGAAGACTAACCTGGAGGGTTATGTGGATTCGGATTGGGCAGGCAGTGCCATTGATCGGAAAATCACTTTGGGGTGCTACTTCAGTATGAGATAAGGTGTGATCTCTTAGTTTAGCAGGAAGGAGTCCTGCATGGCACTGAGAACAGCCGAGGCAAAATATGTTGCCACTTGCTCGGCTATCTGGGAGGTAGTATGTTTCTTTTGAAAACTACTATTTGAGTTGATTGATTTGACTTGCATTTTTGTATGATGCAAAGAGGAGCAGTGAAGCTCCAGTATGCAATCCAGATCCAAATCTATCAAAAGATGCAGTTCTAGCATAGCCGGTGAGACAGGTTTTCTGAGCATAAAATCCTGGCGAAGCTCGCAGGTTGCTCAGACGTAAACGGTCTTGTGGGTTTTCCTTGGATGTAATCGGTCCTGGAGAAGATCACAGGTTATCCTTGGACGTAATCATCCCTGATGTGATTCTATGGTAGAAATGGACAGAATGAAGTTCGATTACTTTAGGGAGAAGCTTGGTGTTCTCCAGATCGAGGTTCCCTCCAAGGGGAAGTGATGAGTCTGTGTGCCATTCTGACATGGTGGTAGGCTGGGCCTCCCATGATCAGATGTAAGTGCAGAGATATTATGATGTGATTGTGGGATGTGTTCCCACATGATCAGTGTAGAGACATTATGATGTGATTGTGGGATGTGTTCCCACATGATCAGTGCAGAGACATTCTGATGTGATTGTGGGATGTGTTCCCACATGATCAGTGCAGAGCCATTCTGATGTGATTGCGGGATGTGTTCCCACATGATCAGATATAAGTGCAGATCCATTTTGATGTGATTGCGGGATGTGTTCCCACATGATTAGATGTAAGTGCAAAGCCTTTCTGACAAGATAAGGTTGGATGTAAGTGCAGAGCCTTTCTGACAAGATGAGGTCGGATGTAAGTGTAGATCCTTTTTGACAAGACAAGGTCGGATGTAAGTTTAGAGCCTTTATGACAAGATGAGGTCGGATGTGAGTGCTAGGCCTTTCTGACATGGGTTTTGGATGTGTTCCTCCCATGGTCAGATGTGAGTATTGGGCGTGCCTTTCGGACATGGTTCTTGGATGTGTTCCTCCGATGGTTAGATGTAAGTGCTAGGCGAGCCTTTCTAACATGGTTCATTCCATGGTCAGATATAACTGCTGAAGATGATGAATACCTACATGGAGGCTAGGCCTACAACCAACATGAAAAAGGGCTGGCTTTGTAGAACTTCCTATGACGAGAAGATTTGAGAGATAGCACCATTTGATCGAGATAGCAGAAGCAGTGATGTTGATGATGATCCGGACTTGATGTTGATCCAGTGATGATACAGAATTGATGTTGATCCAGTGATGATCCAGACTTGATGTTGATCTAGTGATGATCCAGCTTTGATGATGATCCAGAGAAGAAGACTTGTGTTGATGAATTGTGTCAAGAGAATACCTTCCTAGTTAAGAGGGAGTGTTGATGTATTTGTAACTTCGGAATGTATTCACTTGTATATCTTATATTGTACCCCGATGTTCCTATAAGGAGAGTCATTAATATAATAAAGTCATGTAAAGTCAATGAGGTTAACCCTCCGTTGTAAGTCGGGGAAATATTCCCCACAATTGAGTTAAGGTTAACCATCCTTGTTGATAGAAGGGTAAAGTCCCCACAGTTGTAGGGAACCAGGGTTATTAGACTCTCCTAGAGAAGTCGGCCCTGGTAAGTGATTGTTAAGTGAGGCCAACTTGTTGGAGTGGAAATAAAGTGAACGGAAGAATATAAATAGAAGTGAGACTCTTCTCATTTATACACACAACACACACTCACTCAACTGGGGTGCATGAGTGAGAGAGGAGAAGCTCTCTCAAGTGAGAGAGAGAACAACTGTTGGGGATCATCTTTTCTGTCTTTGGGTTTTACTGCTGCCATTGGTGCTCATTCTATCTCTAAGGAAGTTGCAGGGTTTTTTTCTTTATGGTTTCCCCGAGGAAAATTCTTTGTCTCTTGTCTCTTGTTATTATTGCTGTGCATGTTATTCTCTCAGATAAGATCCTAAGATCATATTGCTTAAATGATAAAAATCTAACAGTTGTTTCTTGTTGTTTTTATCTATGTTCTATGCATATACAACTCTTCTTCATGCATTGGCTTGTTCAATCTCATGAGTTGGCATAATTCCTACAAGGAAACCATAAAGTTGTTAAAGACTTAGAATCTTTGATCGCTAGCATAGACACATTTTCTATATGTATTAACTGCAAAGTATATTGATATAAAGCAGAAGACAAAAAACAAATGTTAACTGATTGCATGTTGGGAACTAAGAATGTTCTTGGAAAATAATATTTTTTTTCCAGGTCCTACCTTGATAATTGTAAGAAAGAAGCAATATAGAAGAACAAAATGTAGTATGAAAAAGGATATATGAAAAAAATATAATTTTTGTTTTGTAAAGAAGAATGAAAACCTGTGCTAAGAAATAAGAGAAGAAAGTTGTTAATTCAATAAATAAATAGAATAACAAATTAGTATTGTATTCAAAAGTAATCATATAAGTTGCTTCAACAATTTAGGTAAAAAATGTTAAGTGATAGCTTGTAGAGTGAAAGTATCAGATTGCAAAATAGAAGTTGCCGATTATGTATTTTCAAAGAATATGAGAATATATCAGGTCGAAAAAACATATATATTTATGTATCTGGTGAAGTTGCCTATTATGTATTTTCAACCATGACAATTACAACTTTTAGGTGCACAATTCCGTAGAAGGTATTACTTCTAACTGAAAGAGTACGAAGTAATTGTTTGTTACAGATCCTCTGGACTATTTCAACAATTGATGCTGATTCAGTTGAGAGAAGACACAGGTCTTTTGCTGAGATGGCCAAAACATTCATTACAGACAATAAAGAATATGCTTACGTATCATGTTGAACAAACCTATATATTTGTGTATCTAGTGAAGTTGCTAATTATGTATTTTCAACCATCACAATTACAACTTTTAGGTGTGCAATTCTGCAGAACGTCTCTGTTCTAACTGAAAGAGTAAGAAGTAATTGTTTGTTGCAGATCCTGTGGACTATTTCAACAATTGATGCTGATTCAGTTGATAGAAGACACATGTATTTTGCTGAGATGCCCATGAGTTGGTTTGCAACATCATCAAAATCTATCACACCATGAAGATATCCAGTTACATCTTCCAAGTCAACCTTTAGTATGTATCGGTACTCACATTCAGGAAACTCCCCATCACATTTACCACAATGCCAAATGTCTCCAACTTTGTCGGCAATATTTTTCATGCATTGTATACCATCACAAAAAGAGGGCATGCAAGGAAATGAAAGTCATCCATGTTAACATTTGTGATGGTTGCAATAAGATAATACCAAACAACTTTTTCAGATGGTTGAAGAGTTTGTATCTCATTGATGGTAATGATTTTACGAGGACCAAAATGAGAGGCACTGAATTTGCAGCTCATAGAGGGTGATGCTAAACAAAATCCATTGTCATGAAGCCATTTCTGGAGAACTGAAGTTTGTTCAATATTTGGGTTTATAAATATAGTAGAGTTGGAAATAGTGCCAACAGTTTTTCCATTAAAATCTATAACATGGTCGCCTTTGATTGCTACCGTTGGAGGAGTAGGTAAACCGCGAAGGATGGAAAGCTCAACTCCTTGAATTTGGAAATGCTCTCTCGAAAGTGTTATGCCAATACTATAGCTTGACATGTCACGGAGTCCAATGGTCCGCCTAACAGTTTCAACACCATCTTGTTTTCTTATCATGGATATAGGTGAAACTAAAATGACAAGTCCAACAAGGTCAACCATGGAATTTACTGGTATAGTTTGAATCTCCTTAATAGTTTTAAAGTTAAAGAAATATAAAGGTATTAAGGGGTATTCATCTAAGCATGGTTGGATGGTTGAGGAGGAACCTAAAAAAATCTCATTATGGATTTTCAAATGGTTGAAAATTGGATTGGATGCTTTGACCATGTCATTTGATACCATGTACACTATTCCTATTTGTATCTGGTAATACAAAGAAAGTGCCAATTCATTGAATGCAGATATATGTATTTCATCATGCGAAGCATTAACAAGGTCAAATCCAAACACTTTTCCAGACCCTCGTTGGTTGCCATATTCATGTATGTTTGCATTGGTAGTAACTCGACCTTGAATCTTCCAAACTTTGCTAGAAGAGGAGAGTGATGTGAATGGGATAGTTGATCCAGCGAAGCCATGGTTTTCATTTATTGAGCTAGCGTTGACTGGAATAGAGGAACTACTCTCTAAGGGAGAAGGTACATGTAAGTGGTAAGGTGCAGGATCTCCAATAACTGCTGCATCCACTGTGACAACCTCGAGTGCAAGCAATGCGATAGTCCCATGAGATGAAGTATGTGAGAGTTCAATGGGAGAGAACAACATTGGATGCATGAACAGTGTGAAACTGATTAAGTGAGAAAAAAACAACAAAGAAATTAAATGTACGTTACATTATGTATAATGTTGCATGTACATTGGGTAATTTTGATTATAGTTCCTTATTTTAGTTGTCTATTTTATACAAGATCACTATATATAACTGGAAGCAGTAGCTCATGCTTGTGAAGGCCGTTTGAGATAGAGATTCAGAACCGAATAGATGATGAGTCGAGTGAGTTCACTTGGTTTAATGAGGAGACCTGTACTAACGGGAAAAGGTTGACAACACCATGTAGCAATAGTGAAATAGAATCTTCAGTTACCATAGTCTCCATAACGTGATGGTTATTTTTTCTTGTGGAATGAAACAGGGCATGAGAAAAAAATTGCAATGTAACATAATCATGTGACCAGACTAAAATGGATATATAAAAAACAAAATTCTTCGCATTAACATATTTCATTACTTTGGTTGTTGCTATTCATTAACATATTTCATTACTTTGGATTGCATCCATTTGAAATATAAATGTATCGAAATTGCGTGAGGAAACCGGAAGTCGGCAAGAAAGAAATTAAGAATCCAGAATCTGACATTTCACAATCCGAAAATACTATGTTCTCCAATAAGGAACACTAGTATGTTCCGATATGCCATTCCCCGATTTCTGATTTCCGACATTTCGGATTCCAAAAATATTATGTTTTCCAATAAGGAACACCATATCTTCCAATTTTCGATTGCCGTATTTTCGATTTCTGACATTTTGGATTACGGAAATTCTATGTTTTCAAATAAGGAACATCCCATGTTCTTATTTCCGACATTTCAAAATCCAGAAATCTATGTCCTATGTTTTCCAATAAGGAACACCATATGTTTTGATTTCCGATTCCCCAATTTCCGATTTGCGACTTTTCAAGTTCTGGAAATACTATGTTTTCCAATAAGGAACACCATATGTTCCAATTTCTGATTCGCGGACTTTCAATTTCCGAAAATCCTATGTGTTGAAATAAGGAACATCCTATGTTTCGATTTCTGATTTCTGACATTTCGGATTGCGAAAATCCTATGTCATATGTTTTCCAGTAAAGAACACCATATGTTCCGATTTTTGATTCCCCAAGATAGGATTTGCGACATTTAAGATCTTGAAAGTTTTGTATTTTCAAATAAAGAAATGTCGAAGTTCCTATTTCCGATTTTCTACGTCCCGGTATCAGAAACAAGAAAACCTCGATTTTCAGGCTTTATTTTGACTGTTCGTATTCTTTTTGCATAACTTATTCATCCGCTAAGTCCATCCTTATTTTAAACTTGCTTTGCGTTATTTTTCATCGCCCTGCCTCTAAATTTGGTGGAGATATTGGCCTCTAAATTGGTACAATTTGTGGAGACTGATGTTAGCCTGCATATTTGTATGTTAAGAAAATAAACCCCTTTTACCTATGTATTTTCAATTATCCAAACTTGGTTTCATTCTGTATATCGACCTGGTCAAGTGGGTAGTTGACGATGTAAGCTTTAAACAAGAGTAATTCACTAACCAGTACTGGAGAAGGATAACGAAAGACATATCAGGAAATCAATATTGCAGAATCAGGGACCCAACTAAAGTGCATTAAAAAAAATTTGATCAGCATACATGCATGAAAAAAAAGGTAAGGACAATCAATCAATCATGTGCAGCAACGTCTGTAACAAGCAGGCATTTGGTTAGCACGATAATGATGTCCTTTGAGTGGACATTTGACAGGGAAAACGAGACACAAGACCTGTTCGACAACGCTAGTCCATGCTGCCTTCTTCGCTGTTTGCCGGATCACGAGATATAACAACCCGGAATTTTAACCATGGCGTGATGTGGATAAACTCGCCAATTACCAGGCGACACGTGTTAGAATGCTAATGGCCACGGAGACGAGGAATCTTTTGAGACCGCGTCTCCATTGTAAAAACGCCTATGGCATAATTAACAAATATTAAAAACTATGAAAAAAATTCCTTCATTAAGATTTGCCTTAAATGCCATCAATAATTGATCCTTGGAATTGTATAACATATAATCTACCTCACCTACAATATAGTAGTTACTCAATGACAATAATTTTGCAACCCACCTCACTCAATCTCGCAAGGTAAAGTGTATAAAACTCTCCCAAAACATTATAGTTCTTACTATGCATTTTTTACTTCTTTTATTGACAATGATACTCATATTCTTTTATTGACAATGATACTTATATGATTTAGCCATATGTTTAAGAATATGGAAATTATAAATATGCCTATAACTTTACAAATGTCATAGTTCATTTCATTTCTTATCGTCACATTGAAATTTCGAGCATAAAGTTTGCATTGTAAAGTTTGCATTGTAAATGGAATTGAGGGATGGTAGCCATAGTGAGATTTTATGGCTAACCTAAGAAAATCCCAAGTACAAACCTTTTGGGGGTTTATAAGACCCATTAAATCTTTATGCAACTTTAATAACAGTTATATTTTTGTTGAGTATAATATTCTTCCATTCCAACATTAAAACTAGCCCTAACTCATGATTTTCCTAATCGTTAATTAAAGCGGTTGCTTTAAGCTCAAATGTAGTACAATGATCATACGGTGGGTTAAATTTCCACGGATAGAAAAAAAAAAAAAATTTACATGGTAAACAAGTTTTGAAAACAAATTTAGTCCCGACCATAAAACAAATAAAAAATATATATAAATTTTTGTGTTATAGTTATTTAGGTTAAAGACACGATCTAATAAAATTTAAGTCTAATAACATATTAGATTAAATATAAATGTTAAAATTGAAATATAATATAAAAGTTAGAAATATTGTAATGGATGACAATAATTTTCATACGAAAACCATTTGAATGAATTTATGGTGGACATATTAACCAAAATACATTGTAGAAAACGCTAGAAATCATGTTGTTAGTGTCGAGCTATGCTATTATTTCAATTATTGTTCTAGATACCATGTTCGATTGCGGTGTTCCCTCAAACTATCTCTACCAATTGAATATGCATGTTAGGTTAAATTAAACATGTATGATAATATTTACAAAAGACTTCTTTATTCAATGAACAACATTTAATAGTTTGGCATTGTTGGGCTGGCTCCTGACTCAGTTATTGGTTGTTTTGGAACGATCTCATCATTTATATAAAAGACTGTTTTTATTGTTTGATCTCATTTTACGCTTTTGGAGTTACGTGGATAGATTATATGAAAGTGCCTGTGAAATGCAAGCGAGGTATATTGTTTCCCTTTTCCTCGTCCATGTAATTTTGTCTCTTTTTTTTTATATAATAGTAGGTCATAGGGCCAACTCTTTTGTTAGATATTTGACATATTTCTGCCATTTATTTCACACTAACATGTGAATTTTTGTACTTGGTGAAACATATTCAAGGCAGAAGTCCAAGAGAGAGCCTCAAATGTTGTGGGCTTGGGTTAGTGGAGGAAGAAAGTCCTCATTACATCTTATGGGAGAGTTTTTGCATGCAATGGGATAAGAGATGGGTGCTATTGTTGTTGAGTATTCGTCTCTATTAGAGGGGTTCATTGCTCAACTGCCACTTGAACAACATGTTGATTTGAATTTCCTCTTGTTTCACCTTGATTTCACAGAGTTTTACAACAAACATCAATTGAATACACTTAAAATACCAACTAAATCGAGAAGGACTTCTATGAGGGGTGGGAAACAGTCACAAAATGCTTGAAATATTGACATTATTTCCAGAGTCTGCATCACTTGATGAATTATCTAGAATAGCCCCATCAATTCCCGTAGTGAGTGCTGACTTCATTAATTGGTCTGACAGTTTTAGGCTCTGGTAATTGACTGCGAGTGTTGTGCTTCTACTTTATTATTTTAGAAAAATTGACTCTGCGTTTCTTGCAAAGATCAAGGTTGGGAAGATACAACTGTTGAAGCAAGAACCTCGACAAGGAGGGGCGGTCTTGGTTATGGGGAAACTGAAGCATTGGAAATATTGGTTGTCGAAGCAGCCAAAAGGATCGATCGACATTTGATAAAAATAATTTATGGTCAATTCAAGTTCAGAGTACATTTCCTTGCAATCCAAAGATACTTGCTTCTCAGCCAAGGTGACTTCATTCAACATCTCATGGACATTGTGGGCCCTAATCTCTTTCAACCAGCTAACACTATAATCTCCTTCAAGCTTTCAGGGCTACTGGAGAGTGCAATTCGTGTCTCCAATCCCCAATTTGATGACCCAGATATATTGGATAGGTCGAGAGTGAAGATGATGCCACACCATAGTGTAGAAAATGGGTGGGATGCTTTCTCACTGGAATATAGTGCAAGAGATCCTTTGAATATCATCTTTAGAGTCTGTGATGGCCAGGTACCTTAAATTTTTTAACTTTATCTAGAATTTTAAATGTGTGGAACATGATCTGAGTGCTACATGGCAGACTATGAAGCCAAACTGCTCTATTGCTCACCTATTTGGCACTAGGGATGGTGGTGGGAAGCATCAACTTGTAGCCATTTTAAGATGATGTCAAACACTAAGAAATAAAATGAACCATTTTGTCACAAATCTGCAGTACTATATTATGTTCGAAGTTCTTGAGTACTCATGAGTGGAATTTTTGGATGAAATGGAAGAAGCAAGAGAACTTGATGAACTTATAGTTTCTCATGAAAGGTACCCTAATATGACTGTCAAGAAGTCACTTCTAGGGGAATGATCTCATCATTTATTTAAAACATTGTTTTCATTGTTTGATCTCATTGTATGCTTTAGGAGTTACGGGGATAGCTTATATGAAAGTGCCAATGAAATGTAGGCGAGGTATATTGTTTCCCTTTTCCTTGTCCATTTAATTTGGTCTCTTTGTTGATAATAGTAGGTCATAGGGCCAACATTTTTGTTAGATATTTGACATATTTCTGCCATTTATTTCACACTTATTTTCTATAGAGGTGAAACATATTCAAGGCATAAGTCCAAGAGAGAACCTCAAAAGTTGGGGGCTTGGGTTAGTGGAGGTAGAAAGTCCTCATTACAACTTATAGGGAGTTTATGTGTGCAATGGGAGAAGAGATGGATGCTATTGTTGTCGAGTATTCGTCTCTATTAGAGGGGTTCATTGCTCAATTGCCACTTCAACAACATGTTGATTTGAAGTTACTCCTGTTTCGACTTGATTTCACAGAGTTTTACAACAAACTTCAATTAAATACACTTACAACACCAACTAAATTGAGGAGGACTTCTATGGGGGGTGGGAAACGGTCACATAATGCTTGAAAGATTGGCATTGTTTTTCAGAGTACGCATCACTGGTTGAGTGATCTGGAGTAGCCCCATCAGTTCCTGTAATGAGCTCTGACTTCATTCATTGATATTACAATTTTAGGCTCTGGTAATTGACTGCCAGTGTTGTTCTTTTGCGTTATTATTTTAGAAGAATTGAATTTTAATGTCAACCTTGCTTGTCTTTGATTTTTAATAGTCTATTTTCATTCCAATGCAGTCAATTCATTCATGTTTGACCTGATAGCTGAAGGAGTGTGGGATATTTTAGCGTGCGGAAGTAATCTGAGGTATTTTGATATGATTGGTTAGCAAACAATAATCTATGTTATTGATGAATAATTCTCTAACACATATCGAGAAATTTTTAGTTGCTTCCCTTAAATTAATTTTCCAAAGAGATTCTTTACATTTAAGTGCAGTTCTAGAGACTGACTTGCTTTGTATAATATGTGTTTTCATTTGACAGTCTTTGTATCATTTTTCCAAGTTTCGTGAATTGTAACATCTCTTATTCAATACAAAGAAGATAACAGATTATCAATGTGATCTTTTTTTCTATGTCTAAGAATATCCATCAAATTGGATTTGCTTCTATTTCCATGTTCACATATTTGGGTATTAGCATATCTTGCTTCACGTTGACCACTTGATTTCCATTTATGAAACAATGGATCTCAACACGCCAATGTACAATGAAAGATATGGATGCGGGAAATGTTACCAACTCTAGTGAGTTCAATCAAAATGGTGTTATCTAGGCTCCCCCATCACCACCATCACTACTACAAACTTGTGTCCACCAAACTAGGCTCAGTTCTCCAACAATGGCAGATGGTGCAATCCTCCTCGCAAGCACTTTGACATGTCCAAGCCTGCCTTCATGAAGATAGATGACTGGCATGGTGGCCTCAATTGACTCAATAAAGGCACATGCTGTGTGCAAGAAGCAAAATAAGTGTGTATATTACCACTCTTAATGATCAAATTTGTAAGAATGGAGGGAGGAGGAGGAAACATTTGGTTTTGACTTAAGTTTGATTTTGAGGCATGTATAATAAACTTGGGCCCAATATTGAGGATTTAACAAAGAGAGGAAAAAAAGGGTTATTAGAAGTTTTTGCACCTCCAACACTTGCCATTTCTGTATTTATTCTTGTTTTCTTAGCTTTAACCTTCAAAGAGGATGTCAATGGCCAAGCTAGCTTGGTGTTTAACATCTTGGTCAATTTTTTTGCAAGGACCAATGTCATAGATGGGAATTTGCACAAGATGTTAATTGAATATAAAAATTCCACCACGACATTCATCTTTACAAAATTTACAGAGAAGCTTCACTGATCTCGAAATCTTTTCACAGTAAGCCCAAGTAAATTCCTTCTCCTTTGGAATTTTCACTGTTTTGGTCTAATGTTTTGATGTGTTTAGGGTTTCCTGTGTGGTGTTTAAACTTTAATTTTTGGTGTTGTTCAAGGTTTACTTGTAGCAAGGTAAAAACTGTAACAACCTACAAGACTTCTTTAGTTAAGGCTCTTGATAGTAGGCTACAAAACTTTAAACCCCTGAAAACAATAGCAAAACAAAAACCTAAATAACCTAAAAAAACCTAAAAAATGTTCCTATAAACCCTAAATAACAAACAATGGCTAATAAATGATGAAAACAGTGTGTAGGGGTACCTCCAAGGGTGAAAAAGAAGCTAAAAGAGGCTTGTAACAACCACTTGTTGATTAAAACCTTGAAATATGTTGTTGTTTTGTATGGCTTAGATGTCCAACAGTGTCGGTGGATGGCCAACAATTGTAAGTGGGTGTGCTAGATGGGTTAATTTGTTGTCCTTTAGCTTTGTTTTTCACTGGCAGTGAGAAATTTGGCTGAGACAGGTTGAAAAAAATGGTTTAAATCGCACTGAAAAGGGGTTTTAAAGGCATCCTAGGGACTCAAATGAGTCATAATTGGTCAAACCCATGTTTGAGTCGTCTAAGTTGGAAAAAAGTATGCTGACCGATTTGATAAGAACTAGTAATCTGGAGGTTTAAATCGCTATTCCAATGGGTTAAGAAAATTGTTTGCTTTCATTGAGGAACTAACATACCCCTCGTGGGTTGTCAAAAAATTCCCACTGTAGCATTTGCCACAAACTGGCCACATGTTCAATTCCCTGTCAATCATGAACGACATAAATCCCATGTTCAACGACCCACATATATTGGATAGGCTGAGAGTGAAGATGATGCCACACCATAGTGGAGACAAGGGGTGGGATGTTTTCTTACTGGAATATAATGCAAGAGATCCTATGAATACCATCTTTAGATTCTGTGATGGCCAGCCTTAAATTGTTTTGCTTTATTTGGAAGCTTAAACATGTGGAACATACTCTGAGTGCTACATGGAAGAATATGAAGCCAAACTGCTTGATTGCTTTCCTATTGAGCACTAGGGATGGTGTTTGGAAGTAACAACTTTTGTCCATTTGAAGACAATGTCAAACACTAAGAAATGAAATGAACCATTTTGTCACAAATCTGCAGTACTATATCATGTTCACAGTTCTTGAGTACCCATGGGTGGACTTTTTGTATGAAATGGAAGAAGCAAGAGACCTTGATGAACTTATAGTTTCTCATGAAAGGTACCTTCGTGCGACTGTAGAGAAGTCACTTCTGGGGAACAATCTCTATTGGCATGCAGTTTTGAGGATAATTAGTTGCACAACACCAAGGATGATGCACAAGGTCAAAGATGGCGCGCATGGCGGATTGGTCATATTTTGTAGATTTTGGTCATTATTTTGTACTTTTCGGTCTAAGTAGTTAGGATGTTGATCTAAGTGGACCATTTTGTAAAAGGCTCAAGCCTATAAGTAGATAGACTTTTGGGAGATCTTAGGCTCTTGCGCATGATAGAGGAAGTAGATATGAGATTGTATCTATCTTGTGAATTTGGGTTTATGTTGTGGAACACTGTTCTCTGTTTGATGCAAAGTAATATGACATGACATAGATTTGATGGAAACACTATGTATTTTGCATCTTTCTATTTTCCCGTTTTCCTACAATATGATGTGAATGGATTAATGCCACAATATGATGCTTCCTTATGAATGATGTGATGTTTTTATGTTTTAAATCATGTTATGGTGATCGATTTGTTTTATTTTTGTGATTTGGATGTGTTAATGCAATATGATGATTGATGGTATGAATCCACGATAATAAACCCTTGTTTATATCTATGAAATGATGATGCAATAGTTGAACAAGTAGATGCACAAAATCCTCCTTCTTACTGCGGAAACGTGGTTTCAACAATCCTCCCTTGAAAATTTTGGGTGAGACCTCATTTGCTTTACAAGTGTTGCTGGATAGCATAAAACCTGTCTAGGCCGGTGCTTAGGGTGATCGCTGAGTTAAGGGTGTCGACAGAGAGTGAACCCTTGTCGATGGATCTGTGTTAACAAATGGTTCAGTTGCTAGGACCTTAGTGTGAAGGAGAAGAAGGACATGTTGTGGCATCTGACAAGAGCAGAGATTCAAGATTGGTTTAACTAGAAGGCTCGAGAATTCGTGGCGGAAGAGAATCAGAACTATGGATTAAAGACAAAATAGTGGCTGGGGAGGTACTTGTATTCTTATCTACACAAGTACTTATTTTCTGAATTCCCAATCATCCTCTACGAGTGGTTGGTGCAGTTGACCTATATAAAGACAAATTTTCAAGGAGGCGAACCCACTTGTTGGACCCCAGAGTTGATCCAGTAGCTGCAGGAGGTAGATAACAGAGCATCGAGGGTTGTTGAAGTGTGACTTGACATCATCTTGGAATGTTACATCACTGAGTTCGTAGTCGACATAGCCAAGTCTTACAGCGACACGTAGAGGGAGTTCTTCAAAGGACCAAGAGGTAGGTTTTTGTTATCTTTGCAACTGTCAATTAAGATGCTCATATGTGAAAAAGGCATATTGAAGATGAAATTCGATGAGTAGAGCCCTGGTGTGCAGAGGCTGTGGGTATCACAGAGACAAGGGTTGGATGGAATGATATGGTGTAGATGGATGGGAGTTACAATGAGCTTGTGAGGGAAGTTGAGGAAGGAAGTGGTCTTCTATGAATTGGTGTAAGGTTTCAGCAAGAGAAGAGGCAGAGGATAGGAGAGAGTCCTACTGCAAATTAGACAAGAGGTTACGAGAGAAGATCACATAGGATGAAGCGACCCTAAAATGACGAAGGATACGAACAGGCTATGCCTGATTCCAAAGAAATACCAACCCATAGCAACAACGTACCCATACCTCCATGCACTACGTCGCCCTCAGGAAGAAATACTAGCTCGACACAGAATTGTCCGATGTGCCATCAACACTCTAGTAGTAGCGAATCAACGAACATAGGTAGAAGGACTAGGATGGAAGGCGATGATGTAAAGTTACCTTTGTTTCATGGAAACAAGACTGAGGATCCTGAGCAATATTGGCTTTTATGTGAAGCAGTCTGGATTGTCAAGCAAGTACTGGATGATGATGTTAAGAAGGGTCAATTGGCAACAACCTTTCGAGGTTGCGCACTGGAATGGCATATGAAGTTTGTACAAGTTACCATAGGGAATCCCACAAATAATCTAGCGTAAATTCGAGATTGATTAAAGAGTTCAGAAAGCCTAAGTCCGAGCCGCAATATATCACAGAGATGAAAGAAATCAAGCAATACCCAAACGAATCCATCTGGGATTTTGATCAACGATTCAAGACGCTGATGGAAAATGTCAGTTTTGGAATGAGTGATGTACAACACAAGGATTGGTTCATCGTGACATTAGTACCGCATATCAAGATGTCCTTTATGAAACAAAAGATTGCGGCACAGAGCGAGGCTCTGGAGATCACGATGAAGTTGGAAGCTTCATCGGTTGGCGAGACGGGAGTTGGTATGAACTAGATCCAAACACAACTAGCAAGCCTAATTGCAAGATATCAAGAAGGGAAGGGAGCATCGTGAAGAAATATGGTGTACTCAATGCCATGTAGAAGGACATCATAAGGATCAGTGCCCACATTTCTGAAATGATCTACTGCTAGGAGCTCCAAATCCACTAAGTCATGGTGGTATGCCATGTTGTTGCATCTTTTAGGTTCATGGACATCAACATGAATATTGTGTGTTTAAGAAGAAGATGGCGTCGAAGCCGACAAATTTGTATTGCACGTTTTTTCGATTAGTTGGGAATGAAGACAAGGAGTGTTGAGCATATGATTTTCTCCAGGAAAGGACGATGGATGCATATTACGTGAAGAGAGAAGACCATCGACTGACGAAAATACTGCCACCATAGCCACAAACGCATTTTTCTCCACCACAGTTGTAGTACAATCAGATTTAGTGCGCCCTACAACAACCACAATATACTCAAGCACAGTATGCGTAACCGCAGCCAAATCACCTATCGCAGTAACAATTCAATCAACCACAGTATCAGCAGCAGGGAGGATTCCACAGAGGATTCCGAGGAGGACGAGGTGGAGGATTTGGTTAAGGAGGATGACGAGGTCACGAACCCATGCAATGTTATAAGTGCGGAGTATTAGGGAATTATCAGAGAGATTGTCCAAAATTGCAAGCACAGTGTACTTATTGTATCATTGCAGATCAAATAGTTGAAGATTGTCCACAATTGATCGTGAAATGGAAAGCAAGGAACACTCCACCACTACAGAACCAAAATCAATTCCAGAACTAGAATACAAATCAGAACACAAACCAAGAAGTGAATCTGCCACCAAACCAAAATGTAGGACCAATAGTTGCGAAGATCTCAACGGAACCCAGAGTCCAGTCTGCTGATGTTGCTATTATTACTCGCAGAGGTGCGATGATAGGAGATGATGGCCCAATTCCACAAGTTCGGTTGGATGGAAAGAAGAAGTTGCAATTTGATGCTAACACTAAGAGGGATACGTTCTTTGAAGCACATGATGCCATAAGAAGAGATCCGGGTAAGTTGCTTGTTTATGAAATGCCACCCATTTTTTATTCAACTTTGGTAGTAGGACCATCCCGACAACATGGTACCTTATAGAATTTCTTTGAAAGTTGTCTATCACTGGCAAAAGATCCTAATGCGCTCACTGATATTGCGAGTCTGTTGGATCAACCAGAGAAGGGGAGGAGGGAGCCCGCCTTGAATTCCCTGCACAAGAAGAAAACTGGGAAAGAAATGAGAATGAATATTTAGATTGGGGATTACAAGGTAGAATAAATTATCTTGGATCTAGGCTCAAATGTCAACATTCTAACAAAGTATACATGGGAAAAGATGGGGAAACCACAGTTGGTTTGGTCCCTCATACAACTACGATTGGCTAACCAAGCCATAGTAACACCAATTGGACGAGTACTGCGGTTGATCGTGGAATTTGAAGGAATGAGAACTTACGCAGATTTTGATGTGATCGAAATTGTTGATGACAAAAGATATTATCCCGCATTATTGGGGATTGGATGGGCTAACGACAGCTTGACGATGATCAATTTCAAGAAGCACGTAATGACCTTTGAGAACTGTGACATCAGAGTTATATCCTTGATGGATACAAATGAAGGAAGAAGGTATGTCGAACTAATTAAGGAAGAAGTTGTAGGGGAATGGGATCATGTGTACAATATTTCAAAAGACTATGTCCACCCTACTATTGATGGGGAGCCAAGATGGCACAACTCTAGCTCCGCATCTTCAGATTTTGATGATGCATTGGAGAATTGTTGGAACCAGATGCATGAAGTATCAATTCAGAAGTGTGGAAAAATTACTCAGTCATTACCATGAGTTGCAACAAAGATTGTTTAGTTACCAACCTATGAGGGGCTTCCTGATTTACCTGAACATCTGATTAATTTTGAGGATAGGGGGTGATAATCATTAGAGGAAATTTCAACTCAAAATGGGCCTTTTAACTTTTATGCAAATTCCATGTCATCATGTGTTAGCCAATGAAATTGCTTTAAATTTGAAATACCGTATAGGTCTTAAACACTTTTTTAATATAAATTTGGGGATAGGTATCATAAAAAAAGCTACTTTTTTGTTTGTATTTTTGACATATCTCCCTGTGTTTTTCTTCAAATTTTGATCGGGAGAGCTCGCTGGATGCGGATTTAAATTCCGCATCCAACGAGCACCCACTCGGCATACTTTTGACGGACCCCGCTACCCCAAAAACAAGAAATACCTGAAAAATGGAATGATGATGTATATTTCAAAAATACAAACAAAAAAGTAGTTTTTTTTCTTTTCTTCCTCCAAAATTAATAAATATTATTTTATTATTTTAACTATTGTTTTATTAATTCATTTTAGGAGGCCCATTTTGAATTGAAATTTCCTCTAATGTGCAGAGGTTATTGGATTTGGATGAGGCATTGAAGGCTACTCTAGCACGATGGTGGGAAACACACAAGAAGTCGATCAATGGGTGGTCGCTATGTGGCTGGTTGAGGGAAGTTTGCTTCGACAAAACATAACAATACAAAGATGAAAAGTATGATGGGCGTAATAATCCTAATGATCATTTGATTGCATGTCAAAATATGTGGGTGTCGCGACCAAAGGATGAGTGGGTACATGCTTTTGTACACACTTTGGATGAAATGCCGCGATAGTGGTATGTATTAGCTGAACTTAGTAGAGAGATTACAACATGGGAAGAGTTGTCAGTTTGTTTTAGTCACACTTTCAGTTTTGGGGATGTTGATTTGGTGATTCATAGTGCACTACAGAATATCTGCGATGTTGTTTTGAAGGTAGTTCCAGTCGCATATCTCGTGGACCTGCATGAAGCACCAATGATGTAGTCGATGATGGAGTGCTACAATGTGATAGGAGGACCTGAGGATGAATATGATGCATGAAACATCAACATTCCTAAATATGAAGGAATTCGGGTTATCACGGCATGAGAGATACTGACAGATAAATTTAATCAACCATTGAAGATTCGAAAAGTCAACATTGGAACATAGGAGGAACCAAAATTCACGAATATTGGGGACTATTGGGATGAAGAAACCATGGTGAAGATCATGGATCCGTTGCATGAGTTTCAAGACTTGTTTTTGATGAAGTTTTCTGATATTAAGGGGATATTAGGAGATTTGGGGGAAATGAAAATCCCACTGAAGCCCGATGCAAAGCCTCTAAAGTAGCGACCGTATCGCCTGAATCCGGGATATAAAGAGAGAGTAAAGGATAAACTAGACAGAATGTTGGATGCTGGAATAATAGAACCATTTGAAGAATTGAAGTGGATCAGTCCTATTGTGGTGCAGGATAAGAAGACAAGTAAGGTTTCGATTTGTGTTGACCTCAGAAAGTTGAATGATGCACACTTGCATGATTCGTTTTCGACACCGTTTAGTGAAGAAGTATTGGAAGGAGTGGGCGGTCAGGAGATCTATTCATTCATCGATGGATTTTATGGCTATCGTCAGATTAAGATCACAAAAGAGGATCGACATAAGACAACTTTCGTTACTGAATGGGGATGTTTTCAGTACACTGTGATGCCATTTGGACTGAAGAATGTGTCTGTGATATTTTCTAGGATTGTAGTTGCTGCATTCAAATATTTTATCTAGAAGTTTTTGGTGGTATACATGGATGATTGGATGGTGTATGGATTGGTAAAGGACCATATTGCAAATCTGTGACTGATGTTGGAGTGGCCCCGATAACATCTTATTGTGTTGAATTCAAAGAAGTAAATATTTTGTGCACCTTTTTGGATGTTGCTAGGGGACATTGTTTGCAAGGATGGCCTCCTAGTTGATCCAACTAAGATTGCACTTATTCTTAACTTGTCGCCACCCATGACTGTGAAGCAACTTAGAGCAACATTAGGCCATATAGGATATTATCACAAATTCATCAGAGGATATGCCGTGATAACAACACCTATGGAGAATCTACTAAAAAAGGATGCACAGTTTGAATGGAGTCACGACTATTAATGAATCTTTGACACATTGAAGACGAACATGGCCACTACACCAATTTTGTTTTTTTCGTATTGGACGAAGGAATTCCATGTTTATGTTGATGCATTGTTAATCACGCTGGGAGTATCGTTGGCACAATTAGGTGAAGGGGATATTGATCACCTGATTTCTTTTTCCAGTCACAAGTTATCATCTGCGGAGAATAATTATACCACAATGGAGAGAGAAGGGTTGGAAATGGTCTACACATTGCAAAAGTTTTGACACTGTTTGTTGGGAGGTCATTTCAAAATGTTCACCAATCACTCTATGTTGAAATACTTGGTGAATAATCCTGTGCTAGGAGGATGATATTTTGTTGGATACTTCTCTTCCAAGAGTTTGATTTCAAGATTATTGTTAAGCCGGGTAGCTCGAATGCAGGACCTGACCGCTTTTCGCGAAACTAGACAGGTGAAGAATAGACAAACATTGAGGATGGATTACCTGATGCGCAATTATTCTAGGTTGGAATGGTTGACAACTTCTATGAGAAAATAGTCTCGTTTCTGTCAACATGAACAACACTAGAAGGGCTCACTATAAATTAGAAGAAGCACTTGGTTTTTCAAGCTGTGGAATTCTAGTGGATTGATGGAGAAATCTATCAGATGGGACCTCACGATATCTTACAATGATGTGTCCTACTGCATGAACAGGAGAGGGTCTTGGAAGAAGCACATGTGGGATTTGTGGGTATACACTACATAGGTCAGACAACTACTAAGAAGGTACTCCATGCAGATTATGGTGGCCAACTCTCAATGGATATGCAACATACTATGCGCGGACTTGTGATGTTTGCCGAAGAACTGGGAAGCGATCACGAAGGGATGAGATGCTGTTAGTACCTCAGGTAACACTGCAGCCATTTGAAAAATGGGTAGTGTATTTTGTGGTACCAATCAATCCATTAGGGAAGAGAACTGGTGCACAATATATCATTACAACAACATATTATTTGACAAGATGGGCAGAAGCTACACCAGTCACAGATTTCACTGGTACGACTGCAACAAGATTTCTCTTTGACAATGTTGTCACTTGTTTTGGTTGTCCAAAGATATTGATGAGTGATCAGGGTTCATCGATCGCATTGTTAGTGTGCTGACACAGGAATTCCAGATACAACATAAAAAGAGTACCCCTTATCATCCATAAGCTAATGGGACAATTGAAGCATTCAATAAGACGTTGGAGCATGCGCTCACAAAGGTCTATAACGTAAACCACGATGACTAGGATTTGAATATTTCGATAGTCTTATGGGCATATCACACTACCTACAAAATATTGATAGGACAGATGCCATTTAAGCTGGTGTACGGGCATGAGGAAGTCATGCCAATGGTATACATTGTTTCAAGTTTGTACATCGTAACAACGACATGGATGGATGATGTAGGAGCCTTGGAAGAATGCCTATCTCAGTTGGTGCAACGAGAGGAAGACCACTTTATTGCAGGATTTCATCAGCGCGTTGAGAAGGACCAACAGAAATCATGGTATGATCGACATATCAAGAACAAACACTTTCAGCAAGGAGACCAAGTGCTTCTGTATGATAGCAAGTTTGTGAAACATCCAGGTAAGTTGCAGATGCATTGGTTGGGTCCTTATATTATCAATTTCATTATCGAGGGGGGTGCAGTACAATTGCAACAATTGGATGGTGCAATGTTGCCTAAATTAATGAATGGTAGCTGGATGAATCCCTATAGAATGGACCCAGTGCAACGCGATGCTTGAGGCATTGCGCAGACTTAAAAAAAAATATTTGTTCTTGCATGAGGCAATAATAAGGAGGTTGGCACACTAAAAGAAAGTGGCTGCACAACCAGATGTGTTAATACCGCAATCAGGGAGAAATGTTGTGATGTCAGCAGGGATGCAATAGAGTCAAATCAAGAAATAAATGCAGCAGTCAATCCATTTATTCGGTGGTGTTGTTGGACAAGACGCACATTAATGGTGGATCTGACGTTTAGATCGAGAGGATTGGCGGTAGATCCAGATGATGAATGGAGGATTTGGTCGAAATTATTGAAAAATTGTTCACATGATCGACCTCCTGCTATAAGAATTGAAGGGCCATAGGTTGCAATCACCATTATGAAGTTTGCATTGCAGATCTTGAATTGTAGTGAGTGAGTTGCAGAGTTGAGATTGAAGTGCAGAGCTATGTGAGATAGAGTTGTTGAGTGAGGTTGAAGAGTGCAGCAAGTGTTGTTGTGCCATCACTAGTTATGTAGAGTTTCGCAGTGACACACGACATTTCTAGTGGGTGTGCTTGGAAATCACCACTAGTCATTGGTGTCCTCATCAAAGAAGAAGTAGCCAGTATGTTAGTCAGATGATCACTGGTCATAAGGAAGAAGAGGGGGGCCAGTGGCCCAAAATCTTCGACATAGAAGAAGAGAAGCACACGAAGTTCGACCAGAGTGGAAGCTGAGGTAGCTATGGCCTCCATGGTAAGGGTAGGGATGACCACAGTGGACATCCCTCTTTTTGTTCCCTTGTGCAAACCTGGTGCCAAGGAGAGGAAATCAATGAAGAACCAAAAATATCCAATCAAAATGCCTGCAATTCCGAAAGGAATGAAGTGTACATTTGATATTGCGCCTTTCTTAGTCAAGATGAAGTACGAGGACCACGACCTGCTCACCTTAACTGAGTATACTGCAGAACCATTTAAGAAGAGGACAAGGAAAGAAGGAGATCCAACAGTGCGCACTCTGCACGAGTGGGTAATAGGGTTGCAGTGGTCGAGGATTTTATGCCCGATTCACATGCCTAATGCATGCGCCAAGCAACTGTTGGCATGTTTCCATGGAGGGTATCTGTGGTTGGACCAGATGGTGCTAGTCACCGTATAATTAATATCGTAGATCACAAGGTTTCCCATGTAGGGGATTGACCTAACGCAGTATTTTTGCGGCAAGGATAATGATAAAAGACCAGCCGCCAAGCTCGAGAAGAAATACGACTTGGGGTGAGATGGGAGGGTGTATGTTGTGGATAGTATCAATGAGAAGGCTATGAATATTACAACCAAGATTCTTGCTAGGAAGGTGGTGCATAAGAATTGACTGAGCCAATGCACCTAAGGCGTGGTTGCATGTGCTGAGTTGTGTGCAACAGGTGTACAAACAAATTGGTCATTGTTCTTACTGAACCAGTTGATGGAGGATGCTATGTTTGTGTAGGAGGGGAAGCGACCGTTCACTTATAGTTGGCTGCTCATCTTGATTGCATTGGTTGCATGGATGGAGCTCGAGGACTACAAAAGAATGGACGTCGCAGTCGACCAAGTTTGCAAGGAAATGAGGTACCACAACCTCTAGCACCTGAGTCAAGAATACAAGGTGAAGAACCGTGCCATACAATTTTGGCTATATTGGGACGCATTGCAGGTTGAAACCATGAAGGTTTTGTGGGTCATAGAGCAACTAGTGGTGAAGTATCGACAAGTCATTCGATTCACTATTGGTTCGCATGCTATCCATGTGCAAGCACAATGAGACCCTTAGAGACAATGGTTAGTGACATAACTTAAGCTAACTAGGGATGAGTTGGATGCCATGGTGGTCGAATAACCTATAGACTAGTAAGCACCAATGATCCTAGAGGAGGTATAAGACGACGAGTTAGGTCCTCCAGTAGATCAGGCGCTGGTACAAGACAGTGATCGGGAGTCGAAGGAAGCATCATCATGGACCCCTATCGATTTGGAGGAAAAAAGGCAATTTGAGGAGACACACACCTAGAGGAGGAAAGAGCACGATGAGGCTAGTAGTGCACCACCAATGGGGTTGCACAAGTAGACCGCATTATGGCGGCCATTACAACGACGACAAGTGCAAGCGAAGCACAACTGGAGCAACAATCGACGGAGGGATTTATAGAGGTAAAGACTAAAATCACATATTTGATTAACACAATTTTGGAGAGAATGCCAGAAGAAAATATGGCGCAACGGATAACTGATATTAATACGGGAAAGCAGGAAAGAATAGTGCCGATTCTGCCATGAGCATTGGAAACACCAAGCAAGGATATTGACATGACTTTGCAGCAGTTTGAAAGCATTGCGTTGGATGTCAATGAGTTTTCGACACACATATTGGTGCGACTTCAGAGATTGGATGCTCAAGAACTCGTTGATCAGGAGCAAATAGTTGGCGATCATCTTTTGGAATCACAAGAGCAAGAAGCAGTAGCAAAGAAAGAGATATAAGAGTAAAAAGGAGCAAGATAGGTTGATTGTAGAAAGGTGCAGTTGTGGGATGATAGAGCGCGGTTAGAAGCGCTAGTTACTGCGACCTGTCAGGAAGTTTCAGAGATCGCAGAAGACATGGAAGTCGAGGCAAAAGAAAAGAGGCTCGGAGAAGTGATTACAACATTCAAGCGTGACATTGAATATTTGAATGGGTTGGTGAACCCCCACACACTGTTGAATAATGCTGCAAAGCACAAGAGCGCAATTGAATATTTTGCAACAAAGTTAGAGGAGATGGAAAAAGAGGCTAAGTTGGTGACAGATGCGACTACACAATTTTGGGGTAGTATAGTCCAAGACGAGCAATTGGAACAACTCAACACACATCTCAGAGAAGCAGAGGGGAAGTTAGCTACACTGAGAACATCGCTTAGAACATTGCCTCCAGTTGTGCAGGTAACGAAAGTAGTGGAGCTAAAGGAGTTGCAACATCGAGTTACAAAGGAGTGGGAGAGGCAATAGTAGTGCACAATGCAGCTTGAAGAGTTCCAAGACATTGGCATGCGAGTCTCATAAAAAGCAGTTACTGCACTTCAAGCAGTACATGATGACAAGAAATAAGTAACCATGAGAATTGCTGAGCATCCACTAGAGCGAGAAGTTACATAATGCATGGAAATCAGGGATAAGGTGAAGGAGTAGGTCCAAGAAGTCACCCAACAGTATGAGGATTTCAAGGTTAATATCATAGGCTACACTATTTCTAGCTAACGTGGCTTGAGGGTGAGCCACAAGATTGTGTTAGGGGCCTGTTGGTAAGAATTTTGAGGATAATTGGCTGAGTAACACCGAGGATGATGCGTAAGGTGAAAGATGGAGCGCAAGGTGAAATGTGGCGCGCAGGGCAGTTTGGTCATATTTTGTAGATTTTGGTAATTTTTTTTTACTTTTTGGTCCAAGTAGTTAGGAAGTTGATCTAAGTGGACCATTTTGTGAAAGGCGCAAGCCTATAAGTAGATATACTTTTGGGAGATCTTAGGTTCTTGCACATGACAGAGGAAGTAGATATGAGATTGTATCTATCTTGTCAAGTAGACAGAGGAAGACTGTTCTCTGTTTAATGCGAAGTAATATGGCATGACAGAGATTTGATAGAAACACTGTGTCTTTTGCAACTTTCTATTTTTCTGTTTTCCTGCGATATGATGTGAATGGATTAATGCCGCAATATGATGCTTCTTTTTGAATGATGTGATGATTTTATGTTTTAAATCATGTTATGGTGATCGATCTGTTTATATTGCTGCAATTTGGATGTGCTAATGCAATCTGATGATTGATGGTATGAATCCGTGATAATAAACCCTTGTTTAGATCTATGAAATGATGCTGCAATAGTTGAATAAGTAAATGAACAAAATACTCCTTCTTACTGCGGAAACATGGTTTCGACAGTCGTCCCTTGAACATCTTAGGTGAGACCTCATCTTCTTCACAAGTGTTGTTGGACAAAGTAAAACCTGTCTGGGCCGATGCTTAGGGAGATCGCCGAGTTAAGGGTGTCGACAGAGAGTGAACCCCTGTTGATGCATCTGTGTCAACAATCTCATCATTTATATAAAACATTGTTTTCATTGTTTGATCTCATTTTACGCTTTAGGGGTTACGAGGATAGATCATAAGAAATTGACCATGAAATGCAGGTGAGGTATATTGTTTCCCTTTTCCTCGTCCATGTAATTTGGTCTCTTTGTTGATAATAGTAGGTCACAGAGCCAATATTTTTGTTATATATTTGACATATTTTTGCCATTTGTTTCACAGTAACGTGTTATTTTTTGCACTTATTTTCTATATAGGTGAAAAATATTCAAGGCAGAATTCCAAGAAAGAACCTCAAAAGTTGGGGGATTGGGTTAGTGGAGGCAAAAAGTCCTCATTACAACTTAAAGGAGAGTTTCTGCGTGCAATGGGAGAAGAGATGGATGCTATTGTTGTTGAGTATTTGTCTCTATTAGAGGGTTTCATTGCTAAACTTCCACTTCAACATCATGTCGATGTGAATTTCATCTTGTTTTAGCTTGATTTCATGGAGTTTTACAACAAACATCAATTGAATACACTTACAACACCAACTAAATCGAGGAGGTATTCTATGAGGGGTGGGAAATAATCACAGAATGCTTGCAAGATTGACATTGTTTTCAAAATCTGCATCACTGACTGAGTGATCTGGAGTAGCCCCATTAGTTCTTGTAGTGAACAATGACTTCATTAAGTGGTATTACAGTTTTAGGCTCTTGTGATTTATTGAAAGTGTTGTGCTTCTTCTTTATTATTTTAGATGAATTAAATTTCAATGTTAGCCTTGCCTATCTTTGATTTTTAACAGTTTGTATGCATTCCATGCAGTCGATTCATTCATGTTTGACCTGATAGCTGAAGGAGTGTGGGATATTCTAGCGTATGGCAGTAATCTAAGGTATTTTGATATGATTGGTTAGCCAACAATAATCTATGTTATTGATGGATAATTATCTAACACATATTAAGAATTTTATACACGAGTAGTATACCTTGCACATGAGTATACATTGTACAGGTATTTGGTAAAATCTCTTCCCTTTGATAGAGGATTTGAAGATTTTTTTCTCATATCTAAGAATAAAGTATTAATTTCCAATTTCTTGATTTAACGTAATATGATGTTCTCTCTGGTTATGGCATCCCTTTACCGTCATTTGCGTTATGACACATGTATGTTCTTACATTTTATTCAATACCAATATTGCAACATAGCTTATTGAACAAATTTTTGGATTTAATATCAATAGGAGGAGTTAATATATGCTCATCTTGGACTTTGGAATTGGAATCAATCCCGTCAACGACCAGGTTCCATCCCATGTGGACCATAATATTCATTGACTTAAATTTCCCCAAATTTATCTTCACGAGCATGTTGGCTTTCGAAGGCAAGGGACTGTCGACTTCTGTCTACATAATATTGCCTACAGTGGGTTTTCTAACTCAACCCGGGACAAATCCTAAGGAATTTTTAAAATACACCTTCTTTAGATAAATTTCTTGATTCTATGGGGCAATTTTTTGTTTTAAGTGGCTTTACCCTTTCTTCCTAATTTGAATTAATTCATGCAACACCTGTTGAGATTATTAGAATAATTGAGAAGAGGGGAGTTGAATTAGTTATTCCTAAGCTTAAACAATTTTCGACCTTTTAAAACTTTATAATTGTCCACAAATTTACAGTCATGAAAATGCAACAAATATAAAACAAAATTAATTGTTATCAATCATACATATGATGGGGACAAAGACAGATATTCATGAGGAAACTCATAAGAAAAAAAAAACTATTTTTCTTAAGATGTCAAGCTTCAATATCTTTACACCATGTTTCTTTGAGAACCAAATCAAGTGAGGCTATAACCTATGTTTTAGAAGAATAAACTTGCAGAGAGAACCAACCATCATGTTTCTCTAGCACCCATTAGGGAAACAAAATTCTCCAACTACTACTGAGCAGAAGTACCCACTTCCACTTGTACAAGCTCCAAATTGCATAGAGAAGACCACAGGCTTCCATAGAACCACCCTACCACCCTTATTCCCTAGATTTAAACTTATTTAGTACAATATGCTGAAAACAAGATATAACTATGCTTACCAACTCTGTTAAACTCTTTGATCTATTTCTGCTTCTTCTCATTCAAACTTGGATCCCTTCATTGTCTATGTTCTGCGTATTCTTCCCATTTTAACACACATCACAAATTTCTCTCACCCATCATTTTATGCTTGCCAATATTTATTCCCTTCACCTGTTCATATGCCTGATTTTCAGTTTCATAATTGATTAAAAACCGTTTAATGACTCATGGCAGGCAAGGAACCCAATCGATAAGCATTCTACAATTCTTTAACCATCTACCACCAAGTTCTTGAATTCACAACTGCTTGAACCAAATTTTCTTTGTATTATGGGGGCCCTTCAAATTCTTGGACCTGTGGGTTATGGACCCACATATGGACTGATAATGTTCATGGCAGCAACAAGAAATATTTTAATAATTTTTTTCGCGCCTCCACTAAATCTTATCTTTGTTCCCAAATTAGCAGACTTCCCAACCCTTTATCAATTTAGCAACGTGAGCAAACATTTATTCTGTAACTTTTGTAATCTCAATTCCGCAACTTCTGTCTCGTAGGCTATCTTTCCACAATACAAATTTCCGCAAGCTTTCTTCCGCAAGCTTAGTATTTACGCAATTGAGTTTCCACAACCTTTTTGCAAGATCCTTTCCCCGAGATCCTTTCTGTAAATGCAACCTTCCGCAAGCTTGCTTCCATAGCCTTAGTCTTTCATCAACTCAATCTTTCCGCAATTGAGTTTCTGCAACAACCTTTCCACAATTGCGGATTGCAGGTTGCGGGCATGCAATTTCTAGTTTTCCCAAAAACTCACTTCCATAATCATGCTACCGCAATGGTCCTTTCTGCAATCGGATTTCAGATTGTAGATCCACCTTCCCACTTTTTCCAAAATTTGGATTCCACAATTTTCATTCCGCAAGTCTCTTTCCGCGGTTGGGTACTTTGCAAACACATCCAACCAAATGTCCATGAGGATACACATGGACCGTTCGATCTGTGAACATAAGAAAAACTTGTTTTGGCCTATTTTAATGTGTAAAAATAATTCAGAGTATCTAGAGTGTTGATTGAACCAAACACATAATTACAGACTTCTCTTTAGGAATCCATAGCCTCCTAAGCTCTTATTTTCTTTATTGAAGGTATTGATCCAGGATGAGTCATAGTTTGCTTCCTGAGGGGAACTCATTTGCTTGCATACATGAGCAGAGAGCCTGATTACACTTCGAGAGTCTGCTTATCTTTCCTCCTTGCTATTGGATCATATGCTTGGAACTTATGTGTTTCCATCAATGACAACTGCATCACAATCTGATCTGTTTCCATATGATCACAATACCTATCATAATTCCGATAGTCTCCCCCTTTGGCATTGATTCCAACCTTCAAATTCTGGATGCATGCTACACTTGTAATCACCGATTTCTTATTAACAACAAAAAATTCTCCTCCTTTGACATCAACGTCAAAGAAGACTCTATAACACAACTCCCCTTATCAAAGTGAACAAGTTATTTGGAATAACATATGATACCCAACTTCTGGCATAGGTAATCAAATTGTGTCTTTGGTAAAGGTTTAGTAAAGATATCAACAATCTGTTTTGTAGAAGGAATGAAATTCAGTTGAACCACTCCGTTTGTGACTTGCCTTTGATTGCTACAGCTGGAGGAGTAGGCAAAACCGCGAAGATTGGAAATATGGGCTCCTTCAATTTGGCAACGCTTGCCCCAAAGTGTTATGTCAATACTATAGCCTGACATGTCATAGAGTCCAATGCTGCGCCTAACAGTTTCAACACCATCCCATTTTCGTATCTTGGATGTAGGTGAAACTGAAATGACAAGTCCAACAAGGTCAACCATGGAATTGACAAGTATAGTTTGAATCTCCTGAATAGTTTTAAAGTTAAATAAATATAAAGGTATTAAGGGGTATTCATCTAAGCATGGTTGGATGGTTGAGGATGATCCTAGGAAAATCTCATTATGGATTTTCAAATGGTTGAAAATTGGTTTGGGTGCTTTCACTGTGCCATTTGATACTATGTACACTATTCCTATTTGTAGTTGGTCATACAAAGAGAGTGCCAATTCATTGAATGCAGATATATGTATTTCATCATGTGAATCATTAACAAGGTCAAATCCAAACACTTTTCCAGACACTCTTTGGTTTCCATATTCATGTATGTTTGTATTGGAAGTAACTCAACCTTGAATGTTCCAAAATTTGCTAGAAGAGGAGAGTGATATGAATGGGATAATCGATGCAGGCAAGGCATGGTTTTCATTTATTAAGCTAGGGTTCACTACAACATAGGAACTACTCTGCGAGAAAAAAGAACAAGGAAATTAAATGTACGTTACATTATGTACAATGTTGCATGTACATTGGGTAACTTTGATTATAGTTCCTTCTTTTAGTTGTCCATTTTCTACAAGACTACTATATATAATTCAAAGCAATAGCTCATGCTTATGAAGGCCGTATGAGATAGAAATTCAGAACCGAATAGATGATGAGTTGAGTGAGTTCACTTGGTTTAATGAGGACACCTGTACCAATGGGCAAAGGTTGACAACACCATGTAGCCAAAGTGAAATAGAATTTTCAATTAGCATAGTCTCCATAACGTGATGGTTATTTTTTCCTATGGAATGAAACAATGCATGAACAATTTTTTTTTTGCAATGTAACATATTCATGTGACCTAACTAAAATGCGCGCGCGCGCACACACACACACACACACACACATATATATTTGCATGAACATATGCCACGAGTCTGGTTATTGTTATTCATTATCTGTTATAAATATTAAATGTGGACTGTGACAAACATAGAACCACACCTTATGGTTTTTTGAGCTTACAGAAGATATTTTACACATCATAAAATAGTTGGAAGAATAGTGCAGGCCTTCTGGGTAAGGGTTTTAATATTTTTTCTCTATGTTTTCTTGGGTGAAAGTTGGAAAACAAAAAGACAACCAAAAGATGAGATTAAAGCGTGCAATTGAAACTTCAGAAATAGAAACTTTGGGAAAGTTTGGGTTTGGCGTTTTCGGCTTTGGAATTCTGCACAATAGAAAGCAAAACTTGGAAATAAATTTATTTGAACTAGACACGTATCGAAGTTCCACATTCTGAATTTCATGCTTCGGAAAGAGGAAGAAAAACGAATTGTGAAGAAAAACATCAAAGCTCCGATTTCTGCATTCCACACTACGGAAACAAAAAGTCAGAAAAATGAGAAAAATAAAAAAGGGAGAAAGAATATTCCGGCTTCCGCATTCCAGACGGTGGAAAGCGGAAGTCGGAAAGCATGGAAAGCTAATTGCGAACATGTAACTTCCGATTTCTGCATTTCGCACACAACAGAAAACAAAAGTTGGAAATAAATTTATTTACATAAAAACGTATCAAAGTTTCGCATTCTGCATTTCATACTTCGGAAAATGGAAGAGCTAAAAATTGCAAAGAAAAACATCAAAGCTTGGATTTCTGAATTCCGCAGTGCAGAAATCGAAAGTCGGAGAAATGTGAAAAATAAAAAAAGTGACAAAGAATATTCCAACCTCCGCATTCTGCACGGTGGAAAGTGGAATTCGGAAAGTATAGAAATTTAATTGTGGACATGTAACTTTCAATTTCTGCATAGTAGAAGGTGGAAGTCAGGAATAAAGAAATGAAAATTTCGGAATCCACATAGGCAGACAGCAGAAATCGAAAATAGATTTCCCCGATGAGTTGAAAAAAATGGATTCCCTCATTTCACACTGCAAAAAGCAGAATGTGGAAGCTGAAAGCACTACCTAACCTCTACTTACATAAAGACTTCCTATTATACTTTCTTACTTGACTTTTTATAATTTATTTTAAAGACGCATTTAACTTGTTTTTTTAGTTGATTCAACTTTGTTTTCTTAAAAAAAATATTATGCAAAAAAATTGAATAATATAATAAGTACATAAATGTAATTTTCAAAATTTTTATATTGTTGAAGATTTAAATTCGCCAAATTTTTTTAATTTTAAATTTCAAAAGTTTTATATTGTTGAAAAATTAAATTCGTCAAATCATCGTGGACAAATTTTCTTATATTTGAACTAAAAATGTATCAAAGTTCCACATTCCGCAATGTAACATATTCATGTGACCTAACTAAAATGCATATTTAAAAAAAATAATTCAACCCATGTAACATTTTTAGTTCATTTTTTATTTTTGAATATGTTATATGTTACATTTTAGTTTGGCGTCTCAGGCTTCCACATTTTGCACAGTGGAAAGCAGAAGTCGGAAAGAAATTTATTTGAACTAAAAACCTATCAAAGTTCCGTATATCGCATTTCATACTTCAGAAAGCGGAAGAAAAAAAATTGTGAAGAAAAACATCAAAGCTCCAATTTCCCCATCCCGCAGCGCGGAAATTGGAAGTCGGAAAAATGAGAAAAATAAAAAAAGTGACAAAGAATTTTTCAGCGTCCACATTCGACACAGTGGAAAGCGGAAGTAGGAAAGCATGGAAAGATAATTGCGAACATGTAACTTCTGATTTCTGCATTCTGCACAATGGAAAGAAGAAGTCAGCAATAAAGAAATAAAAATTCAGGAATCCGAATAGGCAGAAGGTGGAAGCTAGGAATATATTTCCCCCATGAGTTGAAAAAAATGGATCCTGCATTCTACACTACAGAAAGTGAAATGCAGAAGGGGGAAGCGGTACTAAATCTCTACTTACATAAAGACTTTTTATTATACTTTCTTATTACCATTTTCATAATTTATTTTAAACACCTATTTAACTTGTTTTTTAGTTGAATTAACTTTGTTTTCTTAAAAAAAATAAAAATAAATTATTATGCAAAAAAATTGAATAATATAAATATTACATAATTGTAAATTTCAAAAGTTTTATATTGTTGAAGATTTAAATCCGCCAAATTTTTCTAAATGTAAATTTCAAAAGTTTTATACTGTTGAAAATTTAAATTCTTCAAATTATCATGGACAAAGTTTCTTATATTTGAACTAAAAACGTATTGAAGTTCCGCATTCCGCATTCCTTACTTCGGAAAGCAAAAAGTGGGAGAAAATATTTTTGCGAAGAAAAACGTCAAAGTTCATATTTCTACATTCTGCAGTGTAGCAACCGGAAGTCGAAAAAATGAGAAAAATGAAAAAAAGGGACAAAAACTTCTCTGACTTCTGCATTCCACATGACGGAAACCGGAATCCGGAAAGCACAGAAAGTTAATTGCAAACATGTAAGCTCCGATTTCCGCATTCCAACAACAAAAACTGGAAGTCGAAAAAAATGGATCGTCACATTCCGCACTGCGAAAAGTGGAAGCGTCCATTGTTATAGTGGCCTTGTAGTTTTAGGCTGATTTTCTTACCTAAAACAAGTGGATCATAAAAAATGATACCTATCATCTTATTGACATAACATGAGTATTGCACCATTATGAAGCCACATAACTAATACAAGTCACAATCCTTTTGCAACAGAGCAGGAGCCACAGTCAATTAAAATAGAGTAAGGGTGTTTCACCGTCTCATAAGCAACATCTTCATTTAGACTAAAAACTGATACCTATCATTTTATTGACATAGCATGAGTATTACAACATTATGAAGCCACATAACCAATGCAAGTCATAGTCCTTTTGCAACAGAGCAGGAGTCACAGTTAATTAAAATAGAGCAAGGGTGTTTCACCATCTCATAAGAAACATCTTCATTTAGCTTGAAAAACTGATACCTATCATTTTATTGATATAGCATGAGTATTACAACATTATGAAGCCACATAAGCAATACAAGTCACTGTACTTTTGCAACATAGTAGGATTCACATTCAATTAAAGTAGAGAAAGGGTGTTTCACCATCTCATAAGCAACATCTTCATTTAACCTAAATACTGACACTTGACATTTAAAACACCTGTTTAGACATATACATATATACCATGAGTTAAATAGATTTGCGAAAATTTAAAGACAGTCACAAAACTTGTTTGTAAAGTCAAATACGAGGAAAAAAGTTTTCTACCACAATGAATATTCAAAACATTTAAGCAGACTCAAGGAATACCTGCAAATTTAACAAGGTGCAAAAACCACTGTTGGAAACTCTCTAGTGTAAACGAAGTGCAACAAAATCAATACAAGAAAAGAAAAGGCAAATAGTAACAAAATAGTGGTTACCTGAAGGCTTATTTATATGTGTAAAGCAAAGGCAGTGCAACAACAAATATCGTAAATCAAGTATTGTAATAACATCTTGTATATCGTCATATGGTGAGCCAAAATGAAGATATAGGCCCATGTCTGAATCAAATGACAAGATTTCTTGCATTAATGGAGCAACAATGCACTGATGAAGTATTAATGTGGATGAAGGGACATGTGAAAAGTGTATTCCATCGACTGAAGTAGTAGTGAAATGAAACCACAACCAAATTGACCCCACAAATTGTGATCCTAAAGCCACAAAATCCCCCCAGAAAATCTTAGCCTAAACCCACAAAAACTATTGGATTGAAACTTTTGCAAAATCCTGGGCATAAAATCTTGGCAAGCACTATGCCGAATTGAGAGAAATCGACTACAGCGAAGGACGTTGAAACCCTGTACAAAAAAATATGCCAAGATCGGTCGTTCAGGGCAACAGATAGAAGTCTAGTGAAAACACACAAGTACATCAATCCATTCAGGCGCAACACAGGTTGTAACACAGAGGAGACCTATGGTCTGTGCGAAAGAAGTTCCGGAATTGAGATTGCAGAATCAAGGAACCAACTTAAGTGCATTTAAAAAACAAAATTGATATGCATATGTGCATGAAAAAAATGTAAGGACAATGAATCCATCATTCAGAGCAGTAGCTGTAATAGGCGGCCATTTGCTCAACATGGAAATGATTTTTGCTAAGTGGACAGAAACCAACCCGATAGGCAAAAATTTAACCAGCAGAAATGACATAAAGGTCCTTCTTTTCGACATGTTGACTGTTGGAATTGATACATCCACAACTACTACGGAATGGGCAATGGCAGAAGAATCCTGATGTGATCAAGAAACTGCAGGAGAAGAAGGAGATGGCTGTCAGAAAACATGGCCATGTATAGGTGCCTGTCACCCTTGAACACGCGAGACATGAGACACAACACTTGTTCAGTCCCCATTCTCTAAGACGACGCGACACATGCCAAAATGTTAGTGGCCAGGGAGACGATGAATCTTTTGAGACTGCGTCTCCATTTTGAAACGCCTTCGGCGTAATTATTTTTAATAAATATATATTTATCTTTTAACTTTAGTTTTTTTTTTAAAGAACAACTTTAAGATTAGGTTACGGTCAACATTTTATATTTCACATTTATTTACTATTTTATTATTTTTAATATATTATGTATCAATTTTAAATTGAGTATAAAATTGAGTGTTCATCTCTTACATATTGATTTCTTTTATTACTAAATTGATTGGGTGGATTCATCAACAAATTGTGTATCCATTGGCATATTATTTACGAAATTTTGAGTTTGTATTGGGAGTTTGCATGGTGTATATATTTTTATTTTATTTCAAAAATTACACTTGAAAACCTTGTCCATAACTTCAAAGGAATTTAATGAAAAATCAACAACATATGTAAGTAGTAAAAAATAGTTTACGTGTACACAAATATGCACAAAATACAATTTAAATATCCAATGGTCAATTTCAAAAAATAATAAAAAATATATTTTCATATATATATATATATATGCCAACTTCATTATGTGTAGGTCATGTTCATATCTATATATTTTTTAAAATTCCTCATATTTTTAATGATAACATGCCTGTTGGTTTATTTGATGGTGCTTCACAGGAAGATGGAAGACAATGTGGAGCTTGAATTGTTCTAAAGTTGAATGATTCATTGGTTTTGAAGATTAAAATGAATTGTGGAAGATGGACAAATACTCATGGAGAGATTCTAGCTCATTGGGCTTCACTTTTGTTTGCAAAGTCTAAACAAGTATCTTAGATACAAGTGGTAGGTGACTCCAAATTCATCATTGATTGGATGTCAAAAAGGAATTGTTCAATGTTTACAGGTGGCTACTCTAGAAGGTTGGCAATGGAAAATATGACTTTTACTCTTAGATTTCTCATATGTAGAGGCTCGACATGTATACAATGGATTTACTGCAGAAGCAAATAAATTATCCAAATAGGATTTCTTTTGGAAGAAGGGATTTTTTTTTACTCTGCTCAAAGTGACGGTGTTTTGGGCCCTGAAGAAAGTATATTACTTCTGAACGTAATTCCTTGATGGTAAGCCCCATATATATGTGATGTGCTTATTTTTATTATTATTGTGTCACCAAGTGCCTAGACTATGGACTATGGAAATTATTATTTTTATTTTATTATTATTTGTTTTTAATTAAATAACTAGATCAACACGAAAAACTAACATGGTTGTGGGGTCATGGATTCCACATGTGGGGGAGTTAGTGTTAGGAGTTGTTGCTCTCCCTAGCATTACTCTATGTTTCCTATTTTTTATTTTATTGGACAATGTAGTCCCTATTAGAACTATTTGATGCTTTGCATGCACCCATGCACCCATGCACCCTCACTTGATGACATTATCCCTTAATTGATGCTAGTGGGACCCACTCTTTTATCTCTCATGTATTATGCACCTTATTTTTCTATTTTTGTTAAACATGCACTTAAGTTTTGTAAAACCCACACTAATTTGAGTAAACTTTAGTTAATCATAGTGATTTTGGGAAAAGTTGAATTGCCTTCAGTGAGTTCGAGTGATTTTTGGTCAATTCAAGTTGCCTTCAGTCAATTAGAGTGATTTTGGGCCAATCCGAGTTGTAATTAGTTAATTAGAGTAATTTTGGGTCAATTGGAGTTGTCTTAAGTGCATACGAGTTATTTTAGGGGAATTTGAGTAATTCTTGGTCAATTCGAGTTTTCTTCCGTGCATGAGAGTGATTTTAGGGGATTTGAGTTAGCGTTGATGAATTTGAGTTGTCTTTAGTGCATGGGATTGATTGTGGGGTAAATTCGAGCCAATTTTGGCAGATTCAAGTTGCTCTCATGAGAAATTGAATGATATCTAGTGATTGTGATTGTTTTTCTAGTGAATTCAAGCCATTCTAGGTGGATTCGAGTTGCTCTCTTGAGAACTCAAATGGTCATCCAATGATTTGGAAAAAGCCTTAGTGAATTCGAGTTGCTTGCTAATGAATTCAGATTTTCGTGAAGGGATTTTTTGGGGGTCTTGTTTTTCTTTTGAAGGTGATTTTTGGTTATTTATTTGGTATGGAGTGGTATTTTGAAGACCTTTTTATGTATCCTTTTGATCTATCTAGAAGTGTTTTTGCTGGACAATTATCTTTGGTTTTGGGGGTGCTCTTTTTTGTGGTATTGTAGCTCTTGAAGGATTGGATATGTATATCTTATATTTATTTTAATGAAATATAGTATTTTTTTCTTGGTGAGTTTTTTTTTGAAAATTGTACATTTAGCATTAAATTTTTTTTTGTGCACATAAGCCACTTGTTGACTTTTCTTGAAATTTGTAAGAACAAACATTTCATTAAATGCAATTTTGATATATTAAATTAAATTAATTTTTTTTAATATCATTGGAAAAATAACATAATTCCCTACATTGTTTTAATTGCATGTCGAAATTCATAAGGCAGAGTTTTTAGGGATTCGATTTAATAAATGAGTAAAGAATTGAATTTTCACCATAATTTCTCACCTAAAAGTGTTACCCATCTTCACAGATTCACTCGAGAGTACTTTGACCAAAAATAAAAAATTTCATCTCATTAGATTCTTCTTAATTATCTGTAATCTCTATATCCACTAGAGATGGATATTCCATAATAAAGTTCTTCTTTTTCTTAAGGTAACCCTTCATGATTAACATCTTTGCAAAAGTTAAAGGTTTCTTCTGAGTAGGGATTGATGGACCTTCATTTTCCTACCTTATTGCTCTTTTCTTTTTAGTCACACTCTCCTTGACTAACCTTTCTTTTGGACTAGGATGCATACCTTTAACACCAACAATATCTTGAATTATTTTTTCCAAAATAATTGAAGCATGTTCATCTAAAATTTTCCTAACTTTCATGAAATAAGGATTGAGTAACTAGTTATTCTAGACATCCTCTGGCTATTTGGCCACTTGCTTGACTTCCTCCATTTTATCTTTAACATCATCCTCTTTGTGTGGGAGATCCTTCTTTTGGCATGTAAGCCTACTCTGACCATAAAAATGGAAAATATAACAATAGAAGGGGATATTGATGTAGTCTTTCTCTTAAGATTGATGAATTTTGAAACACTGTTACCTAGATCCATTTCTACATGGATCAATTCCCAACTTGAATATTTATGACTTCCGAAAGAATGTTACCTAGATTCATTTCTACATGGATCTTGGCCACAGACATCCCATAAATAGACCTTATTTTCTCATCAATATAAAGCATTCTACCCATATTTTTCATATCAAAGTTTAATCCATTTCTAAGAATGCAACTTTACCATAAATGCTTGGTATCAACCCTTTCCTGCTTAGGATCAAAAGGTAGCATTCAAATTTTAAGAGATAAAATATAACTATCCAAGTACCATTTCCTTTCTAGCATGTTATATTTTTCTTTCATAGACTAGAAGATAAGTGATATCCATCCCCTTTCCAATAGGTGAAAGACAGGTGCATAGCCTAAATTCTACTGCCAAACTTTCCTCACCCGAATAATTTTATATTTTTTTAGAAAAATTAATCTTCAATAAAATTTATAAACCATTGACATTGTTGCCTAATAGAACTAGACTTGCTTAATTTCCTCATGATTAACTTCATGCAATTGACTCTCCTATTAATACACTTTGACTTTTGTCTCCTTTTTAACAAATATTCCTAGGTATCCTATGAACACCCACCTTTATTGACCACCTCATGAGAATTTTTAATGACATTTAAAAGTTTTACCCTTAATATTGACACCTTTATCAATATCTCAAAAAAGCAAATATGAGACTCCTCTTTGACATTCTTGGACTTAAGGGGATGAGGGGCCTCCTTGACTACTCATAATCCCTACATCAACACCATACCTCCTCAAAAACACCCTCATCATTGCTTATCTATGTGTTATAAAGTTAATATTTATTAAGAGATTGAAAACATTTCTTAGTGTATATATGATTGACTGATTATCAACTTATTGTTAAAAGATAATTATTATGTCCCTCATATTCATATTAGTCCATCCTTACAAGACTCTAATATTTTCCTCACCTAAGTTAAACATTGTAACTTGCTTATTTATTTACCTAAATTTTTCTTTTTCTTAATTATGATTGGTTAAAGTGAGAGGATGTCATCCTAAAAAATTGTCCGCTTATATGTCATCCTCTCCTGCGTTAGGGTATACAATTAAACAATAGTTAATGCCAAATAATAGATATTTTCCTATGTTGTAATTACAGTGGTGTGTATTTGGCCAAACATCGAGCAATCACCCCCATCATGACTTATGGCAGGTTTTGCATGCACCTATTAATGGCTACAAATGTCTGGTAGAATGCATATGACACATAGGCATTGGACTTCATAGCTATAATGCTACAGGTTTGAAGCCTTCTTCATTGCTAATAGGTAGCAGAGGACTTCACAGCGAGAGGGTGGTATGGATGTGCTTGTTGGGATTTCTAATAGCTAGTAGGGGACTTCACAACTAGCTAGTAGGATAAAATACCACTACAACGCCTCACTTTTTCGACAAATTTTTGATAGAAATCAGTTGAATTTTTGATAGAAACTGGTTAAAATTATTACTGGAAGCAACAATTGCAATTTGAAAATTATTAATGGCTACAAATGTCTGGTAAAATGCATATGACACATAGGCAGTGGACTTCATAGCTACAATGCTACAAGTTTGTAGTGCTTCATTGCTAATAACTAGCAGGGGACTTCACAACTAGAGGGTGGTTTGGATGTGCTTGTTGGTATTGCTAATAGCTAGCAGGGGGCTTCATAGCTAGATAGTAGGATAAAAGACCACTAAAATGGCTCACTTTTTTAGTGAATTTTTGATAGAAATCAGTTGAATTTTTGATAGAAACTGGTTAAAATTATTACTGGAAACTGCTATTTCACAATTTCAACAATGATATTTGCCTATTCTAAACTAAAATATCGATTTTAAAACTATCCAGATCACCAAAATTGCAATTTGAGCCGTCTAAATTTCCATTTCACCATGAATTGCTTTGCCGGATTTCAGAGAGTTGGGAGCGTTTTGGTTAGCGCTTATACTACTCCCACAACTAGAATGTGGTTTGGATGTGCTTATTGGGATTACAACCTTGACAAAGGTTTGGTTGCATTTCAACAAAATTTCAGGTTAAATCCTTGTTGTCTTTGTCGATGTGGAGGGCCTCCAAGATATTTTGTTGAGTAACAATCAATTTACTAGGCCTCAACGGGGAAGCTGGATAATTTTAGTGTTTGAATTTATTTCCTTGATGGGCCTCTTCCTACCATGTCCAAATGTCATTGGCCTCAAATTACTCTAAATGTTGTTGTCACACTTCACGACATACGTCAATATTCCTATTCCGTGATGCTTTCCAGAACGTGTGATGCCATCACTATTCTTCTTGTGAGCTTCGTCATAGATTTTGGATTTTTCACGTCGTGACCAACTAAAGTTAAAAGAGAACTACAAAAGTGAAAAATATTTTAATTCCAAGCTTCTTCAAATCAAATGGCAGTCCTAGAAGTCTTGTTATATTTATTAATGTGAATGAGCCAAAGGTATTGGGAAGGTATATGGTGCTAGTTTCACCCCAAAAATATTTTAATGTCAATCTTCTTCAAATCAAATGGAAGTCTTAGCAGTCTTGTTATATTTATTAATGTGAATGAGCCAAAGGTATTGGGAATGTATATGGTGCTAGTTCCACCCTATTCATTCCAGTCCTGCATGGAATTTCCATTTTTGAAGTGGGGTTTTATAGGGGAAATTCAAATGATCAACGATTAGTTGGGCTCTTTTATTTGATCTCAGGAAACATATTTTGCATTACTATTTGAGGTCTAATTTATCAGGAAAGGGTGTTGTTCTGGCATAGAAGGGGAGCTTGAATTAATACTTAAGGGGTGCTTCATTAGCTGGTAAGTTGTAGTTTGAATGAGACTTCAAGCAATGCATGTTAGGATGATTATGTAGAAAAAAAGGTTGGAAACCTTACTTGTATCTACATGTGTTTTACCCTTGCATTCTTTGAAATCATTCATGTGTTTTTTTAGGTTTTCAATTTATCTCTCGTGCCTATAGTTTCATCTTCTCATGTTGGTTTGTTTATAATTTGATGTTTACTTTTGGAGATTGTTGTTCAATGATTCAATGAATAGTTTTCAAGTTTATGATTCAAAGCATAGTAGCAAGATTCAAGTACGAATTCGAATACGATATAGAAAAAATACATAGCAAAAAAATCAAGTACGGTTAAAATACGAGCGTAGACATCTTATAAATAAAAAATAACATGCATTTTTAATTAAAAAAAAAAAACATATACATCCATATAGCATATAATAAAAACGTTTAGGATGTCATCATCCACATTTAGAACTTCAAAGAAAATATATAAATTATAAATATAAAAAAACAACAAATAATGATTAGTAAAATATGTTATAGCCTTCACTTTTACATTATTGAGATATGGTTATTTTTCTATTGTTTTTTGAAATAATCAGATAAATAATTTTTAGGAAAGTGATTAATTACATAAATTAATTAAAAATAATTTCATACTCATATTTTTCTACAATTGGAAGCATACAAGACTCATGATAATGTAGTACAAATTAATTAAAAGGTCGAAATGTGTTTTTTCAAATAAATAAACTGGCCATTGTAGAATTTGGTAAAAGGTTTGTTGAATGTATTGTATCTGAACTATGTTGAATATTCGTCGTATTTTAAATATGACCCAAATTTCTATGCAGGAAGTGTCAATACGACTGAATCTTGCTACCATGATTCAAAGTATGTTCTGAGTGTAGTGGAAAACATATAAACCAAGCTACCCGATGCTTTAGGTTCATTGTATGAGATGGAGTGTTGTTAGTAAATAGATCTTGTTGTCTCTCCAAATGATGGTTCCATGTGGATGAACCTCATATCTCTTGGTTGGAAAATACCACCTGCTAACTACTAGAACAATTCATTTGTTTGGAAGTTATGGATATGGGAGTATTTATGTAGTGAACTTCTTTATATTTAAAAAAAATAAAAGATTCACCTATAAGGGGTTTTGGGACCATGCTACTCATGCATTTAAAGGAAATGACAGGCATGGACTGGCCCGTCTTAGTGTGCATGATTCAATTCTTTCTCCCTTTTTTTGAAATGCTTCTAGAAACATGGTCCAGGGGATGCATTGTAAGAAACTGGATTCTATCAACATAGGTTCCAGGTCTTAGGAGTATCCATTATGGTAAAATCACCAAGCAATTGAACCCAAGCTCATGTCCCTTTGAAACTCAGGTCGTATAGGTCGAGCAGGTCAGGCAGACCATGGTAGGAACAAAACCCTGGTGGATGGCATAACACACCGTCAGCCTCACCAGTAAACCATAACCCTTTTGGTTCAACTTCTCATAATTAGGATTTTGTTTTAAAGCATAATAAGGATGCTTGAACTTGAGTTTTAGTTTCAAATGGATGGGGAATAATGTAATTGGACAGCGAATGACTATTGAGTTGGATTTCCAAATGTTGTTTTTCATTGCGGTTGGGTTAGCATGTATATATTTTTTGTAACAAATTTAGATTATTGTGTATATGTTTGAATGTGCATGCTAAGTTTCTTAAAATTGTTTTATTTCCTAAATTTGACGATTTTGAAGGGGCGTTAATTCTACAAATTGTGTTCTTATAAGATAGCATAGGAGAATTACAACTTACATCACCTATAAGCAATAGGAGGTGCTATGTGGAGTAATAGATGCAAAATTATGACGTGGACCTAGGATTTCTCTTAGGAATATTTCTTGTTGATGTAATAAGGATATGTTTGAAATTACAGATATTTCCATTTCAGTAATATTTGGCAAAATTGCTGGAAGGATCATACATATAGATACTTTTTGAAGTTCTAAATGTCATCAACATAAATTGATAGCTTCTAACTATTGTAGGGGTTCTGTAAATTTAATTAGTGGTATAAGGAAGGGTATATTTAGGTTGCTCGTTTGGAATCTCCATCTGAGTTGAAGGAAAAGGTTTAGTTTTGGGTCTATAGACAATTTTTGCTCTATACAACTTGAAGTATTTGGGCCATAATAAATCAAGTCGTAATCTGCTTACTATTTCTAGTACACATAAAATATGAGATCTCCTCACTTCATCAGCTATTAGTGAAAAAATTGAGACCATCATAGATTGTAAAAGGTGGTTAGTGTGTTTTTAGCTAAACTATCTACTGCCATATGCTAGATGCTTACCATAGACCTATTGCAACTTGCCGAAGTTTTCCGCAATAGGATTTAGAAATTAGATTGCATCATTGCATTTCCAGCTAGACCATGTAGCTCCTTCTTCTAGAAATTTTGCAGGGTTTAAGGAAACTAGCATAAGCTTTCTACAACAAGATTCATGCCTTTTATTGCAAGTCTGCTAATTCTTATCAAACATATTATGTATTTCATAGGAGAATTATGTTGGCATATCTATTAGGAAATGTTAATTTTGTCAAGATAGTACTATAGGTAATGTGCTTCAAGGAATTACAATTTCATTGTGTAATTTTAACTATTTTTCATGATTATGTTGTTTTCCATTGGAATGCTCTCCATGGGGAGTCATTCTTAGTTTCTATGAAGAAATTCATTTGCACGTGCCTTGCAAATAACTTCAGTACTATGCTAATGCCTCTTTTCATGAAGGAATTATTATGGAGACAATAATCATACAGATCATAGGATCCAACATTTTCAAAAATATTGAAAAACTTATAAGGCACCTGTGCATCATATCCATTACTTAATATAGGGTCTTATCTATTAACAAAAGTGCAATGCCTGTTATTTTCAAACAAGTAAGGCAACATATGGTTATTGCAAGAATAATTCCAATCCATGATGAAGATAGTTATTTCATTCCTTGAATCTTCAATTCTATTTTCTTAATTGTGCAAGTGCTACTTTTGCAAAAATTATATACCATGATAGTGCTCATAGTCAACGACCCCATGAATAACTCAATAACTATAGGTAAACAAGATGGGTTGTTAAAGGAAGGAAGTCCCTTCCTTTAGATATAGATAATCACGACACTAGAAGATAAATCTTGGAATGGTTCAATCAACTCAAGAGTTCAAAGTCGACAAATCACTAAATATGTTAGAATATTGACAAGAGATCAAATTAACTAGAGAAATTTACTACAAGTAACTGTTTACATAGAGTCATAGATTCGAGAGACACTTTACCAAAATGAAAACTATAAACTCTAGATTAAACAAAAGCTGGCACTGATATTTTCTCTTGATCCAAGAGGATAACTATTAGGCGAGGTAGTGGCTTTCAATAATTATTAAGGATGCCTCTTCCCCTATGATTGGTTCTTAAAACCTTGCTTTTGTGAGATCAAATGAGTCCTTTAAGTCTGTTTCAACAAGATAAAATATCTGGAAATTACACTCAATTTGGAATGAGTCCTTTAAGTCTGAAATGTCCTCCCAACCCTAATTCAATTTCCTTGTCATCATCTATTAGCTAATCAAAATGCTTAAAAAATCAAAATTGGTGCATATAAAAAATTGGAGGGAAAAAACAAAACTATTTTTTTGGATCATATTTTCAACTTATCTCCTTGTATATTTACTCAAATTTCAAGAGGGAGCAATTGTTGGATGCATACTTAAATTATACATCCAACAAATACCCAAATTGCATACTTTTATCATCATCTACATCACGAAAAATTGAAATGTACATAAAAAAACACGTTCTTCTTTCACTAAAAACATGTTTTTTTAAAATTTATTTTCAGTTTTTCATGATGTGGATGTTGTTAAAAGTATTCAAGTTGGGTACTCGTTGGATCTAGAATTCATTCTGCATCCAACATGTGCCCCCACTTGAAATTTGGACAAACCTACAAAGATATAAGTTGAAAATACGATCCAAAATGGTAGTGTTTTTACTCTCTCTTGAAGTTTATTTTATTATTTTCCTTAGGAGGATCATTTTTCATCAAAATATCCTCTAATGCATGAATTGTGCAAAAAGAACGAAATGGATTGTACCTGATTTTCAGTTGGTAGAACAAGAGGGTTTTCTGCAAACAACAGGCTGTATCCATTTGCACCTCGATGTTTTTGTTTAATCCTAAAAACCCATAGCATCATGTAGCAAGAAAATGAGTGTAATATAGCCCGCAAGAAAAACTAATAGTAATAGTTCCATACCAATTGTCATCAAAACGATGAAGAGAGCACGAATGAAAAATAATTTGGAGAATAGTCTACAATAACTAGCCATTCATTCATATTCCTCAGAATCTCAACTCATGGTGACGCCAGTGGATTGAATTTTAAAGTATCATTTGAGATAAGATTGATTAGTAGATATAAATTTATATTTAAGATTAGTACATATTTCAATAATAATAGTTGTTATGCAATATTAATAATAACTAACAACAACCATATTAATAAGATTAATATGTTGAGAATACGCCGACATGTATATATTTGAATTATTAATAGTTATATCTAATAGTGAATTTAATATAACTACGATTATAGTTGAAGTTAAGCTAATAGTTGTAAAATCATTGAAGTTAAGCAAATAGTTTTATCTAATAGTCAATTTAAAAGTTAATATATCAACGATTGCAGTTCAAGTTAAATTCGTGATTGGAGTTGAAGTGAAGCTAAAGTTGTATCATCATTGGAGTTAATCTAATACTTGTATCTAATAATTGAATAGTTGTACATCATCATGATTGGAGTTTTAATTACCAAGTTGAAGTTGAAGTTTAATTTTTCTAGCTATCATGAATTGTACTTATCACATGTTAACTAAGCTATTTTATTTTTTTATTTTTTTGAAATTGTTAATTATGACTTTTGAAAGATGCCCATAAAATCAATCTAGACAGTATACTTGTCTCATTCTCATCCATAGATGAAAAATCATAGATTGTAGTCCACCCCAAAATTCTAAGATATAAATGCATATCAGTGTAATTAGCTAGATGCCCAACTGCTAGATGGAGGAGTTTATTAGGAGTTCAACTGTTACACGAGTGTACATTAGCTGGACTCCTAGATGCCAAATGTACTTAGACTAAGACTTAAGCGAATAGAGTTGAATTTAAGGTAATAGTTGTAGAATCATTGGAGTTAGGCTAATATTTGTATCTAATAGTTAAGATAATAGTTATCCAATATAACCGCGATTAGAGTTGAAGTTAAGCTAATAGATGTAGAATAATTGGAGTTAAGCTAGTAATTGTATCTAATAGTTAATTTAAAAGTTAATATAACATCAATTGCAGTTTAAGTAAATGTTATGATTGGAGTTAAAGTTATTTAATAGTTGTATCATTAATGGAGTTAAGCTCATAGTTGTATCAACTAATCGAATAGTTGTATCTAATAATCAAATAGTTGAAGTTGAAGTTTTAATTTTTCCAACTAATAGTTGTATATAATAGTTGATTTAAAAGTTAATATATCAGCAATTGCATTTCAAGTAAAAGTAATGATTGGAGTTGACATTAAGCTAATAGTTGTATCATCAATGGAGTTAATCTCATAGTTGTATCTAATAATCCAATAACTGTATCTAATAATTGAATAGTTGAAGTTGAATTTTAATTTTTCCAACTATCACGAAATGTACTTATTAGATGTTAACTAAGCTATTTATTTATTTATTTTTTTTGAAATTATTAATTATGAATTTTGAACGACGCCAAAATAATCAATATGGACAGTACACTAGTCTCATTATCGTTCATAGATGAAAAAACATAGATGGTATTCCACCCCAAAATTCTAATATATATATGCCTATCCACATAATTAGCTAGATTCCCAAATACCAGATGGAGGAGTTTATTATGAGTTCGAATGATTTTATTAGGAGTTCAACTGTTACACGAGTGCACATTAGCTAGACTCCCATATGTCAAATGTACTTCGACTAAGCCTCAAGTGATTAGAATTGAAGTTAAGATAATAGTTGTAGAACCATTGGAGTTAAGCTAATATTTGTATCTAATAGTTATCCAATATAAATGTGATTAGAGTTGAAGTTAATCTAATAGTTGTAGAATCATTGGAGTTAAGCTAATATTTGTATCTAACAGTTAATTTAAAAGTTAATATATCAACAATTGCAGTTCAAGGAAAAAGTCATGATCAGAGTTGAAGTTAAGTTAATAGTTGTATCATCAATGGAGTTAAGCTCATAGTTGTATCTATTAATCAAATAATTGTATCTGATAATTGAATAGTTGAAGTTGAAGTTTAATTTTTCCAACTAATAGTTGTATCTAATACTTATTTAAAAGTTAATATATCGACAATTGTAGTTCAAGTAAAAGTCATGATTGGAGTTGACATTAAGCTAATAGTTGAATCATCAATGGAGTTAAGCTCATAGTTGTATCTATTAATGGAATAGTTGAATTTGAATTTGAATTTTTTCAACTATCACGAATTGTATTTATTAGATGTTAACTAAGCTATTTTTAATTTTTTGAAATTATTATTATGAATTTTGGACGACACCCATAGAATCAATCTGGGAAGTACAATTGCCTCATTAGAATCCGTAGATGAAAAAACATAGATGATAGTCCACCCCAAAATTCTAAGATATATATGCTTATCGACATAATTAAAAAAATATTATAAAAATTAATTAGATTTACAATGACTTCATTCTAATTAAACAACTAGATTTTCATGAAAACTTTTTCTCAACCCAAGGGAGAGCCATGCCCCACACATAACCATCTTGAGGTCATGCACCAACAAATCCATTCATTCACGCACATGCAACCTCGTGTAGGTAAGCACTGGTGGATGACACATCCCATGAAACCAGGTGGTTGGATGGACCTTGCTGAAAAGAATACTCTTGATTTTTTAATATTTTGGATAGGGATGGATAAGGCTTTGTATTCCAGTATTCAAATGATAAATAAAACATTCTAAAAGGTAAATGGTATTGGTACAACTCCATCCCCTCCCTCAAGAAATGGACTCCTCTTTTCAACCCGATAATGGAAAGGTCGATATTCAGTCGTTGTGGGTGAAACCACATAGGCTTTTCCTTTGGAGTTGTGGTTAGAAAGGGCGTTACTCTATAGGAAATATGTATAATGGGACTCAAGCACGATGGTTTGGTTCTGCTCAATAGTATTTATCTTGTTCCTTGTGAGGCCCCAATCACAAATATCAATTTTGCAGATATGTCAAGAAAGCAACACTACCATAATTGCAAAAATCAGAGAGTCTAGTGCTATGTTAATTGCTTGTAGTTGGGAAAATTACAAGGGGAGGATGAGATTGTAGCTACAGGTGAGGCTGAGGTATGTTGGTGGTTGATTTCTTTATGAATAACTAAATTCATCTCTATTTCATAAGTTCAAATTTTCTTGCAAATGAGTTGGTGTGCAACATTCTCACCTATGCGGGCCCTTTTGAATTTGAATTTTGTTTTCCTGGCTAACTTCATGCTCCCCATTTCAATTCATTTTTTTATTGTATAGACCTCATAATCAATTTAATACATTGTTGGTGATTCCATGTGCCATAGAAGAAAGCAACGAGAGGTACCTGACTTATTCCCTTCTTTGCCTTGATCGAATCTCTGAAAAGTATAAGTTAAAAGATTAGATTTAATGGCATTCATATTAAATTGAATATCCCTCGTTTTGTTTTGTAAAATAACATACTCAACCCAAATAGTTATTTCTTGACATGCATTGAGTTCGAGGGAGAGAGAGATTGACTTAGTTCCATATTTACAAGGAAATGGAGCTTATGAATTAGTCCTAGACGTCTTATTTGATGACTCTCTCCGTACAAGATTAATAAAGGTATATAGCTTTGTATTCTGTGTTTGAACAAATGAAAGTACATATAGGTTCTCTCTTGAAGATTCCAATGTTATGCATAATGTCTTTGTTTTGTGAGAAATGCATACATAGATTTTCTTAAAGAAACAAAGAATTAAACAATTGGTCTTGACGAGTACGGTTGAAAGTATTAGGAAATATTATTGAAAGTATTTTCTCATCGTTATAGAGTAAAAATAATCTCCTAAATGAGAACAGATATCTAAGACGAGATGTGGTGCTTGCCATTCCAAAGTGAAGATGAGTTCTTGGCTGAGAAGAGGTGTGTTGATCACCTGTTTGGTGATGTAAGCTTTGATGTTGATGGATCAACAACTGGTGCTCTTGGTATTGAATCAAATGAGCCCTATACACTTTCAAATGCATACTGCAACAAAATTAATAGGTTGCTATGTACAGAAGCAAAGATCTTAACACTAGCAAAAAAAAATAGAAAAACACCATTAGAGGGACCTGAAATGTAGGAATACATGAAAAAATTGGCTTGACAAATGCCTAGAAAGGTCCATGTATCATGCCATGTGTATCATGTTGTGTTTAATGTTGAAGGTTGAGACTGGTCAAGTATTGCCGCATGTTTAAGGTTGAAGGTTGAGATGTGTTAAGCATTGCAAAGGAGCATGTGCCAATTTGCATAGCTGGTGGTGGGAACATGGTATGTGGCAGTCTGGGACAAAAACAACTGCCACATAGCAACTGTAAGGCTGTGCACCATCATAATTATCGTAGCTGAAGTGTGGAGGTTATTTGTCATTATAATTTAAGGTTAGAGTAAGTAATGCTAGCATTATTTCCTTTGAAATTGTTGCATAAAAAGAACAGGAAACCATCTTCTATTTAACCCTAGTTTTTCAATCAAAATTAGCACTGTTCCTTGAGATGAGGTCAAATAAGAGGAAAAACTTTGTGGTTGGATGGTATAAAGAGCCATGAATATTGATTAGTAAATAGAAAGTGTTTTTTGAATTTATAATGAAAAACTGAAGATTATTTTTTCAAATTTATTTTGGTTCACGTGAAAAGTAATTCAAATGATGACAATGCCTTTCATAGAGTATTTTCCAGCTTGAAGGAGGAGCCTAATAAGTTAAATTTTAGTGGTCATCTATTTTCTCTTGTGTGCATGTTCTGGAATAAACATTATATATCAATTAGCTACAATGTGCATCCATGATTAGCTGCAATAGTGCAGAGCTTGTTATTTTCAAATTATTAAAAGTAGATACAATGCTTGTGGGAATAATACCTTTTTTCTTGATGATGATAGTTGTTTCTTTTTTTGAATCTTTGATCCTCATTGCTTTGTTGTGCAAGTGCTACATATGCAAATGTAATATATAACATGATATTGCTCGTGGTCAGTGACCATATGAATAACTCAATAACTATATGTAAATACTCAATTATATTAATCATCTCTTCTTTCTTTTGCCTATGTTCCACATTTTTTAAGTAATAATAAGAAATATTGGTTACCCACACTGTGTTTCCTTTTGTAGTGTGTCACATATACAAACTATTGTATTGCATGTCCAATTAGAAAATGAGTCATGAATTCTTAAGAGTTATTCACTTATTGTATGAGGCAATATAGACTCAAGTGTCTAATTGAGGGGCACCTTCTAAGATCAAGGTAGCTTGTTCTTTTATATCAAAGACTTCATTAATTGTTTTAAATTTTAAAATAATTACTTGTATATCAATCATAAGTGTTTTTAGTGTAAGCACAATAACCTGAATTATAACACCATTTTCACTATGTAGAATTATTTTCTTTTCAATGTGCTAACATTTTGCACATAATCAATAAATTCCAACTTTCCACATTACCCCCTCCCTCTCTTTCAATTACACATGTAAGTGGAAATAAATTAAAAAAAATTATATATATAAAAGCTTGTACTTCCACATACTATAATTTTTAAAATTAAAAAGAAAATATTTATATTGATTTTGGTAAAAAATGGGTTACTTTTTATATATTAATTATACTAAGCTTGTACTTCCACATACTAGTATTTTTAAAATTAAAAAGAAATTTTTTATATTAATTTTGGTATAAAAATGGGTTGCTTTAGACAATGATACGAAATTAGGACTCTTTGGTCTTAGGAATTGATGTGTCATTTCAATATTAAGTTTTTATTATATTAAGTTTTAATTTTAAGATAAAGATATCAAAGTTGTATTCATTTTTAAAACAAAAATAAATTAAAATATGTATATATATAGATACAAAGTTCTTATCATCTAATATAAGCTCCAAATCACCTCATGTAAAATATTAAAATTATATAGTTTATTTTTTAATAATTAAAAAAATTAATTTTTAAACATTTTGATAAGTTATTATTGTCCAAAGTTGGTTCCAAATCACCTCATTTAAAATTATAAAATTTTATTTTTAAAAAATTAAATAATCAATCTCTTAATATTTCATCTTTTTTAACATAAATTCATTATAAATTATAATCTTTTAATCTTTTCATTATTTTTTAACAAGCTTTATTATAAATTTGTTTTTTAACACAAATTTATTATTTAAGTTATAAATTAATTGAACATCATGCAATTTCAGAAGACAAGTTTAGCTTTATAACCTTCCAAAATCACAATTCAATTCACAATAAAAGTTCATTATACTAGTTATGCTACACATATCTTATAAAAATTTCTGTAAATTAATATTTACCAAATAAGCAAGTATAGATTATGATATTTCATAACCGCGTTATACATTGTGTAAGTTATGCTACACATCTCTTATATGTAATGTAATATTTACCATTAACCATTAACCAAGTATAAGCAAGTTTATGTTATAGCCTCAAGGGTTAGCTCAATTGGTAAGATTGTCTCGATTTGGGGGAGGTCACGGGTTTGAGCTTTGAATCTTCTAGGGTCAGGTCTTCTGTTAGGATGGCCGGCGGTTTACCACTTCTACCATCCACGAATGTGGAGAAGTATTGCCTGATTTCCTGTAAATCTTTCCATCTGGAAAAAAAAAGCAAGTCTATGTTATGATATTTCAAAAGAGCCTTGTACCTTGTGTTCCGAGAGACTTCAATAGTTAACCTTACTCAACCTAGTAATGTAAGTACTAAGGTTTCTGTCTTAATATGATTTTGGATTGGACGTATTTCCCTCCGGATGACACTGGACTCTCTGATCACGGCCAATTGAAGGAAAATATGAACGGTAATAAGGTGGTTCCTCACATAGCAAGTTTGGCGCTTCATTGAGATGGGATGATATGGATAAGCTCGGTGGTTTCTTCTTCGACAAATCACTATTATTTACATGAAAGTGATCAAGTAATGTGCAGAAAACTTTGCTGCAAGTGACTGCATTTTCTTCATCGGGTGAATCGGAATGTAAGGTAACGAGAGTTTGTCAATGGTCGATCGTGCAGGCCGACAGCTGTGGCGGCCAGATGCATTGTGATGTTTACTATCTACGGCAAATCAATACATCCCTCCTCAAATCTAAATCTATATATTTGTTTGCACATCCATGATCAGCATTCCATACCTTAATTCTTTCAACCTTAATTCTTTCAAGTCCATTTCCTGCTTATTAGTTATTACAGTTTGCTGTGTTCTTGGCCTTGTCATATTATACAGAATTTCGTCCAGACCGGTTACTGCAATGTGGAATAAGAATTTGGTGATGAATTTCTTGGTGCTGGCGACCGGCTTCAGCTTGATGCTGCTCATATGCCCCGCTTTGGCTCAAACGAAAAATGGTCTGCAGGTGGGCTTTTACAATACTAACTGTCCGCAGGCAGAGATGATTGTAGGAAAAACGGTAGCTAAGTACTTCCTTGATGACAATTCGGTTCCAGCTGCTCTCCTTCGCATGCATTTTCATGACTGTTTTGTAAGGGTAAGCATCGCATGCATTTTCATGACTGTTTTGTAAGGGTAAGCAGCTTAAGGTCTGATTATAGGCATTTATGGACTTGATTGATTGAGGGATAAACAACATTTTGTACAAAGTCTACGTCACCGATTCATTTCATGGTTGTTTTATTTTGTTATGTTTAAATATATTTTGATTAATATTTAAATAAGTTGCAATTGGATTAATTATAGTAATGAGAGGCCTCTATCTGGAGCAATCAAAAGTAAGTGTAAGTAAGGAAGTTCTTCTAGCCAGCCATCCCAGCCTTACCATTAAGCAAGATCAGCCAGCAAGAGTAGCCAGGCCAGCCATTCCCCTAACCTGCTTTTTCTTTGTTTTAGCCTAGCCTTTCTGCCAGTTCATAAAGGCAATAATTTATTTTTTATTTATTAAATAATATTTGTTTTGTGTTTATATTAATTTTAAATCTAACAATCTGGTATGAATAATGAATATAACCAGCTATTTTTACAAAATTAAGTAGTCATCATAAACCATTTTACTTTTAGCTGATATAAATAATGAATATAACCAACTATTTTTACAAAATTAAGTAGTTGGTAATGTCTATCATCATAAACCATTTTACTTGTGACTGTGTTAATATTATAACTATATTATTAATAAAAATATAAAACATGTAACCCATATTCTACTCTGACCCATAGTAAGCTATGAAATGTAGAGCAGCTAGTTACTCTCCCTGTAATAAACAAAAAAACAACTTAAAAAAGACATAAGAACATAGATGGAAATTAGAACGTGGATTTTCTATCAGAAATTGACATGAAACTATGAGAAATTGACATGAAACTAAACGAAGACATGAGTGAGGATTGGAATATTGATGCCTTCTCTGAAGTTGACCTAATTTTTGTTTGAACTATTTAGCTTGGCTGCTCACAGTGGTGCATCATCTTAGTTGCTCTCTTTGCCACTTTCCGTAGTATCAGATCAATTTCCTTTTTCTCTAATAGATTCAACTTCTATGTGATTGACCGATTTCCATTTTCTATAATAAATCTTACTTTTTGGTGTGATTGTAGGTTAGTGCGTAAGAAGTGATGTCTCATCTTTATCTGGATTGAGTGGCATAAATAACCAAGTTTTATAATTGGGCGCCTGCTATCCACTGGTCTTACGTCACTTCAACTAATAAGAGCTAGTTTTGAGCTAGCCTCTTCTCTTCTTCATATGTCTGCAGACATTTTTCTTCAAATAAACTCCAGTCTTCAATCCATTTTCTGTTGCTTCCATCTCATTTTTTTCAATCATCTCTCCAAATCTATAAGTGTGTTGATTTTTGCATTTTTCTTCTTTCATGTCTGAGAACATTTTCTTTTAACAAACGTCAACCTCCAATTCTGTGCATTCATCATGTTTTCTCTTTAATCATCTCTATACTGATTTGATATGGGATCCTGCTGTCCATCTCTACAGGATTACTCTGCTCACTATTTGTAAGTTGGTTAGGTTATAATGAAAAAATATGATTAGAAGAGCAAGTTCAACTTGTCAGTGTAGGCATAGTTTACAATCTGCACTAAAGTGAATTAGGCAGTAGTCTTTCTTTGACTTAGAAAAGGAGCGGTTGATAACATGGCAGCTTTAGAGCACTTCATTGAGCCTAATGGTTAATAACATGTGTTATTTTTTTGGAGGTCACAAATTCAAAACCAGCTAAGAGTAAGATTTCTCTCAAAATTGCTATTCTCATAGTTAAAAAAAAAAAACATAAAAGCTTTGAAAAGCTAAAAATATGTAATGAGGTTCATACTTTACTACTTTACTGCATGTTGTAGTTAATGTTTTCACTAACCTATTAATTTGCTTATTCCGATTTCATAATATAGCTATAATTCATTTCGAACTGGGTAGACTTTCACTTCGATCGGGCAAAGCCCTATCTCTGCTAGAAATTATTTTGTGGGTGGAGGATTTTAGGGTTTCATGAAAATAAAACTAATTAAATTGAGTTGGATGTGAATATATCACCCTGTCGTGCCTATGAAGGGCTGAGGGCAGTAACGTAGCAGAGAAAGAAGCACTCCCCAACCTAACTGTGAGAGGATTCGAAATCATCGATGAAGCAAAGGCCCAGCTGGAAAAAGCATGTCCTGGCAATGTATCCTGTGCTGATATAATTGCACTCGCTACAAGAGATGCTGTGTATCTGGTATAAAATCATTTACAAATCTGTTTAATTGACATGAAACTTATTATACCCACAGCCCTTCCTATTGAATTGATGAACTGTGTTATTTATTGTATTGATTCACAGGCAAAAGGACCGTATTACAATGTACCAACTGGAAGAAGAGATGGAAATATATCATCAATAGACGATGTAGACTTGCCTAGTCCCAGATCACAAGTTTCTGAGGCAGCTCAAGAGTTCAAAAACAAGGGTCTCAATCTCACAGATATGGTCGCTCTTCTTGGTATGTGATTAGCAATTTTGAGTATATATACTTGCTCATGAAACTGAAACTAAAGGAGTCTAGTTAACTTGGTGCTTAATGATTCATATAACAGGGGCACATTCAGTGGGGGTGTCTCACTGCGCTTTCTTCAGTGATCGGCTCTATAATTTCCAGCAAACAGGCAAGCCTGATCCTTCAATGAATTCTACCTTTGTAGATCTCATGAAGAATATTTGCCCGCCTCCAACGTCCTTTGAGACTGGGTCAATACAGGAGGATCCCACCGTATTCCTGGACCAAGGCACTTCGTTTGTTATAGACAACAGTTGTAGATCTCATGAAGAATATTTGCCCGCCTCCAACGTCCTTTGAGACTGGGTCAATACAGGAGGATCCCACCGTATTCCTGGACCAAGGCACTTCGTTTGTTATAGACAACAGTTATTATAAACAACTGGGATTGGGGCTAGGGATTCTTCAAATTGATCAAGAACTTGCCCTAGCTAATTCGACCAAGCGCATGGTAACCAGTTTTGCCACGCACGGAGCAGATTTTCACAGGAAGTTTGCCATGGCCATGATAAAAATGGGCAAAATTGGCGTATTGACAGGAACCAATGGAGAGCTTCGATCTCAATGCAGAGTTATCAATCCAGCAAATTGAATGACAGCGCCGAGAGAGCTCACAATGATCAATAATATGAAATGATGTATACATCGAAATAATATTCATACATCACTGATTTCGATTCATTCTCAATAAAGACAAAGACAAGTTTGGTGAAATGATGTGAATTCGATTCATTCTTAATAAAGACAACAATTTGGTGAAATGATATGAACTTGGTAGAAGTTTTTATTTGAGATTTGTGGTATATTTATTAAAAAAAATATTAGTATTGGATATAAATGTGTAGCTCGTCTTAGATAATTGTATTTGATGAATGGATAATCTGGTAACTGATGAATAGATAACCAATATTTGATGACAGATAAGTGAATAATGTTTGTTATAACATGTAGCTGGGCATGCATAATTTATAGTTGAACCCATTTAACTAAAATACAAATAAAAATCCAAATGTATTCCATTTCTCTACTACCTCTCAAGCATTTGATCCCTATAAACATTTGTTCAAGATAATCCAACCACAAACTATATGAGTGTACTAATTCTATTCTCATCTCTCAACCATTCGATCTTTATAGACAACCATTAAACATAATTTATAATATATACTAATTCTATAGTATATATAATATAATCACTTATATTTAAAAATAAAGCATTTTTATTTTTATTCCTCGTCCAAAGAAATGATTGAAATCCAAGATATTTATCTTCAATCAATGTCATGAAAATGCAAATAATATTCAAATGGAGTTTGCCAATGTTCAATGTTTAAAGTTGGGGTAAGTTTGCAAGGAAGAACACGGATTTATTTTTTTATTATGTAAGTTAAAAAATATTTATTTTAATTAATAATAAATAATGTTATGGAAAACCAAATAATATTCAAATGGGATTTGGGTATGTTTAAAGATAAAATGATTAGGGCAGTAACAATTTTATTTTGAATGTTTTCAAAGGGATACCACTTTTTTAAAAGTAGTTTTTTTTGTTTTGTTATATGTTGTATATTTTTAAATAGTTATATAGAACATTAATACATCAAATGTGAAATGTCTAGATTGGTATATACCATCAAATACATCAAACTACCTATTGTATTAGCATATGGTACACCAGACATAAAATTCATTTCTTCATCATTACTAGGACACAAACTTGAAGAAATCTTAAAATGGGAAGCCAAAGAGATTTTAACTGGTTTCACATTATTCATGCTAAATCTCTGAAGTATTTTCTCCACATACTTTTGTTGTGATAACCACAACTTACCAATTTTATTGTCTCTTTTTATTTCCACGCCTAAGATTTGTTTTGTTGCTCCTAGATCCTTCATATCGAATGTCCTATCCAGTTGAGCCTTTAGCCTATTGATTTCAACCATGCTTTTTCTAACTACAAGCATATCGTTAACATATAAACCACAATAACGAATATGCCATTTTCAAAGTTTTTAAAGTAAACACAATGATCATACTCACTTCTGGTAAAGTTTTGGCTCATCACGAAGGAATCCAAATTCATGTACCATTTCCTGGGAGATTGCTTCATGCCATACAATGATTTTTTGAGTTTGCAAACAAACCTTCTTTTTCAATTCTGAACAAACCCTTCTGGTTGTTCCATATAGATAATCTCATCTAAATCATATAGAAATGCAATTTTAACTTCTAGCTACTTTAACTCAAGATCAAATAAAGCAACTAGTGCTAACACTAATAGAATAGAAACAAGTTTAACGAATGGTGACAATGTTTCATGGAAATCAATACCTTTCTTTTGAGAATATCCCTTTTCTACCAATCTTGTTTTGTATGTATTAGCTTTATCATTAGCACCTTTATTTAGCTTGTAGACCCACTTGCAACCAACAACTTTCTTGGCCTTCGAAAGTTCTACTAAGTCCCATGTTTTTTTCTTTTCCAAGGAATCCATTTCTTTCTTCATTACTAATTCCATTTAACACTTTTAGATACCTCCATTGCTTCTTGATAACAACTGGGTTCCCCATCATTAGATATCAAAGAAACATATGAAACATAATATTCATACCTTTTAGGAAAATTTATGACCCATGTAGGTCTTCACAAAGTCTATTGCGGTATTTCCTCAATTTCTTGGAAATATTCTATAACCTCATCTTCTTCTCTAGAAGGTTCTTTATGAACATCTTCATGCTCCTTCTCACCTATAGATGAACGAGTCTCCAACTGAATTCGCTGAATCTGTGGTACTTCTTCATGTATAGATGACGAGGAGCATATCTATTATATATATAAGCATATAAATGTTAGAAGGAGCATATATTATATATTATATTATAGATGAATGAGTCTCCAACTGAATTTGTTGAATCTGTGGTACTTCTTCTTCTTTATGAACGTCTTCATGTTCCTTCTCACCTATACATGAACGAGTCTCCAACTGAATATGCTGTCGATTTAATTTTGAAATGTGTGTGAAATTCAGTCACAACAATATTAAGACTAAAGCAGATCTTACAGAAGATTCAAGACAAATTTACACATGAAATGACATTAACAGTGCTGTAATTGGAGGTTGCAGCTATATAGTATCAATAATCAAAGAATGAGATGTGATACAATGTCATACAACTTGCATGAATGCAAGGCAATTCGAATTTCATGAAGGTTATTCGAATTGGATAGATGAGAGTAGCTTAACTATCTGTTAGCCACTCTAAACACACCAGTTAACCACTAATCAAGCCATGATTGACTCTAAATGAGTCCTAACTGAATGAGAGTGCAATAATGATTGAGTCTAACTGAATAGAACTCAATTGCATGTCAAACAGTAGGTGGGGGTGCATCTCTAACTCAATTCAGCTCCGATGAAGTGAACTGAACTAAAACTAGTCACCAGAAGTTGTTGGAGGTGCCTTAAATCACTCCACTTAACTCAAATCAACCCAAAATAGACAATGAGATGAGGGAGGCACCTTTCCAACTTAGCTTAACTAATTTCTAGGTGAAACAACATTCAGTTAACTAATTGGTGCACTTATGACAAGCACATCACCCCATATTTTCTCCCTGATTGAAGCAGGAAGCCTAGTTAGCCTCCCTAATTAAAGGAGAAGGCTTAGTTGGCCTCCTTGATTGAAGGAGGGCATGGGTGTGCTGATGCTTATGTCAGGAGTGTGTTGGTGTGTTGATGCTGATGTCAATTCAAGTCAATTAACTTAGGATAGTGGGTAATTAGGCCAAAATTGACCAAATAGGTGTGTGGGTTGGATGATGACTCCAACACCCCCCCTTAAGCTATACTTATGGAGGAGTAAAAAAAATGCTAGGGCCCCAGTAACAAAGGACCTAAAAAACCCAATAGAATCCAAAACCATACCTCTCTTTGCTCAAATAGGTCATTTATTAACTGATTTGGCACTATCGTGAGAGTACTAAAAAACAACATCCTGCAATTTGTTGGCAATCAAATTCGTATACTTGCACTCCATTTTTCTTTTCCATACCTTGGATCTAACACCTTTGTTGCTTCTCAGGCCTACCTATAATTCCAATGGATATGGCCACACCAATTCAACTTAACATGTTCCTTTCAATGCTGATCAAAATTAAGTTTTGTGTCACCGCTCACGACTGGAACCATCCTAGATCCAAATCCTAGGATCTATCAAGCATCGAGAGGGATCACATCTCCCGAGGTGCAAACCCCTCCTCGAGTATCTCCTTATGTGCAATACTTGAGAAGATGTTTGGACATCGGGAGATTTGATCCCTCTCAATGCTTGATAGAGCCTAGGATTTGGATCTAGGCTCTCTTTATTAATGCAATGCACATTAAAATTGAACTTTTTTTAGGAGGCATCTATTTTGAAATCGAGAATATATATATGAACTTTTTGGAAGCATTATTTTGAAATGTAAAATTCGAAATTATAAGATAGCGCTTTTATTTATATGTACATAAACTTCTCTTATTTTGAAATGGAAAATTGAAGTATATATAAAAGAATTTTATGATTTATATTTGAAATTTATTTTTCTAAAACAAAAAGAAATTAAGATTATCTACTTTTTTATAGATTATAGTAATCAAATTACCACTTACAAATTTCATACATCAATTTAATTTAATATTTAACTTTTTTTTAAGGTGCAGTTAGAATTATATTATATAGGTACAAAAAGTACAAAAAGAGATACAAGGAAAGATGTTGACTCATGTAGTTTGGGAATTCTTTTCCACCAACCTAGACCTCCAATGATGTCGAGATTTAGCAACACAGACCAAAACCGAGTTTTCTCCTTCAACATGCCTAAAGAGTAGGATTTACAAAAGGAACCAAGAATTATTTTTGAACAATTAGATAGTATAGAGGCAAAAAGGATAGGACTTGTGCAGAGAAAAGAACATACTAGGGGTACACAACCAGTGTTTCATCTTTTTCTGGGCTGGATTTTTCTTCCACTATTGGGCAGCTCCCAAAGAAGTCTTCATCCCATACCTGATAATGGAGCTTGGGAGACACAGGCTCTGGCTTGCTGCTAGTGATCCCCTCCCCAGAGGAAGCTCAGACTCTTTTGAATTGCAAAAGATCAATAGTTGTCGACACTGGAAAGTTGGCCATTGGCGGAGCCCGACTTGAAGAAGCCCCAGTTTCTTGCATGGATAGAATCGCTGAAGTGGAAGCGAGGACTTTCATTGCATCTAATTATTTGGAGAACAGACCTTCTGGGACTGACAGGGGCGGAGGCCCTTGAGATGGGATGCTAGGGTGCGGGGCTACTGCAGCTCCAGCAGGGAAGGAGGTAGCCATGTTCTCCATCTCGAACCTAGGAAAGTTGGAGGGAGGGTGCCTGAAGTTGTCTATACAGTGCTCTAGGGAGTAATTAACCCCTATTAGACTGGCATCTAGGTTGGCAATTTGACCATCTAAGTGAACCAGGAGGCTGCGGACGTCCATGATTGATGTGTTGGCTACGGTCCAATTCATGAGCACTTCCTCCACTAGATTGCCCAGCATATTCTTAATGAGCTAGTAGAAATTTATTTGGCTTCAAGAGTTGCTCAAGGCGAGTGATTACGTAACTTGAGCCGACTCCCATTATTCAATGAGGGCATGGACTATCGACGAAACCATGCTTTCATAACCAGAGTTAACTGCCTTAGCTTTTCACGGGTGCTCAACCTCACGGATTGATCCAGGCTTACTACCTCTACGTGGTGTCCCTCTTGGCCATGTCATGGAGTGATTGCACAGAGCCTAGGATTTAATAATTGAATAGTTACCGGGTCGTGACCAAAGACACACTATCACTAGAGAAAACTTCGAGTGAAAAAACATGTAGAAGGTAGTTGGCCTTGGTTCTATATCAAGCATCGTTCTTTCGAGCGGTAAAGGCTTTGTGCGCGAGGCTTTGATTATGCCACTGTCGTCCTGCAGAGCTTTCCTTTCGCCAATATACAACCTCTGTCGTTTCAGGGTGTAAACTCTCATGAAAATGCTAGAAACCATTAAGTTCTAGGCTATCTGGACTGTCCTTGTCTGTCTCTTCATTGAGCTGAGCTAAGCCCATGTCCCGTGCAAGCGTTAAACCAATGCCATCCACCTGTGCGAGCATTAAGACCTATCTGTCACCCTGGCTTGAGGCGGATCGTGGGCATGCGTAAAGGCCAGATGGCATATGCCATGTACTAAAACCTCCAGGTGGGACCCGCTCGAGGATCATACCAATTGAATGTTGAGGTGCCTCATTTCAGAGAATGGGTTGCATGCTGTAATGGGCTCTAGGTGTGCTGATTCGAGTTCCAGGTGCCATGTGGACTAGACAAACACCTGCATCCAAGGTTTAATATTTAACTTAATTATAACTTTAAAATTAAATTATAATTATTATTATTAAATCATATCTTTATCCCTTACATTAATTATAATCTTATAAAATATTTGTTTTTCATCAAATATACATACGCCATCTTTGTATACCAATCACCAAAATCAATCACTCACAATAATTGTTTTCTTCACATTACCAAATTAAACACATAACTTTTATAACCTCATAAAGGTTTAGAAAGTAATAAAGTCTTAAAAATATAACTCTTCTCTAAACTTAAGGAAATATGCTTTGTTTCACCAATAAGGCGATTGTGTATGCTTTCAATAATGCGAGACTATATTACAACGTCATAAGTTCAAATCTTGGTTATCCTTGAGTGACCCATTTAAGGCATTGCGGTATACCTAAGGATATCATGACAACATACTAGAATCGAAACCATACCACACTAGTATGAGCTTGGTCCAATTATCGGTTCCTTTCTTACAAAAAAAATCTATTTTTATAAGTCAAGTGTAAATACTCATAACAGATTTAAAAGAACTTTATTATGTTGGAAGAGGTTGAATATTTTAATGGGTTGCAAGAGTGTAGACGAATTAGATAGATTCTACGAGAGACATGATGATATTTAATTTAAATCTAGTTTAATTATTATTATTATTATTTTAAAAATTAAATGTTTATAAAACTAATTTTTATTTAATGTATAAAAACATTGAGTAATTACTTAATTGATTTTTACATTAAAAAATTAAAGTAATATAATTTATTTTTTAAATTAAATAATATTTATTGTCTAACATTTATTCTCTTAAATAATATTACTAGAAAACCATATTTATTAATAATATGGTATATATATGTTGATTAACATATATCAATCATAACTACACATTTAAAAATGATTTATATACGAGGATTGACTTATATAAGTCATATTATTAATAAATATGGCTGACTAGTCAACGACTGACGTGTGGGGAAGGATTGGTAAATTATTATTATTATTATAAAAACATATTTCTAAATAAAAATATAGAAAATAAATAATAAATAAAAATTAAATAATTAATAATAATATAAGTTTAATTATTTATACCATGTTTCTACATTGTTGAATTCAAACCATAGTTGACTTTTAAGCAATGTTGACTTTGAACAAAGGTTGACGTCAATCCAAAGATAATAATAGTCCAACATCACTTCAATACATTGTTGACTTTTAAGAAAGGTTGACTGTAATCCAAGGTTGAATTCAAGCCATGGTTGACTTCAATCCAAGGTTGTCTTCAATTCAAGGTTGACTCAATCCATATTTGACTTCAATTCATGGTTGACATCAATCCAAAGATAATAATAGTCCAACATTGGCTTTAATCCACATTTTATTTCAATCCATTATTAACTTCAACAAATGGTTGGCTTTACTCCAAGGTTGACTTCAATCCAAGATTAACTACAATGAATGGTTGAATTCAATCCAAGGATAGGCATTGGGTTGACTAATGATTAACTACATTATTTATAACTCCATCCATACCAACTAGTGCAATGTGGGATATGCATTTGGTGATGAATTTCCTGGTGCTAGTGACGACTTCAGCTTGATGCAGCTCATATGCCCAGCTTTGGCGCAGATGCAAAATTGTCTACATGTGGGGTTTTACAATACCAATTGTCCGAAGAGAGACGATTGTAGCAAAAACGGTAGCTAAGTGTTTCTTTGAACTCTTTTGTCACATTTGCGCTCCTTTGCATAATGATAAGCACCTTAATATCATCACTGTCATCCTCGTTAAAAATCATGATAGCTTATATACAAGTTACTTGTAATCACCTGCTAACCATTCCTCACATACTATGCTTTATCATTGTAAGGGGTATTAGGGTTATCTATATATCAACTATGTATTATTATATATCACTTGCTAATTATTTTTTACATAATTATTTATTTCAAATTTAAAATCTTATCCATAAAATAAATCTTCCTGATTTATTTTGTGAAGCTCATCTGAACCTAACATAAGCCATAAGTGCGGATTGGAATATGGATTTGTAATATGAAGTTGACCTGAATGTTTTTAACTATTTAGCTTGGTTGCTAACGATTGTTCCATACTACTGCACCATTAAAGTACTATGCTTGAAGAAGGGTTGGTTATCCCTTCCCCATGCCAAACGCGAATGCAAATACTATACTTGAAAAGGGTTGGATGAAATTTTATAACACAATCCTTTAATGATGGTATTATGGGTGAGGAAGGGTCAACTGACTTTTCCCACTCTATTCCCACGTGATGAAAATACCATGATCTAGAAAAGGTAGACTAAACCTTCCTCTAGCTCCCCATATTGAGAATACTATGCTTCAAAAAGGGTTAGACAACTCTTTCCTAGGGTCCTCCATGACATCAATATTATGATTGAGGATGGGTTTAAGGACCCTTACCCTATCTTTACCTCTATCAAAATAGTATGCTCAAGGAAGGGTTGATCAAAGGTTCCTCAAGCTCTTCGTCAATGCTAATACTATGAATAGGGAAGGGTTAATCAACCTTTCCCCTAGATTTTGCTAAATGAGATAAATATGCTTGAGTAAGGGTTGACTAACCCTTCCTTGTGCTTCCCCATGCTACCTCACAAAAAAAGTACTATGTTGGCTTACCCTTCCCTATGCTCCCACATAGTGAAGATATCATGACCATGGAAGGCTACACGAACCTTTCACTGAGATCCACCTCCACACAATTACTATGATTCATAAATGGTAATCTAACCCTTCCATGGTGTCCTCTGTGACATGAACACTATTCTCTCGTACGATTCAACTAACCCTTTTTCATTTCCATCGATGATAATACTATGCCTTATGAAGTATTGACTTACATCTACCCATGCTCCCCAATAATGAAAATGATATTCTTAAGGAAGAGATAAATAACCTTCCATGAGCTTGCAATTATGTAAATACTGTGCTTCAAAATTCCTAGATCAATGTTTTTCTATGGACTCCTTTATGATAATAATACTATGAAAGAGGAAAGGTTGATTGACTCTTCTCCATGCTTGCCATCTATGAGATAAATATTGTTTAGGAAGGGTTCACTATCCCTTCACTATGTTTCACCATGATGAAAATACCATGATTTGGAAATGGTTAGTTGACCCTTGGGATCTTCATTAATGTAATTACAATGCTCTAGAAAGGTTTGATAAACCATTTCTTTGGATCCTATGTAAATTTAATACAATTCTAGAGGAAGGGTCATCTGACCCTTCCCTTGAATCTCCCTTGATGAGAATAATATGCTTGAATAAGGCTTGCTTGAACCTTACTAGTGGTCCATCATAATAAAAATACTATTCTCAATGATCTAGAAAGTCATATAGGAAGAAGAGAATCCCCTAGATGATCCTTCCCTACGTTCCTATATATGAGAATATTCTGCCCATGAAAGGTTCAAAATATATTTAGTTATGCACTCTCTTTATAGAAATACTATGTTGTAAGAGGGAATTTGAGCATTTTTCGATCCTCTAGATGAGATAGTGATGCTAGTAGAATGTTCATCCAACCCTTTCCTTGGGTCTCCCTTTGTAAACTACCCTAACAAAATCAAAAAATATTTCTTCTCCAATTAAGCTTTTATCTTTCCTACCAAACAATAATAGAAATTTTTATAGTTCTAATCATTACTGTACAACTGAGTATTTTCTAGCAAGCCTAATAGATGCAGGGTAATCGAGAGTCTTAATCACAGTAGAGGAAAGTACATAGTGTTAGATAAATGCTTCTTACTTAGCTCCGGCTAACATTCTCATTTTCCTTGGACCTTGACCACCAAAAAAGAGCAGGTCTTTATTCTAGCCAATTCATATTAACTAAGAATCGCCCTAAATGGTAAATAAAACCTTCTACTCTTTCCTGCATTACTATTCTCCTAAACTGCTTGTTTGTACAAGATGTCCTTTTTATACATGTAGTTTACTCTTGACTATAATTTGGAGAAAAATAGTCTTATTGGTATAGTCTATACTATTGGAAAGGATTTTTGATAGTTAGACCATGACATAATAAGGCCTTACTTCCTACTAATCTGTTGAATATAACCCCTTTATTATGCATCATGCATTCTTATTTATTTTTGGAAAGGTTCTATATTCGATTTTCATTAGCAGGTCTTTTAATAATTTAATCCATGACATAATAAGGTAGGGTAAGGATTAACTTTCTATTTCGAAGATCGCTATAAGAGAAGTTAGAAGTATAAAGTGCAACGTTTCCAAGGTGCACACTTACAATACAAATAATTATCACTTGTATGCAGGACAACCCCAGATTTGTACTATTCCCTTAACTCGCTTGTACCATCCATGACTTACTGGCAGTCCTCAATGGGTAATCAACTTGGTAAGCAAAGTTTCTAAGAGACTTTATAAACATAACACAAAGTTTTCTGAAAGGAAGGTTTGCTGCATTGATCCAGGGAACTGGTGTGATTAAACTTTGGTACTTGTATTTTTTTTTCAGAAGAAAAAATACTAGTCTTTGTTATTCATAGGAATCAAAAGACATAATATACCAAACCATCTTCATGACAGAAGAAGGAATCAAGTCCAGATCAGCACATAGACATATGTAAGACTATCAGCAATAGCAGTCATGCAAACAAAAGAAATAAAGTCTGATCGTTGCAGACTTTTCTCATCATCCCTGACAAATCAGGTCAGAATATACTATAAAATCGATAGTGATCAACAAGCATACCATCCTGAGCATGACCTGCTAGCTGATAGGCTTCCAAAATAACAGGCAAAAACAAGATACAACTACTTATAATTAGATGCTGTAAATGATGCGAAAAAGAGCATCTAAAAAAGCATATAGTGGCCATAATTAATGACCATCCCATCCATATGTTCAGTGAAGAGAGCAGATCCCATGTCCATATTCACGGCCTGCTTTGAAAGACTATCGGCCATCACGTTGTGCTCGCAGAAGATATGCATGAAAATCACATGAGGGACCGTTTGGAGCATATTTTTTATATCATCACACCAGTGCATTAGAGTGGGTAGATCAAGGGCAGAAAGTTTGTTGATCCAGGAAATAATCACCATTGAATCCCCGAATATCGAATGCATGGGTAATCCCATCAAGCAGCTCACCCTAAGAACAGCCCATAATGCCAAAAGTTCTGCTCTTGTGTTTGTACTTCTTCCATATCCCAATGAGAAACTGTAGTAATGGGTTTCACTAATGTTGATCACAAACCTAGCTCCTCCCACATTCATTGCCGTGGCACCATCAAAGTACCCATAGGGATAGACATGATGAGGTTTTGGTCCAATCTTTCTGCTCTTTTTTAATTTTTTAGGCACAGGGAAAAGATATTTATAGCTCTCAACTCTGGAAATAAGTGCAGATGCACAAGGTTTCATATTCTCAAAAATACAATTATTGCGAAGGATCCATATATACCAGAAAGCAAATAGGGGTATGTATCTAAAGGGGGCCGAGCTGGAAATGTTAACGAACCAATGGGCTAATAAAGACTGAACAGAACTGAAGGATGGAAGAGAAAAACCATAACGAGATGAAAAGTAAGAGAAAATCTGCATAGTGAAGGGGCAAAATAAGAAAAGGTTCCTGATATCTTCATTGTTTCTCTCACAGAGGACGTACCGACTCGGTCCAGAGTACCCACGGGACTGTAGGTGATCCCAAGTGAGGATCTTTTCATTTACCAAGAGCCAGCAGAAACAGACTAGTTTTGACGGGATGTTGAGTGCCCAAAGAGAGTCCAGCACTGGATTATGTTCCTCAGCAATATTGGTTTCGAAAATACAGTCATAACCTCTAGCAGCACCTATACATCCCACGTAATTACTGCGGGACCAAAGGAGAGAATCCTGCATGTCCTTCAAATGGATTCTATTATATTCTAGGCCTTTAATATATGTATCCCAATGATATTTCCATTCAGCACAGAGGTCTAACTCTTCAGTAGAGAACGAATAGCCTTTAGCAAGAGAGGTGTAATTTCTTGCTTGGTCGAGGGTGGAAATCCCATAATCTGCTAGGTAGTCTCTCAAATCGCCCAGGAGAGTGAAGGAGTTACCCATTCCAACCACAGGATCCACCCCAATTAATACATTAGTACCATTGCCCACTTGCCAAAGTATTCCTTTTCCAATCCAAGGCAGATTTTTGAGAAAGCCTTTCCATATAGGCGAGACATTCCTTAAACTTAACTTTTTTTCACGTAACCAAGTGTGCAATGGCAAGTTTCTCATATACTTAGCAGATAGGAGGAGATTCCAAATACTAGTGCTATTCAGGGCACTCCAAAAATTTTTCATCCTCAAAGATAGGCTGAAACTAGGGAGGTGTTTAATACCCCAGCCCCCATGTGCTGTAGGACGAGCAAGAAGGTGCCAATCAACAACGTGAAACTTCTTCTGATTTGTAGAAGACCCCCACAGAAAAGTAAAGATCATTTTTCTGAGTTTTTCTAAAATAGAGGATGGAATCGGGAGCAAGGCCATCCAGAAGATAGGCAGGTTGGACAGAACAAAACAGATCAAAACCAGGCGACCTCCCAGAGACAAGAGTTTATTTGTCCAGTGATTAATACGCTTCTCGAATTTAGTAATTAGCCAATGCCAATCCTTGACTAAATAACCCGAGGGCTTCAGGAAGTATCCAAGATAGGTGAAGCCCTGATTGAGATGTGCAAATATGTAGGGTAGGAGACCAGTAATTCTGCCTAGAAGGGCAGCGTCCAAATCATAGTGAAGAAAACAAGATTTATCCATATTAATTCTCATACCGGAGGCCTCACAGAAGATGTCAAGTAAAACTTTGAAAGCAATCCATTCCTCGAAAGTACCCATACCAAATAATATTACATCATCTACAAACAGTAAATGGGTGAGGGAGATATGGTTCGAAATCTTGATTCCTTTTATTTTACCATTTCTCTTGGCATCTTCAAGCAGAAGGCTAAGTCCTTCTATTACCAATATGAAGAATAGGGGGGATAAGGGGCATCCCTGCCTGATTCCATGTGAAGCCGGAAAGAAAGAAGAAGGGGAGCCATTGACAAGGATAGCGAAATTAGTAGAAGAGATACACCCCATAATCCAATTTACTCCCACTAGAGGAACCCCTATCTGGATAAGGATCAAACGAATGAAGGTCCAATTGACCCTGTCAAATGCCTTTGTCAGATCCAATTTTAGGATGAGGGCACATTTCTTTTTCAGTTTTACAGTATGGAGGAATTCCTGCGTGAGTGCTATAGGTTCAAAAATTTGGTGGTTCTTCAGAAATCCAAACCGTTGAAGAGAGATAGAAGAGTCTAAGAAGGGATTGAGTCTCAAGGATGCAATTTTTGAGATCAGTTTGTAACACAGATTGCATAACGAAATAGGTCTAAAGTTAGCAAAGGATACATGAAGTTCAGTTTTAGGGATAAGAGCTAAAAAGGTGGAATTTAAGGAAGGGGCCACTTTTCCAGAGAGTCTAGATGATTCCACTAATTTGACAAGGGAAGGACACAGTAGATCAAGAAAGGATAGATAGAACTCAACCGACCATCCATCAGGTCCAGGTGATTTATCTTTTTTGAAAGTCTTTAAAGCCCCCTCCACTTCAGAAAGAGAAATAGAGCTGGTAAAGGATTTTTTCTCCTCCCCTGTGATATAAGAAGGAAAAAGTCGAAGAACCTTCAGTTGAGCCTCAATATTTGTTAAGTGATCATCAACAAATATATTTTTAAAATAGCAAACCCCTAGAGCTTTCAATCTTTGATCATTCGATATCCAAATGCCCTCTTCATCCTTTAAACTCCAAATGGCATTTTGGTTTTTACGAGCCGATGCCACAGCGTGGAAATATTTGGTATTGGCATCCCCATTCATAGCCCAAGTGATTCTGCTTTGGAGTCTTGCAGAGTAAATCTCATGGTCCAACTGCTTTTGTAGTTCAGCTTTTAAAGAGCTTAATCTGCATTGCTGATCATTAGATAATAAAGCAGATTGAGAAGAGAGAAGAAGAGAGTTTAATTCTTCCTCCAAGTGAACAGATTTGTCTTTCATCTTTTGTGTTTCCCCTCTAGTCCATGCTTTAACTTTGTCTTTTAAAAGACGCAACTTGGATGAAAGTTTATTCATATCATCCATAGAATCATTTGAAGGGGTCAGAGGCCATTCTGATCGAACCATATTTACAAAGGCCATATTCCCTAACCAAGAATGATTGAACTTGAATGGGTACAGGCAAGGAATCTGCAGATCACTCCATTCAAGTAAGACAGGGAAATGGTCGGATAACCCACATCTATGAGCCCAAACACGATGTCTAGGCATGGAACTGATGAGCTGATCCGAAAGCAAGAAACGATCCAGTCTTTTGGAGATGCCATCTTCCCCCATCCTACCATTCCTCCAGGTGGGGCCAGCATAGGATGGGGCAATATCCACGAGATGATGTTCAACAAATAAATGGGAGAAAAAAGGCCCCAGGGGGTCAAGTTGTGCTCTGGTGCCCCAAATCTTGGAAGCATTAAGTGTTAGATTTAAATCACCAGCAAGTATAAGGTTAGGGAGTGAGAGGAGACCTCCCGAAGCCACAACGTTCTAGAAAGTATCCCTATTAAGATAGGGACCATACACATTGAGGATAGAGATAGGAACAGACGAATCCCTGAAAGAACCCTTAAGCAGGATTCCAGCCAGAGTGTGAAAAGCTTTACATCTGAGCTTCTTAGGGTTCCAGCCAGAGAGAATGCCTCCAAAAAGACCAATAGAACTAAAAGCACAAAACTCCCATCCCGGACACAGTTTAGAGAAGGCAAAGAGAGCAAGGTAGGTACTGACCATTGTCTCCTGTAAGAGCACAATATCCAGGGAAAGAGACAGTAACAAATGACGGAGGAGTTTTTGTTTGGCTGAGCCTCCCATCCCACGAACATTCAAGGAAAGAATACGCATCAGGAACCAGTGTGAGGTGGGGTCATAGCTCTAAGGACCCTTTATGAAGAGGAAGGAGTCTTACGAGCCGCATCTTTCAGTCGAGTGGATAAAGGGGTATAAGGAGCTGGGGCTAGATTCTCTATATTGACAGACAAAGGGGGATTTTTCCTCCTAATAGTGACGTTCTCGAAGCGTATGGAGTCAAGTGGAAGAACAGAAGGCGACCGGGGGGTCTTGTCTGTAAATATGTTTAAGGATTTTTGTAAGGTGGGGTCAGCATAGGATGGAGAGTCGACAGGGCTGTGGGGGCCAGAATGGACGAGAGGAGGGAAATCCGATGCATTGAAGAAAGGTTGCCTAGGCTCCAAGGAAATATCTGAATTGACAGAGTCATGATAAGAATCGTCTAGAAAGGCCTCAATAAACCGAGGAGGAGACTGAGGAGAAATAACAAGGGAAGGAGAAGGTGCAATATCAGAAGAGAGTGGGCTAGAGGGCAACGCTGAAGGAGGCCGAGGAGGAATATCGAAGGAAAGGGGTGGTGGAATCATCAGAGAGGGAGGGATAGAGGGACTAGGTGGAGTAGAACTTGAAAGCTGAGGTAAACGCATGCTTAAATGAGAGGTCAAGCTTCGATCAATTGCATAAGAAGCCGTATTACCAGAAATGGTCTTAAGAGGGGAGCTACCTAGAGGCAAGGAAGGAGCAGGCATGGTCAAAGAGTTGCTTTTGATATTTAATAAGTCCATAAAAGCAATTTTAGAGTCTAATGCATCATCAAAGAGTGAACATGCATTTTTTGGATCTCCTATCGAAACAACCGTAAGAGGCGAGGTCTTACTTACCTGGCGAAGCCTTTGTTCTGGTAAGGTATCAAATGGAGTTACTAGCTCTTCATGAAATCCCTGGGAAGATGGAGAAAGTCGTAACGATGGACATGAACGCCTTAAGTGGCCAATCGCTCGACAGCAGCTACAGCGGAAAGGTAAACCATGATAGTTAAGTCTTTGAATAAAAAGACGCTCATGACAGAGTATTTCAATGTCAGCCGGTAGACCGTTGGATACATCCACCTCTACAAGGACCCTGGTGATCCGCTTATCATAAGAATTCATAAAATCCTCATCTACAGCTACAAACCGTCCAATCGTGTTCCCAATGCCTTCAAGAAGGGTACGATTCCAAAGCAGGAAAGGAAAACCAGGCAACAAAGTCCAAAGGTGGCGCTTGGTACTTGTATTTAGTACTATAATTAAGGTAGGGTCTTCGTATGTCGTAGCTCTTGCTGGAACCAATGCGACCTTAAGCAAGGGCTTATCAAAATCTGTACCACTTGGCCCTTGGCAACTTCAATTGCCTATTCTTCACTGATGATTAAAACCAACCATTCTTCACCAATGCGAGGTAACCAATGCAGAAGATCACTTTGTTTAAATTTATGTTTTAAAAACCCTGCGAGGTAACCAATGCAGAAGATCACCGTAAGCGACTTGTAATACCAACTTTTAAACATAATGTGGACTTTCTTGCCTCAGAAGGGCTTTTCCTATTGAAGAAAAATATATACTTTTACTGTGTAGCAAATATTTAACTAAATTGATTTATTTTATGTTAATAAAAAATGAAACCCTCACGATAATTTGCGTTCTCGTTGATTGTCTTTGCTTTATGACTACGATTCACATGTTCTTGCAACTAGAGTTCTCCATTATAATTTTTCTGTAAATATATTGGATCTGCATTACTTGGTACCAAAATCAATTCAAGCTTATCGTTTTCCTTCTGTTTAACTACGGTTATAAATTTTCAATAAGTCTTTCTATTCTTTTAGGCTTTCAGTCTACTAATATTAAATTTTTAGATAAAGATAGCCTACCTAAGGATAAATAGTGGAATGACCCAAGGGTTAATGTCGTTAAGTTTACCTGTGGTGTAATTTGACTATCTTCGTTTTCTCAAATTATTTTTAAAGACAATAAAGGATAAAACACAATTTTTTAGAAGGGACATTTTATTGCTTCACTCAGCTACACGCCAAGGATAGACATATCATTTAAATCCTGGAGACTTTTGACTTTACTTTCTCTTTTTTTAAATTTTTTATCAATATTCTCCCCTGGAAAAGGGCAAAATTTACAGCCTGTAATTAGAAGTTACCTTTAAGAAAGATTTAACTGATATGAAGTCAAATCGTTTGCTCCAAACTTATAACTGACAGGAAATCCATGATGGATGTAGCTTCCAAGGTCGATGTGTTATTGTAACGTAACCTAAATAAAAAAAAACCGTTTCCCAACGCATGAGTTTGTTTAAATAGTAGTTCCCCTTCGAAGGTAGTAAAATCATGGTAACCCTTCGATCTACTACCCCCCTTCAAAGTTAGTGAAATCATGGTAACCCTTCGACCTACTATCTATGTTGGCTTTCTTATAGGATAGTTTGATGGTACAAGAACCCCATAGCTACAATATCCACCTAACGATTTTCAGTAAGGGTTCTTCTAGTAAAAAAAAATACTTACCTGTGTAGAGAATAAAACTCTAGGATTACTGAATCTAGATATTTATTGTAATGTATTTGAGTCATGTCATACCCCGATTTTTATTCTGGGAAGTTTCTATAATGAGAAAGTCATGTCAAGTCATTGTGGGTAACCCTCCTATTGGTCAAGGGTTAAAGTCCCCAGAGTTGTGGGGTCCTTGGGTTATTAGACTATCCTAGTGAATTCGACCCTAGGTGAGTCATTTTAAGTCGGGGCAATAGTCCCCACCATTGTGTTACCCTCCTATTGGTCAGAGGAGGCAAAGTCCCCACAAATGGTGGGGCACTAGGGTTATTAGGCACTCCTAGAGATGTCGGCTCTAGTAAGTAATTGTTAAGTGAGGCCGACATGTTGGAGTGGGTTCCAAGTGAATAGAAGAATATAAATAGAGAGTGAGAGCATCTCTATTTATGATACTCATACATACACACTCACTCATTGGGGTGCATGAGTGAGAGAGGAGAAGCTCTCTCAGTGTGAGAGAGAGAGACTGCTACTGTCAGGAGATCATCTTACTATTTTTTGGTTTTACCTTTGGTGCTGATTCTATCTCTGAGGAAGTTGCAGGGTTTTCTCCTTTATGGTTTCCCCGAGGAAAATTCTTTGTGTCTCTTGTCTCTTGTGTTGTGCTTGTGTTTTATTACTGTGCATGTTATTCTCTCAGTTAAACATCCTAAGATCATAATGGTAGCTTATATGATAAAAATCTAACATGGTATCAGAGCTAACCTGAGAAGAAGACATTATGCAGCTGCATAATCTAGGGATTCTTAATTTTTGGGTCTCTCTCCACAATCCATTAGCAAAAGTATGCTAGGCTGACTCTCCATTGAAGGGCGCATCTTTCTGTCGAAACAGAACTCGATTCCGAGCATTTTCAGTTTTCGATGTGGAAATTAGGGCTTTATACAGAAGAGGAATTTTTGAGTGAGCCCAGCATAGGATTTTTCTCCTCATAAAAATCGAAGTTTAGAGACCTGTATCAAGAAATTTGGTTGAGTGAAACTCTAGGAAAGTCAAACCCTAGTTTGACCCCGAGCTAGAAAAACCCTAAATACTAAAACTGCTAAGTTTTGGTACATTCGCTATATCCCGATATTGGTGAAGGATCAAGAGCGAAAAATTGTAGGGACTAAAGATAAGATCCTAATGAACAGTGTGTCCAAAATTTATCCTCCGATTCACTATATTCTAGGAAATATGATCCCTCCAATTTAGGGTTCCAGCCTCTCCAGAATTCATCCCTAAACAAGACACCTTGGGAGAATTGCTATATCTTGAGCTACATAGGTCCAAATGAGATTTCTGAAGATGTTACAGAAAGGGAACAGAATTTAATTTCTGTGGTCCAAGTTTTAGACTCAGAAGATGAACCAGTGACATGTGGCAATCTGTACAACTTTGATGTTCTGAATAGTCTTGTAACAGGTCACCTTGGGAAAAGGACCATAAGTCCCAATTGGTGAAACCAATCCTAATGAAACCTATGATGTTGGAACAGGGACATGCGAGGTTACCTTATTGAGAAATTTCATACATAGAAGTGCAGTAATTTTGGATATATCATAGAAACAGTGACAGGAATTTCTGCAGAAGAAATTGGAAAACTAGGGCTTCCTGTTCCGGGAGCCTCCCTCCACTATTTTCAGAAAAGGAGTACATTGGACAGCTCCATTTGAAGAGATCTATCTGTCTATCCAATTAGATCTGAAATATTCCAAGTTTTTAAAATTAGGGTTTCTGTGACAAACCCTAGATCATCCAGCTCCGGAACCAGGATGGACACCTCAAATCGGTAAGATCTAATCCTTTGCTATTTTCATTTGAGGTTCTCATTTCAAAGTGATCTATCACATTAGCTTGATGATAAGCTTGGTAAATTTGACAACTTCCAAGTATGGAAGTGTATGATCTCTCTGAAGAAAATGAATTGGACACCTACATGAGTAGAGAGGTTCCAGTTCCAGAGGGAGATGAGGTTAGAAGCCTTACACAAGAAGAACTTGGTCAAGGCCAAGAAGATCATTATTGATTCAATCACGGATCAACTTGTACCACAAGTGTCTTCCCTAAAGACACCGAAGATGTTTGATTCCTTGACCAAGCTATTTGAAGGGAAGAACATACATCAGAAGATGACCTTAAGAAACCAGTTGAAGAATGTGAAGATCCAGAATGTAGAGACCATGCAGTCATAAGGGTCTCTCAAATCAAAGAACAACTTGAAGCAGTAAAAGAAGAAGTGAAGAATGCAGAAGCAGTGATGGACACCTTGAATGGCCTCCCAGGATCACGGGATTCATTCATTCAAGGAACATGTGCCAGAAGGAAGTGATTACTTTCAGTAGACTCTGGGAAGAAGAAGAAGCTCGACTCATAAGAAGAGAAGAGAAGATGGGAGCAATTGAAGATCAAGCTCTCACCATCCAAAGAAGATTCCTCAAGCGATGAGGAATACAAAGGACTTAACTCTTGAAGAATATCTTATCCACCTTAGCATTTGGATAAGAAACGATGATAGTATGAATGAAGAAGACGATGAAGCTGAAGGCTCAAGAAGGAGTCTACCCATGAAACAAATAAAGATAAGTATTCAATTGTCATTTTATTGTTTTGTTATGCATTTGTTTATATTAAGTAATGTATTATGCATGATAGAATGTTTGCATTAATGACAGTATACTACTGATATGCATGTGATGGGTAAGTAGCTCATGGTGCTATACAACTCTCCATTGCTACTTATCTAGAATGAAACCTCTTTGCTAACATATTAGATTAGTGCACAATCTCAATGTTGTCCTGGTAGAGATGGAAGGCATCTAGAAAAGTTTCTATGAGATATGGATGAATGTTGTATTGGCTAAAGTAGTTGCATGATCATATATTTATGCATAAGTATTTTCTAGTATGAATATTCCTTATGAAATGTTTCTAACCATACAAATGCATTTGACTTGTAGGAAAGACCGCATACATAATCGCCTGCAAGCAAAGAAGGATAAGACTTGTTCAGAAGAACAAGTGACGACATTTCAAAATGAAGAATAATATGACGAATACAGTGACATCATTGATGCAAAACCTTCCAGCCATGAAGAAGTAACCAAGAAGAAATGGAAGACCAGTTCAAGAAGAATGATGTCTAGGATGCAGTATCAATACGTGAAGGGAAGTTCGTAGCTCCATCATGCATTAGATGGAAACATCGTGGGATACAAAGCAAGATTCATAGCACGAGGCTTCTCATGAAAAGAAGGAATAGACTATGAAGAGACATTTGCAGCCACTAAGAATTGAAACACATATATGATGAGCTTGATGAAGACCTTGACCTTTGCTACAAGGTTGAAGATGCAAGTCTATACACTAGATGATCACATAGAATATTAGTAGCATAGGAAGCTACTTGTCACTCCGGTACAGAATGTTTCAGTGCATAGAGTACGGAAGAAAGAGGGAGTATGATGCTCTGCTTTAGAGGGAGTGACTGTAGAAGATCTAAGGTTCGACATGGTATGATAGGATGGATAGAGTACTGATGACTCTAGGCTTTACTGAGAGTAAAGTAGATTCCAACCTTTGCTTCAAGGTTGAAGGTGGAAGACCAGTGATGCTCCTGTTATGTATCGATGCACTATTTTTCTAGGTATGGAGGTGTGGCAGAGTGCGGATGGAATCTTCCTTGGACAAGGGGAGTATGCAGTAAAGATCCTGAAGAGGTTTGGGATAATGGATTGCAAGGCTATGGCCACACCTATGGCATCGAACCTGAAGCTATTGAACGATGCTTCATCAGAGACGGTTGATGCTATAATGTATCGTCAGATGCTTGAGTCCTTGATGTACTTGATGAACATGAGACTAGATATTTTCTTTGTTGTGAACACCTTGAGCCAGTTCCTGATAGATCCGAGACATGTTCACTTGATTGCTGCAAAGCATATTCTGAGGTACCTAAAGGGTACAGTTGATTATGGGATCAAGTATGATGTGAATCAGAAGATTAACTTGGAAGGTTATGTTGATTCAGATTGGGCAGGCAGTTCCATCGATAGGAAGAGCACTTCAGGGTGTTGCTTCAGTATGGGATCAGGTGTGATCTTTTGGTTTAGCAGGAAGCAATCCTGTGTGGCACTAAGTGCAGCTAAAGCAGAGTATGTCGCAGCTTGTTCAGCTAGTTGTGAGGCAGTATGGCTGAGGAAGCTACTGTCTGATTTATTTGATCTCCAGTTGGATGCTACTTGTATACATTATGACAACTAGAGTTGCGTGAAGTTGTCAAAGAATCTAGTGTTCCATGACAAGTCGAAGCATATCGAGATCAAGTATCACTATATCAGGAATATGGTGCAGAGGGGAGCAGTGAAGCTCCAATATGTTGTGACAGAGGAATAGATAGCTGATGAAGCCATTGGCTAGGCTGAAGTTCGAGTACTTCAGGGAGAATCTTGGTGTTCTCCAGATCGAGGTTTCCTCCAAGGGAAAGTGCTAAGATCCATAGCCATTCTGACGAGTAGGTCAGATATAAGGGCTAAGCCATTCTGTCATGGTGAGAGGATTGGTTCCTTCCATGTCAGATATGAGTGCTGAGATCCATATCCATTCTGAAATGATGAGAGGATTGGTTCCTTCCATGGTCAGATGTAAGGGCTGAGCCATTTTGTCATGATGAGAGGATTGGTTCCTTCCATGTCAGATATGAGTGCTGTGATCCATAGCCATTCTGACATAGTGAGAGGATTGGTTCCTTCCATGGTCAGATGTAAGGGCTGAGCCATTCTGTCATGGTGAGAGGATTGGTTCCTTCCATGTCAGATGTGAGTGCTGGCCATTCTGTTGAGCAGGACAGATGTAAGGGCAATTTCCATTCTGGGAATGGAGGTACTTGGTCAATTACTAGGAAAATTCAGTCTAGGACTGAGAAGCTATTCTGATGTGATAGAGGGATGTGTTCCCACTTGATCAGATGTAAGGGCTGAACCATTATGTCATGGCTAAATGATTAGGTTCCTTCCATGTCATATGTGAGTGTTGGCCATTCTGACGAGTAGGTCGGATGTAAGGGAAACTGCCATTCTTGAGGAGAATGGAGGCACCTAGTCAGTTACTAGGTAGCTCAGTCGAGGACTCGGGGCCATTCTGATATGACTATAGGATTGGTTCCTACAAGATAAGATATGAGTGCAAGCCCTTCCATCATTGTGAGCAGGATGTGTTCCCGCCTGGATGGATGTAAGTGCAGAGCCTTTTCATCATTGTGAGCAGGATGTATTCCCACCTGGATGAATGTAAGTGCAGAAATCTTTCATCATTGTGAGCAGGATGTGGTTTCTTCCTGGGTGGAAGAACAAATATCTTTCATCATTGTGAGTAGGATGTGGTTCCAGCCTGAATTAAAGTGTGGAAATCTTCCATCATTGTGAGCAGGATGTGTTCCCGCCTGGATGGGATTACGGAACTCTTCCATCATTGTGTGCAGGATGTGTTCCCACCTGGATGGATGCGAGTGCTGTGCCTTTATGATGAGTAGGTCAGATGTAAAAGTGCTGAAGCCTTTTCACAGATGACAGTGATGTCCTATCATGCTGGTGAATGTGAGTGCTGGTCCTTTCTGATGTGATTGTAGGCTCCTACATGATCAGATGTGAGTGCTGGGAGTGCCTTTCTAACGAGTAGGTCAGATGTAAGTGCTGGGCAGGCCATTGTAATGAGTAGGTCAGATATAAGCGCTGAAGAAGACCTACATGATGGCTAGGCCTACAATCAGCATGAAAAAGGGCTGGCTCTGTAGAACTTCTTGTGACGAGAAGAATCATGAGATAGCACCCATGATGATCCAGATCGAGTGATGATCCAGATCCAGTGAAGATGATCCAACATTGATGATCCAGATCGAGTGATGATCTAGATCCAATGATGATCCAGATCCAGTGATGATGATCCAGATCGAGTGATGATCTAGATTCAGTGATGATGATCCAAATCGAGTAATGATCTAGATCCAGATGAATATGAATTGAAGATGAAGATGACTTGAAGACGAAGATGATGAGAACTCAATGATGATCCAGATGATACAAAGAAGAATACTTGTGCTGATAAATTATGTCGAGAGAATACCTTCCTAGTTAAGAGGGAGTGTTGATGTAATTGTAACTTCAGAATGTATTCATCCGTATTTCTTATGTATTGTAACCCGATGTTTATTTTGGGATGTATTGTAATGTATTTGAGTCATGTCATACCCCGATGTTTATTCCAGGAAGTTTCTATAATGAGAAATTCATGTCAAGTCATTGTGGGTAACCCTCCTATTGGTCAAGGGTTAAAGTCCCCACAGTTGTGGGGCCCTTGGGTTATTAGAATATCCCAGTGAAGTTGACCCTAGGTGAGTCATTGTAAGTCGGGGCAACAGTCCCCATCATTGTGTTACCCTCCTATTGGTCAGAGGAGGAAAAGTCCCCACAAATGGTGGGGCACTAGGGTTATTAGACACTCCTAGAGAGGTCGGCTCTAGTAAGTAATTGTTAAGTGAGGCCGACATGTTGGAGTGGGTTCCAAGTGAATGGAAGAATATAAATAGAGAGTGAGAGCCTCTCTATTTATGATACTCATACATACACACTCACTCATTGGGGCGCATGAGTGAGAGAGGAGAAGCTCTCTCAGTGTAAGAGAGAGAGACTGCTGCTGTCGAGATATCATCTTACTGTTTTTCGGTTTTACCTTTGGTGCTGATTCTATCTCTGAGGAAGTTGCGGGGTTTTCTCCTTTATGGTTTCCTCGAGGAAAATTCTTTGTGTCTCTTGTCTATTTTGTTTTGCTTGTGTTTTATTGCTGTGCATGTTATTCTCTCAGTTAAAGATCCTAAGATCATAATGGTAGATTATATGATAAAAATCTAACACATATCACATTCCAAACAATAACATGAGAAGAATCATGGATATACCTCTTTAATAATGAAACATGAAATACATTATGAATCTTTAAATGAACCGGAAGCGTAAGCTTATACGCTATGGGTCCAATTCTTTTCAGAATTTGGAAAGGTCCACAAAATCACAGGGCTAGTTTAGTGCAGTTCCCTAGCTTGAGAGAGATCTTTTTTGGTTTGACTCGAAGGTATACATGGTCTCCCACGGAAAATTATTTATGTTCTCTCTTTAAATATGCATAGCTCTTTTGGCGGTCTTGTGCCACTTTCAAGTGTTTCTGTACTTTACAAAGAGTTTGTTCCATGTCTTGTAATAGATCTAGTCCGACTAATACACGGTCCACGGGGCTATCCCAACTAACCGGGATAGTGCAATTTTTCCCATACAATACTTCAAACGAAATCATCTTTGATGAGGCTTGGTAACCATTGTTGTAAGTGAACTCCACCAGATGTAAATAATCCTCCCACTTAGTGGGTTTTTCCATGATGTACATCCTTAACATGTCTTCAATAACTTGGTTCGTACGTTCTGTTTTCCCATCTGTTTCCGGATGGTAACTGGTGCTCAAATCTATATTGGTTTCTAAACTTGCAAATAATGATTTCCAAAAGTTTGATGTGAATTTTATATCCCTATCTGAGATTACCACTTTTGGCACTCCATGCAATTGAAATATTTCTTTAAAAAAAATTCCTGTAATACCTTTTGCTTTATGCATTCATTTCACCATAATGAAATGTGTAGACTTACTCAATTTATCAACCACTACCATAATGGAATCATGTTGTTTCTGTGTTCTAGGTAACCCAGTGATAAATTCTAGAGATATAATCTCCCATTTCCACTCAGGAATTGGTAAATGCGGTAATAAGCCAGCTAGATGCCTATGTTCTACTTTGAACTGCTGGCACTCCAAGCATTTTGATAGATAATCTACAAAATTAGACTTTAAACCTGGACAAAAGAATTGCTTCCTAAGAGCAGTTATCATTTTTTGGTTTCTGGGATGACTTGCAAATGGGGGCTTGTGCATCTCATTCAAAATAAGAAGTGTGATTTTAAATTTTTTAGGCATATACAACCTATCCTTAAACCAAATAAGACCCTTTTGGTCGACTCTAAAATTTGCCCCATTTAAGTTTACCTCATTACTTTGTATTTCATTGAGTAGCTTTGTATAATCAGCATCTTGTGTACTTTCTGTTTTTATTTGTTCCATGAGGTCGCTTTTGGGCCAACTCATTATAATCTCATAGACTTCGTGAATTCTTCGGCTAAGTGTGTATGCAAATTTATTTTCTTTACCTTTAATATGCCTTACCTCAAAATCAAACTCACTGAGGAAATCCATCCATCTTGCTTACCTGGAATTCAGCCCCGACTACGTAAACATATTTTTCACACAGGTATTATCAATTAGCAATAATAATTTATTCCCTAGCAAGTAATGGCACCACATATTCAATGCATGTACAATGACTGTTAGTTCCATGTCATGAACTACATAGTTATGTTCATGTTCTTTCAACTTACAGGATTCATAACATACAACATGTCCACCCTGAGACAATACTCCTCCTACTCCTTTACTGGCATCTTTACATACCATGTAGTCTTTATAGGGGTCTGCTACTTTTAAAATAGGTGCTTTGTTTAGTGGTTCTTTGAGTTTGTCAAAGCTTTCTTGACACTTTAATGACCAAACAAACTTTACACCTTTCTTTTGCAAGGAGGTAATAGGGTAGGAAATTCTTGAGAACCCTTCAATAAATCTTCGATAGTAGCCAGTAAGTCCCATGAATGATCGAATATTAGCTACATCCCGGGGTACTAGCCAATCAAATATTGCCTTTATTTTTTGTGGGTCCACCATAATTCCATCTTTGGAGATAACATGGCCTAAGTACTGAATTTCAGTTTTGAAAAAATCACATTTTTCCAACTTGGCATACAGTTGGTTCTCTCTTAAAGTTTGCAGCACAATCCTTAGGTGTTGTTGATGTTCTTTTTTTGTTTTAGAGTAAATTAAGATATCATCAATGAAAATCAACAAAAACTGATCTAGATATTTGTTAAAAATACCATTCATTAGGCACATAAATGTGGCAAGGGAATTTGTTAACCCGAAGGGGATCACTACGAATTCGTAGTGTCCATAATAGGTCTTGAAGGTTGTCTTGTTTTATGTCCTCATTTTTAATTCGGATCTGGCGGTAGCTGGATCGTAAGACTAGTTTGGAGAAATTTTTCACTCCCCCTACTTGATCAAACAAATTATTAATTCGGGGTAGAGGATACTTATTATTTGTGGTTACTTTGTTTAGCTGCCTATAATCAATACAAAGTCTTAAGGTTCCATCTTTTTTCTTAACAAACAGGACTAGTGCACCCTAGGGCTACACACTAGGCCTTATATAACCCTTATCTAATAGCTCTTGTATCTAAATTTTTAGTTCAGTCAATTCTGGAATACTCATTTTGTAAGGTATTTTTGACACTGGTGCGGACCCTGGCATGAGCTCAATGGAGAAATCAATTTCTCATTGCGGGGGTAGTCCTGGTATTTCTTCTGGAAATACATTAAGGAAATCACCTAAGATAGGATGCTCATTTATAGAAGTCTAATTTTCATTAAGGAGTAGCTAGGTGACCCTGACTGCATAGAGTTTGCAACCCTTTCTCATACATTTCTTTAGCTGCATAGCAGATATATGTCTTACAGAAACCGGTTTGAGTATGCCATTTACTCTTCGAAGGAACTAGTCTTCCGTAATATAAGTAAAAGTTTTTGTAAAACAATTCATCACTACTTTATTTCTTTCTAACTAGTCCATGCCAATTATCATATCGTAAGATCCTAAAGGTAAAACATTGAAGTCAATTATGGTTTTATGATTCAGTAATTTAACCTCACAATCAACAATGAAATCTGTTACCTTTCTTTTAGCTCCAATGGCCAATTGAACCAGCTAGGGTTTCATATGTTTTACCTTGGTGAGTTGGAAAATCTCCACCATGTTTGGAGTAATGTAGCTCAAAGTGGCTCTTGGATCAATTAATATAGCAAGGGTATGATTAGAAATAGTACCTTCAATTTCTACTATTGTAGATTGGTGATCTTCTTGTCGATCTTCCAGAGTTGGATTAATTCGGTGGTAATTTTTTCCAATTTCCCCAACTGTAGATGCTTCTTGTATGCTGTGTAGTATCTTGCTTGTCCCATTGAAATGTGGGAAATTCCTTCTTAGGTGAGGTTCTCCACACTCCCGGCACTTCAGCCACAGGGGCTTCACTTGTTGACCAATATCCTATCACGTTAGTTCATATTGTGGGTTTTAAAATTATAAAAAATTGAACCAATATATTGCAGTTATTGGGGGTATGAGGGGTTTAAGGTGGGGGTGGGTAGGGTGGTTTATAAGGATTGAGGTATAAAAAGGGGTGGGGAGGAGGTTTTAAGTATTGGGAGGGGGTTTCAAAAAAAGAGTTTGGGTCAATATCTCTTGAAATTAAGGGTATTCTTTAATATCCCACGATAGCACCTACTATGTGAGAGGTTCACTAAGTGAAGTCCTCATGACTTCAGCGGTTCCTTAGTTATCACGTCGGCCCCATTTACCCTCAGGTTAGTGGGTTTACCATTTTTCAGTGGGGGTTGTTCATTTTTGCTGTACGAGTTTCCTTCGGTGGGGGTTGTTCATTTTTGCTGTACGAGTTTCCTTGGAAACTCTTTGACATATTTCTGAAAGGTGGTGGTTTGAAACCTTTCTTTCGCTGGTTAAATTTCGCTTGTTTCTTGTCCTTCCATGTTTTAGAGAGGATAGGTTGTTTCTCTGTGGACATAGCCCATATTGGCTGAACCACATATATTGATGTGTCTTTTGTATTGTATTCTTTTATGTTATGTTTCCACATTCATTTTTATTTCCATTTCTTAATGGTCTTGTTCTTAACAAACATGAATATAATTCATGAGGAAGGGTTGATCAAGCTATGCCCATGTTGTTCCTCCATGTGAATACTACATTATAGGAAGGATCGATTGACACTTCCTTGAGATCCCCCTCTACATGGAAGTTATGCTCGAGTGAAGGACAAATGGTAGTTCTAGAGGATTTCATACAAAGTTAATACCATCCTTGAGAAAGGTCGTTTGTCCCTTGTTTACGATCCACCTCCACGGCAATAATTTTTTTGAGAAATGGTTGATTGGCCCTTCCCACTACTCACTCATGATGAAAATACCATGATCTAAAAAAGGTCTCCTGAACCTTCCTTGGGGATCCCCATGCATAACAAGTACAACAAGATGCATAAGATATAAAATATACACGAGACACATAGATTTTCATCGGGGTAACCATAAAGGAGAAAACCCCGCAAACTTCTTCAAAATAGTAAGATGATCAAAAGTAGTAACAAGAGGTATTCAACAACTATTTATCTCTCCTCCTTTCTCTGTCTCTCTCTCTCTCATGCGAACTTGAGAGTGTGAGGTGTGTATAAGTGAGGGAGAGCGTTTTTGATGTATTTGTAACTTCAGAATGCATTCACTTGTATATTTCTTATTGTATTTCATTATACCCCGATGGAGATGTTTGTTCCTCCGATTGGGAGAGTCATTAATATAATAAATTCATGTAAAGTCATTGAGGTTAACCCTCCATTGTAATTCAGGTCAATAGTCCCCACAATTGAGTTGAGGTTAACCCTCCATTGTAAGTCGGGGCAATAGTCCCCACAATCGAGTCATATTAGGTTTTTTAGACTCTCCTAGTGAGGTCGACCCTGTAAGAGTAAAAGTAAAGTGTAAAAAAAGTATAAATAGAGAGTGAGAATCTCTATTTAGAACAACACTCAATCAATAGTAGCACATGAGTGAGAGAGAAATAGCTCACAAGAGAGAGAGAGAGAACAACTTCTAGAGATCATCTTTGTATCTTTGGGTTTTACTTTTGATTTTGGTGCTCATTCTATCTCTGAGGAAGTTGCAGGGTTTTCTCCTTTATGGTTTCCCGAAGGAAATTTTTTTTGTGTCTCTTGTCTCTTGTGATTATTGAGGTGCATGTTATTCTCTCAGATAATATCCTATATATATTTATTAAATGATAAAAATCTAACATGGTATCAGAGCTAACTAGAGAAGAAGACACTGTGCAGCTGCGGGAACTAGGGATTCCTAGTTGAAGGTGTTCTCTCCACATATAATCAAGAAATGAGGGCTAGGATAAAACAACTCACTAGGGAACATATATTGGTGGTGTTAGTTTCTGAATCAAATAATTTTTACTATACAACCGAAATACAGTTGCAATGACAGCAAATGGAAATTAGGGTTTCATGTTTGAAAACCGTAAAATAGTAGTTTTGGTACATTCGCTATATCTCTATATTGGAGAAGTATCAGGAGCCGAAACTTTTACATGATGAAGATAAATTCCTGATGGGACCTGTGTAAAAGTTTCAGCCTCATATTTTCTATATTCTAGGAGATACAATTCCTCCAATTCAGGGTTCCAGCCTCTCCCAGGATTCAACCTTAAACATGTGACCTAGGGAGAATTGCCATATCTCGAGATACGAAGGTCCAAATGAAATTTATCAAGATGTTCCATATAGGGAATGGAATTTAATTTTTTTATTAAAATTTTTAGAACCCAAAGGTGAAACAATGACACATTGAAGTTCGTACAAGTTCGCTATCCTAAACAGTCCCAGAAAACGTCACCTTGGGAAAATACAAATAAGTCCCAGTTGGTGAAACCAATTCTTCTCAAACCTATAGTGTTGGAAATATGACAGGAAAGGATACCTCAGTATGGAGTTTAAACAATGAGGAGCAGTACTTTCAGAGATACCGCAGAAACAATATCAGTAAATTCTGCAGAAGAAAATGAAGAAAACTAGGGCACCATATATTTTGTAGTTTTGATCACAACTTTGGGAAAATGAGTATGCTGCTTAGCTCACCTTGAGTAGGCACATATTTTTATCCAATCATATCTGAAAGATTCCAAGTTTTTAAAATTAGGGTTTCTCTCACAAACCCTAGATTAACCATCTTCGGAACCAGGATGGACACCTCAAATCGGTAAGATCTAATATTTTGCTATTTACATTTGAGGTTCTCATTTCAAAATGACTAATCACACCAGTTTGATGACAAGCTTGGTGAAGCTGAGAAATTCCCAGTATGGAAGTATAGGACCTCTGTGATCCTTGAAGAAATTGACTTGGATCAGTATTTCAGTAAGAAAGGTCTAGGAGCCAGAGGGAGATGAGGCTAAGGCTAGAGCTAAGAGAATCATTGCAGATTCTATTAAAGATCACCTCATCCCTCATGTGTCATCCTTGAAGACACCAAAAGGAAGTGTTTGATGCTATGATGAAGCAATCGAAGAAGAATAATATATTTTTATAACCACCTTGAATAGTCCTCCTAGGATCATGGGATTCATTCATTTAAGGAATGTGTGCCTGAAGAAAGTGATTACCTTTAGCAGACTCTGGGGAGAGTGCACACAAGAATAAGCTTGACTCATAATAAGAGAAGAGAAGATGGGAGAAACTGAAGATCAAGCTCTCATGATTCAAAGAAGATCCCTCAACCGATGAGGAATATGAAGGAATCAATTCTTGAAGAACCTCTTATCCATTTTAGCATTTGGATAAGAAATGATGATGTTATGAATGAAGAAGATGATGAAGCTGAAGGCTCAAGAAGGAGTCTACCCATGAAACAAATAAATATAAGTATTTGAATTGTATTCTCCTATATATCTAGTTGTTTATATGACATTGTTTAGTTGTGAAATGTATTATCCATGATAGAATGCCTGGATTAATGAACACTATACTACTAATATGCATGTTATGGGTAAGTAGCCTATAGTGCTATACAACACTCCATTTCTACTTATCCAGGATGAAACCTCTTTGCTGACGTATTGGGATTAGTGCACAATCTTAATAATGTTATGGTAGAGATGGAAGGCATATGGAAAGTTTATGTGTGTACAACATATGGATGAATGCTGTATTAGCTAAAATAGTTTCATAATTGTATCTTTATGCATAAGAGTTTTCCATTATGAATACACACTATGAAATGTTTCTAACCATACAACTGGTGCAATTGAATTGTAGGAAATATCACATACAATCACCTACAAGAAAAGAAAGATGAGACTTGTTCCGAAGAACAAGTGACGACAGTTCAAGATTCATTCCAATAAGCATACATGAAGATGAACCTAAAGCTTCCATAGAAAAAGAAAAAGCTTTAGAAGAATATAATATGATGAGACTTTAAGAGGCCTCAGACACACTCTAGTTATGTGACACTATTGAGCGAAATCATTGATGCAGAGCATTCCAGATATGAACAAGTATCCAAGAAGAAATGGAAGAAAAACATTAGTTCAAGAAGAATGATGTCTAGGATGTGGTATCAAAACATGAAGGGAAGTCCTTAGTGTCTTCCATATGGATCTACAAGATCCAACATGCAGTAGATGGCAACATCATGGGATACAAGGCAAGATTTGTAGCACAAGGCTTCTCACAGAAAGAAGGCATAGACTACGAAGATACATTTGCAGCCACTGGGAGTTTAGACTCATGATAGCTAGACTCATGTGTGCAAATGAAAGAAGGCCTTGTACGAGCTCAAAAGGCACCCATGGAATAACACATACATGAGGAGATTGAAGGTCACCTAGAGTGATGAATATCTTAACCTTTGCTACAAGGTTGAAGATGAAAGCCTATAGAGGATGAAAATATCACAGATGGGTGCAAGAAGAACTTTTGAAAAGGTTCAGGATAGAGGATTGCGGTATCCAGTGAACCTAGCTGGATACATAGAATATTAGTAGTATAGGAAGATACTTGTCACTCCAGTACAAAATGTTTCAATACATAGAGTACGAAAGGCAGAGGAAGAATGATGCTTCAGTTTAGAGGGAGTGACTGCAGAAGATCCTGAGGTTCGACATGGTACGAGATGATGGATAGCTTACTGATGGATCTAGGATTTACTGAAAGTAAAGTGGATTCCAACCTTTACTTCAATTTTGAAGGCAGAAGACCAGTGATGCTCCTATTATATGTTGATGACTTGTTCTTGATAGGAAAAGAGGAACTCATTAAAGTTGCAAGAAGGATACTTGTTGCTGAGTTAAAGATGAAGGAATTGTATATGATGCACTACTTTCTAGGCATGGAGGTGTGGCAGAATATGGATGGAATCTTCCTTGGACTAGGGAAGTATGTAGTGGGGATCCTTAATAGGTTCGGGATGATGGACCGCAAGGCCATGGGCACACCTATGGCATCAAACTTGAATCTATTGAGTGATTCTTCATCAAGGAGGGTTGATGCCATGATGCATTGTCAGATGAATTGTTCATTGGTGTGCCTGACGAATACAAGACTTGACACATGCTTTGATGTGAACGACCTGAGCCAGCTCCTGATGGATCTGAGACATGCTCACCTGGTTGCAAAGCATGCAGTGAAGTACCTAAAGGGTACAGTTGAGTATGGGATCAAGTATGATATGAATGAGAAGACTAACTTGCATGGTTATGTTGATTTAGATTGGTAGCACCATTGAGAAGAAGAGAACCTTGGGTTGCTTCTTCAGTTTTAGATCCAGTATAGGCTACTGGTTTGGAAGGATGGAGTCTTGCATGGTGCTGAGTATAATCGAGAGAGGAACAGTGAACCTCCAGTTTGTGATTCAGATTGAGATCTCTCCAAAGATGGAGTTCTAGCATAGCCGGTGAGAAATTTTGTTTAAGCATAAAATCTTGTCAAAGCTCGTAGGTTTCTCAGATGTAATCAGTCATGTAGTTTGTCCTCAGATGTAATTAGTCCTTGCGAAGCTCATAGGTTAGCCTTGGACGTAATCATCCCTGATGTGATTCTATGCTAGAAATGATCAGAGTGAAGTTTGAGTACTTCACTTGAGGTTCCTTCCAAGGGGAAGTGATGAGTTTGAGAGCCTTTCCCTAGATGGTAGTAGGTGTGTCCTACCATGTCCCTGGATGTAAGTGATGAGCCTTTTCGACATGGTGGCAGGCTGGGAATCCCATGGTTGGATGTAAGTGTTGAGCCTTTATGACATGGTGGAAGGATGGCCCCCCCATGGTCAGATGTAAGTTTTGAGCCTTTCTAAAATGGTGGCATGTGGGGCCTCCCATGGTCAGATGTAAGTGTAGAGCCTTTCCCCAGATGGTAGTAGGTGTGTCCTACCATGCTGATGGATGTAAGTGCTGGGTGTTTCTGATATGGTGGCAGGCTAGGCCTCCCATGGTCAGATGTAAGTGCTGGGCCTTTATGACATGGTGGCAGGCTAAGCCGCCCATGGTCAGATGTAAGTGATGGGCCTTTTTGACATGGTGGCAGGCTGGTCCTCCCATGGTTGGATGTAAGTGTTGGGAATTTCTGGCATGGTAACAGGATGAGACTCCCATGGTCATATGTAAGTTTTGGGCCTTTATGACATGGTGGCAGGATGGGCCTCCCATGGTCAGATGTAAGCACCGAGCCTTTTCAACATGGTGGAAGGCTGGGCCTCCCATGGTCAGATATAAGTGCTGAGACCTACATCCAACATGGAAAAGGGTTGGATCTGTAGAAATTCCTATGACGAGTAGAATTGATGAATAGAACCATTTGCTAGAGATAGCAGGAGCACTGATGATGATCCATCTTTGATGATGATCCGATAATGAAGACTTGTGTTGATGAACTATGTCAATAGAATACATTCCTAGTTAAGAGGGAGTGTTGATGTATTTGTAACTTCAGAATGCATTCACTTGCATATTTCTTATTGTATTTCATTATACCCCAATGGAGATGTTTGTTCTTCCTATCGGGAGATTCATTAATATAATAAAGTCATGTAAAATCATTGAGGTTAACCCTCCATTGTAAGTTAAGGCAATAGTCCCCACAATTGAGTTGAGGTTAACCCTCCATTGTAAGTCAGGGAAATAGTCCCCACAATTGAGTCATATTAGGGTTATTAGATTCTCCTAGTGAGGATGGCCCTGTAAGAGTAAAATCCAAGTGGAAAACAAGTATAAATAGAGAGTGTGACTCTCTATTTGGAACACACACTCACTCAATAGTAGCGCATGAGTGAGAGAGAAGTAGCTCGGACAAGAGAGAGAGAGAACAACCATCGGAGATTATCTTTTTATCTTTGGGTTTTACTTTTGATTTTGTTGCTCATTCTATCTCTAAGGAAGTTTCAGGGTTTTCTCCTTTATGGTTTCCACGAGGAAAATTCTTTGTGTCTCTTGTCTCTTGTGATTATTTCTATGCATGTTATTCTCTCAGATAAGATCGTAGATCATATTGATTAAATAATAAAAATCTAACAAGTGCCTCCCTATTTATACCCTTTCAAGTCATTGACCAAACATAAGACTGGGGTCCACATGTCTTCCTTAACATGGCTAAATTCTCCCAGAGAGGATCCAAATAATGCTATTATAAAGGAAGGGTTGACAAGACCTTCTTTGATCTCCATTGTGACATGAATTGTATGTGTCATAAAGGGTCACTTGATACTTCCATGGGATCCTCCATGATTCTAATAATATGGATGAGGAAGTGTTTCCAACCCTTTGATGAGCTCTCTGTCTGTGAAATATCTATGCTTGAGGAAGTCTTTTCCAACCCTTCCATATGCTCCCACATAATGAATATATAATTTCATAAATGGTTCAAATAACCCTTCCTTGAGATCCACCTTGCAGTATTTATTGTTTTTCATAAATGGTCATCAAACCCTTCCTTGGTGTCATGTTCAACATGGATACTATTCTTGAGTAAGATTCAAGTGATCCTTCCCTTAGATTTCCCTGGATGGTAGTACTATGCTTGATAAAGATTCAGAGTACATCTTCCTATGATTTTTGATAATGAAAATAATATGCTTAAGGAAGGGTTGGAAAACCCTTGCATGGGATTTCACTCAATGTAAATACTATGATTTAAAATGGGTATATAAATGCTTCAATGGAATCCTTTTTTATAATAATATTATGTAGGAAGAAGGTTTTATTGAATATTCCCCATTTTATCTTTCCATGAGATAAATATTCTTAAGGAAGGGTTAACTATTCCTTCACAGTGTTCCCCCATGATGAAAATTCCATGATTGAGAAATGGTCAGTTAACCCTTTCCTGAGATCCCCATCAATGCAAATACAATGATTTACAAATGGTTGATTGAACCTTTCTTGGGATCCTATGTAAATTTAATACAATTCTTGATGAAGCATCGACTAACCCTTCCCCCAACCCTCCCTTGATCAGATTAACATGCTTGAATATGGGTTGGAAAACCCTTCCTAGTGATCCATCTTAATGAAAATATTATTCTCAAGGATATAGGAAGAAGAGAACCCCTTAGACGATCCTTCCCTATGATCCCATAAATGACAGTACTATGCTTGAGAAAGGATTGAAATACATTTACTTATGCACCCTTTTACTGGAAATACTATGTTATGGGAGGGAACTTGATCCTTTTTGGGATCCCCTAGATGGGATAATGATGCCAGTAGAAGGTTCATCCAATCATTTCCTAAGGTTTCCCTTTATGTGAATACCACCCTAAAGTAAGGATTAACTAACCTATGTCCATGCTCCCCCTCCATGAGAATATTATCATATAGGAAGTGTCAATCAACACTTCCTTAATATTCCCCGCTACATGTAGGTTATGCTAGAGGAAAGTACAAATGACACTTCTAGAGGATTTCATATGAAGTGAATATAATCCTTGAGAAATGTTCAAATGACCCTTCTTTGTAATCCTTGGCTGTAAGATTTTTAACTTTAAGCTAGCATTATTAGGATCTTTTAACTAAGAGAATAACAAGCAAAACAATCAAACACAAGAGACAATGAACACTGTGTTTTTCCTCAGGGAAACCATAAATGGAGAAAACCCCGCAACTTCCTCAGAGATAGAATCAACACCAAATAGAAAATCCCAAAATAGTAAGATGATCTCCCGACAGCAGTAACCTCTTTCTTCCTAGCCCCAGTGTCTTCTTCTTCCTCAGCTATGTGCTACAACTGAGTGTGAGTGAGTGTGTGTTAAATAGAGAGGTCACCTCTCTATTTATACTGATTCCTGACATGACTAAAACCCTACTAGGGATGACTTCACTAGGTGAGTCTAATAACCCTAGTGCCTCGAAACTGCGGGGACTTTAACCCTTAGACAATAGGAGGGTTACCCACAATGAATTGACATGACTTGTTTACATTATAGATCCTCTCGATCGAAACATTGGGGCATGACATCATGACTCAATTACATTACAGACACATCCTGGAATAAACATCGGGGTACAAGACATAAGATACATAGGTGAATACATTCCGAAGTTACAAATACATCAACACTACCTCTTAACTAGGAAGGTATTCTTTCAACACAATTTTCAGCACTGGTCTTCTTCTCTGTATCGACTAGGTCATCTCGTTATCTTCATCTTCAAGTCTTCTTATTCATCTTCAAGTTATCTTCTAAGTCATCTTCTTCTTCAAGTCTTCTTCATCATAAAATATGCATCATCACGACTACTAGATCATCACTGCTGGATCATCATCACATCTAGATCATCACTTGATCTGGATCGTCATCAATTCTGGATCATCATCACATCTGGATCATCATCAAGTCTGGATCATCATCACATTCTATCTCAGAATGGTGCTATCTCGATTCTTCTCGTCACAGGAAGTTCTACAGAGTCAGCCTTGTATGCCTACCCTTCATGTAGGTTTTCATCAGCGCTTATATCTGACACTTAAGTTAGAATGGCCCGCCCAGCTCTTACATCTAACCTCATCTTGTCAGAAAGGCACGCCCAGCACTCACATCTGACCTCATCTTGTCAGAAAGGCCCAACACTCACATCTGACCATGTGTAAACACATCATGCCAGAATGGCTTAGCACTTATATCCGATCATGTGCAAGCACATCACATCGGAATGGCTCTGCACTTACATTCGATCCCATCTTGTTAGAAAGGCACAACACTCACATCTGACCATGTGTATACACATCGCGCCAGAATGGCTCAACACTTATATCCGACCTCATCATGTTAGAAAGGCTCTGCACTTACATTCGACCATGTGTAAACACATCGCATTGAAAGGGCTTTCCGTCCCAGACAGAGGATTCCTAGTAACTGACCAGGTGCCTCCATTCTCCTGGAGAATGGCAGTTGCCCTTACATCTGACCTACTCGTCAGAATGGCCAGCACTCACATCTGACATGGGAGGAACCTAATCCTTTAACCATGATAGAATGGCTCAGCCCTTACATCTAATAAAGTGGGAACACATCCATCTATCACATCAAAATGGCTCTCAGTCCTAGACTAAGTTTTACTGGTAATTGACCAGGAACCTCCATTCCAAGAATGACAATAGCCCTTATATCTGATCATGTAGGAACCAATCCTACAGTCATATCAGAATGGCTCAACACTCATATCTGACATGGAAGGAACCTAAATCCTCTCACCATGATAGAATGGCTCACAGACTCATCACTTCCCTTTGGAGGGAACCTCGATCTGGAGAACACCAAGCTTCTTCCTGAAGTACTCAAAATTCACCCTAGCCAATGGCTTCATCAACACATTAGCTAACTGATCATCCATCGCAACATACTGGAGCTTCACTGCTCCCCTCTGCACCATATCCCTGATATAGTGATACTTGATCTCGATATGCTTCGACTTGTCATGGAACACCGGGTTCTCTGACAACTTCACACAACTCTGGTTGTCGCAATATATACAAGTAGCATCCAACTGGAGATCAAATAAATCAGACAGTAGCTTCCTTAGCCATACTGCCTCACAACTAGTTGAACAATCTGTGACATACTCTGTTTCAACTGTACTCAGTACCAAATAGGATTGCTTCCTGCTAAACCAAGAGATCACACCTGATCCCATATTGAAGCAACACCCTAAAGTGCTTTTCTTATCGATGGCACTGCCTACCCAATCTGAATCAACATAACCCTCCAGGTTAATCTTTTGATTCGACTCATACTTGATCCCATAATCAACTATACCCCTCAGGTACCTCAGCATATGCTTTGTAGCAATCAAGTGAACATTTCTTGGATCTATTAAGAACTGGCTCAAGGTGTTCACAGCAAATCAAATGTCTGGTCTTGTGTTCGTTAGGTACATCAAGGACCTAATCATATGACGATACATTGTAGCATCAACCGACTATGATGAAGCATCGCTCAATAGCTTCAGGTTCGATGCCATAGGTGTGGCCATAGCCTTGTAGTCCATCATCCCAAACCTCTTTAGGATCTCTACTGCATACTTCCCTTATCCAAGGGAGATTCCATCTGTATTCTACCACACCTCCATGCCTAAAAAATAATGCATCATACCCAGGTCCTTCATTTCGAATTAAGCATCAAGCTTTCTCTTTGTATTAGCAATCAACCCATCCATACGTGTTACAAACAGATAATCTACGTATAGTAGAAACATCATTGGGTTGCCATCTTCAGCTTTGTAGTAAAGGTTGGAATCTGCTTTACTCTTGGTAAAGCCAAAACTAGATAGAAAGTTGTCAATTCTGTTGTACCATGTCTTGGGTTCCTGTTTCAAATCGTACAGGGATTTCTTCAATCTGCACACATGAGACTCCCTGTCATGTGTCTCAAAACCGAGTAGTTGTTCTACATACACTTCCTCTTCCACTACACCATTCAAGAAAGCAGTCTTGACATCCATTTGGTGCATCTTCCATTTCATTACTGCAGCTAAGGTAAGTACTGATCTGATGGAAGTGTATCTAGCTACAGGTGCAAAGGTTTCTTCATAATCTATTCCTTCTTTCTGGGAGAAACCACGAGCCACAAATCTTTCCTTATATTTTTTAATGCTATCGTCTGCAACATGCTTGATCTTGTAGATCCATTTGGAAGTTACAACTGACTTCCCTTTTGGTCTTGGGAAAACATCCCAAACATCATTCTTCATGATCGATTAATACTCTTTGATCATAGCATCCTTCCATTCTTTCCATTGTACTGCTTCTTCATAATTAGAAGGTTCTTTATCGATGAAATCACATAGTAATGCTACATACTCGGAGCAGGATCTGGTCCTCTTTCTTTCCCTATGATTCTTTTCTAGAGCCGCATATCTCTCTGCACCTTGGATAATTTCACGTACCCAAGCAGGTTTCCTCTTAAGAGGATTCTTCTCTAGAGGTCGATCTATAGGTCTTTGTGGTTCTTCAAATTCTCGATCTTCTCCTTGAGTTTCTTCGTTCATGGTTGTATCATGAATTCTAGGTGCTTCTGCTTCTTTAGGTTTCTTTCTAGATTTGTTGTAAGCTGTGTCTTCGTCAAATGTCACATCCCTATCAATATTCTTGTATCTTGGGAAATAGATTTTGTAAGCCTTCGAGCTTTAAGAGTATCCCACAAATATACCCTTCTTTCCTGAAGGATTTAATTTTGTCCTCTTCTCTTTTGGAATGTGTATGTACGCAGGACAGCCGAATATTATGAGATGGATGACTTTTGGTTTCTTTCCCGAGAAGAATTCTTTAGGAGTCTTGTTGTCAAGTACTCTGTGTGGAGTACAGTTTTGTACATACACCGCTGTTCTGGCAGCTTCTGCCCAAATATGCATAGGAATATCTTGATCATGAAGCATAGCTCTTGCAGCTTCCACGATAGTTCTGTTCTTTCGTTCGGTAATCCCATTCTATTGTGGATTATAAGGAGTGGAAAACTCCCTCTTAATCCCTGAGTTTTTGCATAACTCTTTGAATTCATTTGACATGAATTCTCCACCATTATCTCATCAAAATGTCTTAATCTTATTTTGAGTGTGATTCTCAATCAAGGCTTTGAATTCCTTGAATTTTCTGAATACTTCATCTTTGATCTTCATGAAGTAGATCCATGTCTTCCTAGAAAGTCATCAATGAAAGAAACATATATACATACCCGCTTAGTGAACTTGATGACATTGGACCACATACATCGGAGTGGATGATTTCCAAGATTCCTTTTTCTTTGCTCTTGCTACTTGGAAATGTATTCTTTGTGTTATTTCCTTTCACACATTCTTTGCAGACCCCATCATGTTTTTCTTGTATTTCTGGAAGACCTTCAACAGCTTTGATTGCAAGAGGTAGTTCTTTGTAATGCACATGTGCAAGCATTCTATGCCAAAGTTCATTTGGCTCTATTGTGTCATGGACCAAGTCTTGTTCTGGATGGCCCTTAAATTTGTACAAACCTCCTTCTTGTTCCCCAATCACTATTGCATGATCAATAGTCTTTCCTTTTGGCCACATGATGACTTGACCATCTATGAATGAAACCCTCATTCCTTTTGCATCTAATGCAGATATGGAGAGAAGGTTCATCTTGAGTCCTGGTACAAACAATGCTTCCTTCATTGTCATAGATTTTCCAGAGTCTAGCTTATAGGAGGATTCCCCACTACCTTTTATTGGATACTGGTAGTCATCTCCTAGTTTCACCTTGTGAGGTGATTCATGTTCTGAAAGTTTCACAAAGGATTCCTTGAATCTAGTCATGTGCTTGGAAGCACCATTGTCTATAAGCCAATCATTGCTTCCATGAGTAATGTTTCCCGTGAGAGCGGAAATCAAAACATATTCTTCCTCTCTTGAAAAATATTCACTTTCATATCTGGTTCTCTTTGATGAAGGTTCATCATCCTCTGCAGCATGAGCATGATGTCTTCTCTTATTTCCATTCTTCTTGTGAGAGCTACTTTTTTTCTTAGGACAATCTCTAGCAAAGTGTCCTCTCTCATCACATGTGTAGCAAATAAACTTAGAATTATGTCTAGGATTTCTGAAGTTATTCCTTTGATTATAATACTTACTTCTGTGATGGCTGGATCTGGGTTTCTTGGATTGTACTGTGAGAGATTGATCTTCACTTCCCATCTTCTCTTCTCGAGCTGCTATCCGATATTCTTCTTGAGAACATTCTTCCCATAGTATACCGAACTTGACTAACTTCTTCCTGGCACAGATCCCTTGAATGAAGTAGTCCCATGTCCTAGGGACACCATTTAAGGTGGTCATCACAATCTCTGGATTCTCCACTTCGTCATCTACTGCTTCCCATTGTTCCTTGATCTGAGAAACCCTTGTGAAGTAAGAATGGATGGTTTCTGCATTCTGGGTCTTCACATTCTTCAATTGGTTCCTCAAGGTCGTCTTTCGGTTTATGTTCTTTCCTTCAAACAATTTGGTTAGGGCATCAATCATAGCTTTAGGTGTCTTGAGGGAGGACACCTATGGTATAAGGTGATCCTTGATAGAATCAACAATGATCCTCTTTGCCATAACCAACTTCTTCTTATGTAAGGCCTTATCCTCATCTCCCTCTGGAACTGGAACCTCCTCATTGATGTAGGAGTCCAACTCATTCTCTTCCAGAACTAGGGAGATCCTATACTTCCAGGCTCGGAAGTTATCAGATCCCTCAAGCTTCTCATCAAGATTGGTATGATGAGACATCTTAACTGAGAACCTCAAATAGAAGTACAAAATATTTATATCTTACCAGGTCAAGATGTCGGATCTGGATTTGGAGCTGAAATCCTGCAGTGTTGGTTTAGGAGCAGATTAGGGTTTTTCTTTTCCAGAGTTCTGTCCAACCAAATGCTTTGAAATTGATCCCTAACTTCGATTTTGGGGAGGAGATCAATCCAGGCCTGGGCTCACTGAAAAATTCCTCTTCTGTGAAAAGCCCTAATTTCTGGCAGTAGTGTCGGGTCCAAAACTGAGAAACCTCAGAATTGGATTCTGCTTCAACAGAAAGATGCTCCCTAAGGAGGAGAGTTAATCCAATCTTCTTTTGCTGAAAATCTGTAGAGGAAGATCCACAAAGTAGGAATCCCTAGTTCCCGCAGCTGCACAGTGTCTTCTTCTCAGGTTAGCTCTAATACCATGTTAGATTTTTAACTTTAAGCTAGCATTATTAGGATCTTTTAACTGAGAGAATAACAAGCATAGCAATCAAACACAAGAGACAATGAACACAATTTTTTTCCTTGGGGAAACCATAAATGGAGAAAACCCCACAACTTCCTCAGAGATAGAATCAACACCAAATAGAAAAGCCCAAAATAGTAAGATGATCTCCTGACAATAGTAACCTCTTTCTTCCTAGCCCTAGTGTCTTCTTCTTCCTTAGGTATACGCTACAATTGAGTGTGAGTGAGTGTGTGTTAAATAGAGAGGTCACCTCTCTATTTATACTGATTCTCGACATGACTAAAACCCTACTAGGGCTGACTTCACTAGGTGAGTCTAATAACCCTAGTGCCCCGGAACTACGGGGACTTTAACCCTTAGAAAATAGGAGGGTTACCCACAATGACTTGACATGAATTTTTTACATTATAGATCCTCCCGATCGGAACATCGGGGCATGACATCATGACTCAATTACATTACAGACACATCTCGGAATAAACATCGGGGTACAAGACATAAGATACATAGGTGAATACATTCCGAAGTTACCAATACATCAACATTGTCCATGAGAATACTATGGTTGAGGAAGGGATCCGAAGGGTCGAGTGGCCCTTCCAACTTCTCCCTCATTATGAAAATATCATGACTGAGAAAAGGTCAGTTTAAATTTCCTTTACCTCCCCATAATTGTGAATATATGCTTCAAAAATGGTTATACAACCCTTTCCTAGGGTCCTCAATGACATCAATACTATGGTTGAGGAAGGATTGAAGGACCCTTACCCTATATTTACCTCAATTAAATACTATACTCATGGAAGAGTTGATTGGATGTTACTTGATATCCCCCCTCGATGCTAATACTATGAACAAGAATGGGTAAATTGACCCTTCCCTCGACTCTCCTTGAATGAGATAATTATGATTGAGTAAGGATTTACGAACCCTTTCTCACAACCCCCTATTATGATGAAATAAGGGTCGATAGATCCTTCCTCAAGCTCCACTTTGACATGAATATTATGCTTTAGAAAGGGTCCACTGACACTTTCATCAAGTCCTACATCATGCTAATCCTATGCGTGAGGAAGCATTTTAATCCCTTCCCCAAGTTTTCTATCTATGCTTGAGTAAGTGTTGGTTGACCCATCCTTATGATCCCTCATATTGAATATTCTATGATCATGGAAGTTTTAAATGAACTTTCATTGAGATCTATCTTGATTCAATGAATGTGCTTCATAAAAGGTTGTATAACACTTCTATGGCGTACTCTATGACATTGATACTGTTCTTAAGGAAGAGTCAACTAACCCTTCCCCTATATTTCCCTTTATTATAATACATTTCATGATGAAGGTTCAACTTAAACTTACACATACTTCTCAACAATGAAAACAGTATTCTAAAGGAAGGGTTGGATGACCCTTCCACAAGCTTGCACCTGATGTAAATACTATGCTTTAAAGTGGATCAGTCGACGCTTCTATGGGATCCTTTGTGATAATAATTCTATGAATGAGGAAGGGTCGATTGAATCTTTCCCATACTCTTAGCTATCGCTTCATTATTTTCCCCATGAATAAGATACTACAATTTAAGAATGGTTGGTTAACGCTTCCTTGGGGCCCCCATCAATGCCAATACAATTCTCTAGAAGTGGTTGGCTCACCTTCCATAGGATCATATGTAAATTTAATAAAATGAAGAAGGAATGTTCATTTGAACCTTTTCCTGTCTCTCCCTTGATGAGAATAATATGTTAGAAGAATGGTTGGCCAACCCTTCTTAGTGATCCACCATAGTGAACATACTATTTCAAGAATCTAGGAAGCAATTTAGGAAGAAGAGTATCTCCTACATGATCTTCCCCTATGATCCCATAAAGAAGAATAATATTCTTTATAAAGGCTTGAAATACATTTGGATGTTCACCTCTTTATGAAAATAATATGTTGTAGGAGGGAACGTGATCTTTATTTGGCATCCCCTATATTTGATTGTGATATTAGTATAAGGGTATTTCGACCCTTCCCTTAGCTCCCCTTCTATGTGAATACCATCCTAAAGGAATTATTTGTCAATCATTACACCATATACATAACGACATGAATACCATTCACCCGAAAGGGTCAAACGACCCTTGTTCATACTCCCCATCCTTAAGAATACTATGTTAGAAGAAGGGTTGACCTACACTTATTTAGGTTCCCCTCTATGAGGAATCTATGCTTTAGGAAATGAAAAAAAAGTCACTTCCATAGGATGAAATACAAATTGAATACCATCCTTGAGAAAACATCATCCAACCCTTTTTATTGACTCACCCTCCATGAACATAATATTCTTGAGAAGGGGTCAACCAATCCTTCCCAATGCACCTCCTCAATGGGAATACTATGCTAAAGGAAGGATCATCTGACCCTTCTCCAAGATCTCCTAGATGGGATTGTTTTTCATAAGGAGGAGTTTTCCAATCTTCCTTAGGTCCCCTTTAAGAAATTACTATGGTGGATGAAGGGTCTATCATCCCTTCCTTGAGATCCCACTCTACACAAAAACTAGAATTGATAAAAATTTATCCATCACTTCCATTTGATATGCTGTGACATAAATACTATCCTTGAGAAAGGGTTAACTGAACCTTATTTATGATATCCATCAATCAAAATGCTATGCTAGAGAAAAGGTTGATTTATCCTTCTCCAAGTTCCCCTAGAGGATATATTTATGTTTAGGGAGGGGTCAATTGACCTTCCTCAATATCCCTCTATACGCCTCATAATAAAAATACTATCCTTGAGATAGAGTTTTCCAACCCTTATCTATCCTCCCCCTCCATGATAATACTATGCTAGATGAAGGGTCAATCAACCCTTCATTAAAATCCCCCTCTATGAGGAAACTATTATTGAGGGGTTAGATACCTCCTGATGCAAAAACTATCATTAAGAAAGGGTTACACTATCATTATATATTCTCCCCATTTATGAAAATATTATTCTAGAGGAAGTGTTAGTACTCCCTTTCCCATGCACCTCTTGAGAAAAACTACTATGCTAGAGGAAGGGTTAGTTAATCCTTGTTTGGGTTCCTTTAGATGTGGAAAGATCATTGCATAAATCAAAAGTTAAGACTTTATATGAAAAGGTACCCAATGGATATGTAAATTTAGTTTTATATTTGTCTTTTAGGGAAATTTATATTTGGTTTTATCCACTAAAACCATTTGGGAAGGAAAAACATTTTTTATTGGATAGGGTATTGATTAGTTAATTAATAAATCGTAAAGGAAAGTGGCTCTTCCTAGTTTCCTTATTGATTTCCCTATAATCTATAAACACTCTCTAAATCCATTCTTTTTGGAAAAAATAAAAACTGAAAAAACCCATTGCCTATCTGAAATAAGGTAGATGAAATCAATATCAAAGAGTTTCTTCATCTCTATTTTGATAATGTCCTTAAAGGATCTATTCATTTGGAGTTGAGGATACTTAATGGGATCAACATTGTAAACTATATGGATATGTTGTTTACAATAATTTTGTCATTTCTTATCATATATTTGTGTTACCATGCAAAGGCTATGCAGTGTTTTTGTAGAAAATTCATTAGTCATTTCTACTATGGAGGGTTTATATGGTCATTCATGTTCAAGGTTTCACCATGAAAACAATGAATTTTTTTTACTATTGTGGCTATTTATTTAAACCATGATATATTATAAACAAATATGAGAAAAATCAGAAACCAAGAAAGAATATGAGAAATATGAGAAATATGAAAAAAACCCTAAATGTAAAAAATATACCTCTAGATCTAGTAAAATGGTTGTATTTTGGGAAAACATACAACTTTCTGATTGAGACAAAATGATTTTCCAACTAAAATAGTGGTCTAGATGTAATTGAACACCTCTCTCAACTAAAAAATGCACAACAACATCAGAAACCAAAAATCCTTTGATGCATATGGAAACACTAGTTCACGATCTCATTCTCGTTAAACAACATAAATGTAACTTCATAAGAGATATGATACCATATTTGACTAACACATGAGATTTCCGAAAGATAAAAAACCTTGAGCAACTGCTCACACAAAAAAATCATAGATTAACACACCAATGTTTTATGTGGTTAAAACCATCAAAGAGGGACAATCCATGCCCCCAACCAAATAGATACTCAAGGAAGTATATTATGCAAAGGAAAACATTTTACATATGAGTTTTTCACAATCGATCATCAAGAAAATGACTCTCCACGATCTTTAAATAGAGATCACGGAAGAATCGAGTGTTAATCCATGGATCAAAAACCATTAATATTGAGGTGAATATGAGACATTATATTACTTTATGTCTATAAAATATCATGACCATGGATTACATAAGTGCAAATGCATACTAAAGAAACACATTTTACCTAAAGAAACATTATACCAAGTTGATCTTAACTATCTCGTAAGTGTCTAAATATCCTAACACCTTAAAAATTAACATTGTTACTTTTCCCCTTTTGATACATCCTTCTATCCCGAGAGTTTGAGGAGTGATAATGTTGGCCAATGCATGCCAATATATGGTTGGAGTAGTATCATATAGTTCTACCTCTTGAGACTATTATAGTTTTGGATCTTTTTCCTCTTCACAATATATGTATAATAAATTCTTCTCACTCCACTTATGTCCATTAATGTACTTCCTGCCACAATACAAAACAAAATCCCTTTTCTCTTGTTTCCTCCACTTGTTGAGGTGACAACCTTGTAGGGTAAATGAGGTTAGGGAAGGAATAATTTCCCTCTGTATAGGTGTTAGTGGAAAACCTTATAATAGAAACATATTTTTACTTTCAACTTTCCATTGCAAACTAAAATAATTCTCTAATGATTTAGGTTCAAAGGGATGTAAATCATGTTGCATTCTCTCCTTTAAAGTGTCCATGAAGGGATCAAACAAATTATCCTTTAAATTTTTCTTCACTCTAAGAATCAACTTTTGGAAATTCTTAATGTGCTTTTTAATTGGGATTGTTGGGCCTAAGATTTGCCAATTGGATAAATAATTAGATGTTTCTCTTAATACCCCCATAATGTTCCATTAATTCATATATAAATAGATACCAAGAGAAAATAGATTTATTGTTAAGATCATCTATAAATACACAAATTGACCAAGCTCTAGATACAAGGATTCAATAGTTACCTTTTGTAAAGTTTTCAGTTGGTGTAGATCAAGGAATTGATCCATATAGAATATCTATGTTGTGGAATTATTATCATCGAAGTTATTTATATATATATTGGGAATGAAGTATTTCCTTGGTCCATAGTTGAACCCACAATTATGTGGATATTGAAGTTAAATGAGTGGTCAAGTGTCTGAGGCTTAAGCCTCTTGTTATCTAAAAATGATATAATTTTATCATGAGGTGAATGAGACTCAACCATCTTGTTCTCATTATCCTCTTCTCGAGGATTTGACTTTCAGGTCAGTAAGTTTTTTTATCCTTCACAAGTTTTACCCTTATGTTTGCAAGATTACTTTTGAGATCAATTTGGATATCCCCTTTGAATGTTTGTAATTCATCCTTATATACCATATCCATGATGTCTACATTTAGAATTGTAATTTCAATGTTCTTTACTCTTTCAGTAATCTTGTACAACCTAAAATACACATACTAATGCTAATCTTGTGTCATGAATGAGCTTTCAAGAGGTTCAATGGGTGTACAATTTTTTCTCCTCCTCTTTCCATGTGAATCCACTAATATTTTCTAGAATGCTTCTGCATTTTTTATTATTATCTATTACACCTTTTGAATCATCATATGAAAATATTTTAATAAAAAATTATGCAAGTTTCAAGTTAACATAACTTTAAAAACCCTAGTGTTATAGTGAAAATTGGAACTTCCACATTTGTGATTATGATATCCCAAAACAAAACTTAAGTATCCAAGAACAATCATCAAAATTAACTTATCATTATGGAAGAAGCCCCAAATTTGCACATATATTATGGTATACACACTCAAGAGGGACCATTTATTTCCATCATAAAATCTTGAAATATGAGCAATTGTGAGGACCCACACACTTTCTCCTTGATCAAGGTGTGTGAATACACTCCTTTTGCTCTTGCAGGAGGGAAAGGAGCATGGACACACACCTTTCTCAAGGAATATAGAATCCTTGAGGACTCACCTTGAGCATAGTGGAAATGGGCATATCAAAGCACCTTGTTGAAGGAGGAAGTGTGTGGGGCATCACAATTGCTCATATTTCAGGGGTTTATGATGGGAAGAAAGGGAATTTCCTCTTGAGTGTTTTGATAATCATATGGGATCATTTTGAAGGATTCTTCCATAATGATAAGTTCATTTTAATTATCATCCTTGGAGGATTATGTGTTGTTCTGGGAGATCATTGTCACAACATGGAAGTTTCGATTTGTGCTATAACACTTTGTTTATAGGTAGTGTTGCTAGATGACCTTTCAACTGAAGTATCTCTAAAATTTGTCCCCCCCTGATTCTAATTTATATTTTATTTTTTTCTGAAGTATACTTGTATGTATTATCTATAATTCCATAATTTTGATGAGATATTTACAAGCCAAGAGAAAGTTATGGTTACCTTCCCAAAACTTGTTGTTTTTTTCCCTTTTAGGAGGGAACACTTGTATCACCTACGGTCCTATAATGTGTACAATTTTTCTAATAGATTCTGAATTTTTTACCAAATACACTATGGTCTATATTATTTCTGATTCGACTAGTGGTACAAATTTTGAATATTTCAATATTCAGATAGGATAGGCCTAGGAAACTCCAAGTCCGTTAATTATTTTTTCACTAATGAGAATGATGTATTAATACATCAATGGATGACCTTTGGGATTCATATTCCAAAGGTATATAGTAATCTTGGGATTGATAGTAATCTTGTAGCATTAGGTATATAAAATTCACCCTTAATATGACAGGTTATTTGTGAGTCCAAGCATATTTCAAAACTTTTCAAGATTTTATCTTCCAAGCATTTCGGTGAATATTTATGCAATTTTATCACTTGTGGAACAATGTATCAACTGAATAGTCTTGGCCTCTACATTATATGATTAAAATGGTACGATGTGTTGATGTTGTTAGTTTGATCATGTAATCCAATATTATTTTCCAACTTGATTGCAAAAGTATTTTCAACTAGAAGAGGAGTGGAATTCACCTGTTTCTCTTGAAAATTCTCTAGTATATTCTTGAGACACATAATCTCCTTTTTTTCTTTTACAATAACCACATATTTTCCCTTTATTGTATAATCTGCTAAAACATATTTTTTGTGTGATATTTGGGATACAAATACCTATCTAAGACTCATAAGGTATGCCTAAGTATATTCTCCATTATCTTTATCACCATTAAAGTTTGAATAAGAATATTCAATCAGTTTGATGCCAACCACCCTATAATTTTTGATTCCAAAGTATTGAGTCCCTTAAAGTATATAAGAATTCATTTTGCACTAGACAAATGTATTTCAGAGGGGTTTTAGATGGACATAGAGAGGACCCCAACAACAAATGAAAAATTTAGTCCAGTGCTGGGAATTTGGTAGATAAGACTCCCCATAAGATATTTGTACTTAGTTTCATTCTCAAATTCATTTCCTTCTTTCGATGTGAGATTCAACTTATGTTCCATTCAAGTAGAGAAAGGGTTACACTTTGTCATGTCAAACCTATTCAACAAATCTCCATTGTACTTCTTATGGGAGATAAATATGTACTTTGGAATCTGAGTCACTTCAGTATCCAACTAGTAGTGAAGATGTCCCAAATATGTCATCTAAAATCCTTCAATTCTTTATTTATGGATGCAATGTAGCTTTCATTGTTCCCTATAAATAATAGATCATCTACATACACTACAAGATATACAAAAAATATTCTAATTTTATTGGCAAGCAATATTGTATCTTAAATATTAAAGTGTTTGAAATACAATTTTCGAAGATGCTTGGTTATCATTTTGTACGATGTACAAATTACTTGTTTCATTCCATACAAAGACTTGACGATATTGCATACTTTTTGTTCTTGTCCCTCCACATGAAAACCCTATGGGATAAGACATGGAAACCTTATCTTTCAATTGTCCATTAAATAAAGTAGTCTTCACATCCATTTGTTGATAAAATTTCCACCTGTTCTATGTCCAAATCCAATATAGGATGAATGGCATCCCATTTTATTGTGGGAGAAAAAGTATCCTCAAAGTCAATGCCTTATTTTTGTAAAAGGTCTTTTTCCACAAGCCTAGCCTTATGCTTGTAAAGTGAGATATTGATTTTATTTGTTCTTTTAGACCCACTTGCATTGAATTGGTTTGGTTCCAAATGAAGGGTCCACCAACTTCCATGTCCCATTCTTGATGGGAACATCATATTAGTTGTGCATTGCTTATTTCCACTCATCATGAGAAAAATATTATTCAAATGAAGTTGGTTCAAGGTTAGCAGATAACTTTAATCCACAATCATATGAAACATCCATATCAACCACATCACCTAGATTTGAATTATCAGCACAACCTCTATATTCCTGTCTTATTGAACTTTTGGTTCCTATTTTTGCAACTTCACCAATATGACCACTATTGAGTGTATTCATGACCCCCTTTGGAACTTATTTTGAGGGTCAAGGTTTCTTAGACTCGGTGGTACTTCAATCAAATCAAGATTTAATATTATGATCCTCTCAATCACATCATCCAATTAAACCTCATATTGTAGTGAAGTGGGATGCACTTCTTCATGAGGGGGGAGATGGTGCTACAAAAGGATATTCTAAATATTGATCCAAGATAGGGACCCTCCCTTCAATATGTGGAATCTCATTTTCAAATTCATGATATGTATTTACGTGGGTAAATTTATCGAGACGATCAAGCTACCTCTCCATAAAATTGTTTCTTTTATTCATTTAAAGGAAAATCACATCTCTAGAAAAAATACAAATATTTTTATTTACCTCATCGTAAAATTTATATGACTTGTTGGTGTTTGATCACCCCAATAAGATGTATTTTTGAATAGTTGTACCAAGTTTGTTTCTTTGTTCCCTCGGAATTAAGGCATACTGGAACCAAAAACCTTGAGATTCCTCACTGAAGTAATGTGACCATACCACATTTCATATGGAGTCTTGTTGGAAAGTGCATGAGATATACTTTTGTTTCTCCAATAGACTGCACAAAGGACTCTATCACCTCAACAAACTAATTTCACATTCTTGAAAATTAGCATGGAGCATACCATATTCAAGAGTTTCATGTTCATTCTTTGTGCTACACTATATTGCTACGGATTATATGAAACAATGGTTTGATGCATAAATTCATGTTGGAAAATATGGTTTTCAAATAAACTAGAGGTATTTTCTTTTCCATTATTGCTACAAAGTGTGCCAATGTGAGATTGTGCTTCATTTTCAATACATACATGAAAAATTTTAAATGTTTCAAATGCCTCATTTTTTTGCTTCAATAAATAAATCTAACACATCCCAATGTAATCACGAATAAAAGTCATGAGATATTTACCATTTGTAGAAGTAGAAGGCATGGGGACACATAAGTCTGAGTGTATCAACTCTAATTTTCTACATGCTCTAGAATGTGAATCATGGAAATTATGGTTAAAATATTTGCCAAGGATACAATCATCACAATGTTTCAAATTGTTTGGAATGGTGGGAAAGCCAAAGAACCATTATTATTCAACAAATTAAGACTATCATAATTGATATGGAAATGTATAACATGCCACAAAAGATGAAACCACAATGCACTTTCATCATGGTGAGAGAGGTGTGCAAAATTTGTTCTCTTGTATATTTCCTTTTCAACTTCAACAATTTCTCAGATTAACATCCAGACATGATGAATTGGTTATCATAGGGTATCCTTATATCTACCTTCCTTTCAAATATGTGGATGTAATGGCATCACTATAGAATGTGCACAAGAGAAAACAAGTTTCTCTGCAACTTTGGAATATAGAGAAAAAATGCAACAAAAAGTTAGGGAATCCAGAAAATTTGAGGTTGATGGGGCCAGTTCCTTTGGGTTCGAGGACATATTTGTTTGCAAAATAAACTACAACCATATTCATTGCCATTAAAATTTTCAAATAATTCTTATCGAAATTTCAAATGGAAATTTGTACTAGTTTCAAGCAACCGAGTATCTCTCTAAGATGTAAATGAAGTATTGAAAGTAACTTCATTTATGCCAACATTACAATGTGCAACAATGAAATGATAAGATTTAGGATCTTGTAAAATCCTAAATTTTAAGACTATTTATTTTTATTACTATTTTATTTTGTGATGTAAAAATTTAATAAGTGTCGAGCTAGGAAGCTCTAGAACACTTAAGATATTGTTAAATTGTTTTAAGGTGTTGAGTAACAAACTATGGAACACCAAAGACTATTACTTGAAGAGGTGTTGAGCTAAAAGCTTTGGGGCACCTAAACTAATGTCGAGTTAAGTGTTGAGAAAGCTAAACTCTGGAGCACTTAGACTCTGTTTAGATAACTGATGTTGAATTGAGAGATTTGGAGCATTAGAAACATATTTATTATTATTAAATTTTATGATAATTATCTCTTTTATTGATTCTAAAGACCAACTGGGGATTCCATTAAATGAGGAATTGAACATGCTAAGATATCAGAATGGTTGAATAGTTGATAACTAAAATCAAATAGATGTTAGGATTAAATATTATTATTATTTAATGAATTAGAGAGTTTATTATCTATAATTAAAATGCGAGGATTTAAAATCAAGTAATTAAATAAAATATAAATACAAAAACATTTAGTTTGACTAGAGAATGAATAGAGTTTTTAAACCTAAATGGTAAGAAGCATTTATTCTCAATACAATGAAGATATAGGAAGTTGTGGGGGAAATGATTTCTATTTCATTGGAGGGTTCAACTGTAGGTCTATTGAGCGCTCAAATTACCAAAGAGAGATTTGTGTATCCAAGAAAGTTGGGAAAGGGAAAAAAAGTTATTGAAAAACTCTACAAAGGGTTGGTAAATGAACCTTTTGACTAATCTACTGGATAGCAAGAGAGATAGAATTTTTTTCCTTAAGCCTTCTAGTATCTCTAACATGCTCGATTAAGCTAAGCGGTGACCTATTGAAATAAACCATGAATGGTTTGAGGTCTACAGTTGCGTGGAACATGGCAATTCCCAGATTAGTCAGAAAGAGAAAGAGGATTGGTAATTACTTATGTGTTACTTTATAAAGTTCATACTAATTTAGTTGAGTTAATATGAGTATTTACCTATTCAAATATTTATTTGTTCAACTATTTTGCTGTTCAAGTATTTCTTATTTCAACATATAATGTGATTGTACTAATTAGTGTAAAACTAAGTTTCACATAAATCTGTATGACAACTGTATAATATTTTTAGCTTTTATATTATCCTCTATGGCTGTAAATTTTTATTTCCAAATTTAATAGAAATATAAAAGATTTTTCACAAATTCTGGGATTTTATTAGAATTGTAGAGATTACTAAAACTAATTGAATATCATAGACTATTTATAGTCTAGGGAGAAAAATTCCTTAATCCCTAACCAAGTAGAGGATCCAAGACTAAGATCTCGGGACCAGGTTCCTAAAACCTAAATATGTTAACTATATATATTATAAAACAAAAGTTAATTGTTCATTTACACATGCCTAAACTTAAATCAATCATTTAAACATCATCACCATCGTGCATATGCCTTAGAAATTCCAAAAGAAAATACTATCAATACATTAAGTGATTGAAAGTCATATAACCATAAGAAAAATATTATAGAACAAACTACCACATATCGAATTAAAAAAAATATTTATTAATAACCGCTTACCATAAATAAAATGACAATCGGGTTGTATGTATAGTTAATAATAAAAGTAATTCCGCAATCATAAGATTAAACATATCAATTCAAACCTAATCTTCCACATATGCTGGGAAGTAGAATTGTTCATGATTCTAAAAGACGAGGGATTAAATAATCAATTAAGCATAAATTAAATCCATCCATGACTTTACAGTTTAATATGGAAGCATCACTTAGATATGAAAATACCCAAACCAAGAATTTTATACAAATATAATAAAACTTTTTATCATTGCTAATCAAACATTAAGCTACAACCTCAATGTATGGGTCCAACCCTATGTTTCTCCTGAATCCAAATTGCGTAAGGGGATCAAATCCTATAAGTGATGTAGCCAACACAACACCCATAAATAAAAATATCATCTATAGAAGTAATTTGACAACGATAATCACACATAGTTTGAGTCACTCTTAAACACTAGATTAGAATTTCTTTTGGGATAGGATCAAATACTGTATCCAAATAAACACATACACTCAAACAAATTCAAACTTTCCTAGGACTAAATCCTGTAGAGGAATTTTCCTCCAAATTTAAATTGCAGACTATCGTGACTACATCACAGGCCTGGGATCGAATCCCACTAAAATCACCTTAACAACAATAACATAAAACTTAAAATGAAATCCCATCATAGCCAAAGTGTTAATTTACAAACAACCAGATAGGGTCATGCTACTAGCGGTGACCAAAATCGAATCCTATGAATAAAGGTCAAGCCAACTAACACAGACTCAGATATGAGTTGTTACAAGCTTCTGATAAAGAACATAGATGTTTGTTTCTAAGAACATACTCAACAATTAACACATAGATTATTCCATATCATGCATATATAAATATCTTAAACACAAGTAAACTCCCGAACCCAAAATGATATTAATATCCATTCACTACAGAGGCATTCAAACCCTCTAAATATCATTTACAGTAACACAAATTAAATCTAGGGTAATCCCCCATTAAAACAAAATCGAGTAGTAGTGGTTCATGAACCGTATAACTTCTCCATTCATGATTTATGCCCATAGGGCCACCACTTTTTATAATAAACATGCCAGTATTTATATAAAAATATACATTGTTTATTAAAACATCTCCCATTAAAGCACCACACTCTCATAAAATATCTACCCTGCATCGAGATTGGGAATATTAAAGAAAACTTGCCTCTACAAATATTTTTCATTCCAAGAGGCGTCAATAACTAGATTATGCATCACCATTATCAAGCTAGGGATTGAATTCAACAACATACATTTCAAACTATCTCTCTTCCACAAAAGAGAATGGACAAATAGAAGCCAGAGCTTACCCATAGAACACACTAACTAAATGAAGCACAAGTCTCTCACGCCTGGAATCTCTTTCACCTAAAAAGACATACAATTAACAGTCAGAAGTATTCATATGTGAGCATGAAATAACTGTAATGGAAGTTAAAAGAGCAGATCTTACCCAACATAGTATCATGTGTATAAACAAAAAAAACAAGAAACAACGCCTCCCCGAGTCACAGAACTTCTAGAGACATACCAAAAAAACATTACAAGATCTTAGCGCCGCCTAAGCTCACTAGTATCAGAAAAAATCTCAATCAAAGTGCCACAGAGCAAGGATAAACCCACGTTCTCCCTTCTTCTACTCATGGATGAGGAAATCACCAAAATGGCAAAAGCGTAGAGGTTGAGAAAGTTGCCAAGACCAAGAACCTTCTTCAATGCATTATCAACGTGCTAGAAAATATGTGAGATTTCTATAGCCTAAATTTGGCAGTCCTGCCAAGTGCAGGGGCCACCAGATTCTAGAAGTGCTGGTAAGGTTGGATGTGGTCAGCCCCGCCTGCACCAATATTCCTCTTTCAAAGAAGATGAATATGCTCAACTTGACCATGAACATATACAACTTCAAAATGGATATTGGAACCAAGTAGATCAACTCATAATTTGACAAAAGAGTGGATGTAGGTGCTTTTAAGAATTGAAATTCTAACCAAGGAAGGTGAGATTAGGTCCAAATAATTCTTTAGGTGATTGAGGACTTGAAACAAAGGTGGTTATATCAACTCCAAGTGAATGGCGGTGTACTACATGTTTACTAACATTTTGAGGAAATGTGCATGTGACCATGTAGGAAAGAAAAGGAGGCATTGGGCTATAAAAAAAGAATGTATAAGATCCATAATCTGATATAACACCCAAAATATCCAAGAAATCACAACATTACTTATTAGAAAACTCATGAGAAGAAGCTGATATAGAATCTTTAACAACAGAATTTTTGAAGGACACTCGAGGTGCTTGATTTTTCACACCAATAGTGATAAGATTAGTCCCAAGCATAATTGAAAGGTATTGGAGCTTCAATTTTGAATCATGAGAGTTACAATCAGATCCAAGAATGTGAGAGACGTGTCCCATCTGCGCCACTGAGAGAGAACATTCACATTTTTTTCTCCATCATTAATAAAATTCTGAGAATTGTTGCAAGTAATCAAGTAGGAATGTGATGGAAGCATTGGACTAGTGAGGGTGAATGGGTCACTTCCCAAATCTAATATTACCTTCAAAAAATAAAAAAAATATCACTTTTATGCACACCAACAACAACATTGGAGAGAGAGGAATCAAATTCCTCTTCAGCTTCTAGTTGAGCAATCACTAGAAAACTTTGCGTAGAATTCAGAATAGAAGAATCAATGGAGAATAGATGGAAAGCGAGTTCTTCTTAAAAAATGGTGGTTAGAATGTATTCTAATTGAGCATATGTATTGGAAGATGAGACATCAAAGTTTTCATAAACTTATAGAGAAAAAAGAGAAGGAGTCACTGTAAGGATACTTTCACCAATTTGAAATGAATGAGTTGAATATTATTCCATTTCTTTAACTTGAACAACTTCATTAGAGAGTGTTGAGGCCAAGACATTTGAAGGAAGAACACTTGAGGAGGTGTTGGATTTTCTCTAGGTATCATCTACTTCTTTCTGCACACCAAAATATCTATTTATATTGATCCATAGCTCGAATGGATACTCAACATAATCAATGCGATACCACATCTTAGGAGACATTGCCAGACATATTTTTCTGTATGCACTATCACAGTCATTTAGCCAATCATTTTTCTCTTCATCAGCTTCTGGAATTTCCACAGCTCCAATAGAAAAATCAAAGAGCTCATGGATTTTGATATATGCAACCATGTTCATTATCCACTCATCATAATTGAATGGTGATAGAGGAGGAATTGATTTCAAATCCATTTTGAAGTTGGTGTACTTGCAAAATAAACACTCTAAAAATATGAATTTAGGATTAATTGAATTTACCAAGATCCCTAGGCTCTGATACCATGTGAGATTTCTATAGCCTTGATGGATTCAAGAATATCCACAGCTAAGGATTTAAAGAACAATGTAATCCTACTAAGATGAATAGTAGAGATTTGCAGTAAAACTAGTGAATAAATATTGAGAAAAATACATATCAGAAGAAGCTCATTTGAATAAAATCCATATTGTCTATTAATCAATAATGAGAGTACAATATAAATACACATCCAAAGGATAAATTCGTGATCCTAAAGAGGTAGTTGAACTCCACACATGTGGTACACTTAGATAACATATAAAACATCACTAGATATAATTTCCAGTCATAACTCCTGAATAAGATCAGTTAACTGAGTGCAACTGACAATTGATGGACCAAGTAGGCACATTAGCTAGGTAGATGATGATGAATAATGATGGAGGGTACATAAGCGGTGTTCAGTTGATTGTTAGTGGTTATCAAAGCTCATACTAAGGCAGGTGATGAAATGAAGGATAGTTAACTAAAGGTAGGATCCTAAATTATAGGAACTAACTCAAGTGGGCCAAAAATCATGAATGAGGGTGCATTAACTCCTAAAAACATGGAAGAGGGAACATCTGTGGATAATGAGGTTAATAATGACAAAATAATAGTCTAGAGTGATTACTATACTTAGGACTATACACTAGGTGGTCAACTGATAATGGTCTAAGAACTAGAAAATTAAATAAATGATTAAGGTTAATGTCTAGATGGTTTAAATATTCCAACACAGTAAATGAATAATACTCACCTTTTCACATGGAATCATTAAAATCCCCAGCAACACCACATTAACATATATGTTGTAAACATTGCACAGTGACCTTCGATAATGGTTTGAATATCAAAATTTTGTCATTTCGTATGAACCATAGGTGATGTGTAATGTATGCCTTCAAGTGTGATAAAAATATTCATAAGGGGTCTTACATAAGTACTATCTAATGGAGTCAGTGCACGCCAATAATTTTACTCTTTTATAATGATGCCCTAAAACATATTATTAAACATTGGTTATCAAAGATGTCCAATGCACAATTATAAGGAGTTATTAAATCCTACAAGCTAGAATGTGTAAATGGTACCGCATCGTGACTAAGTAAAAGACTTTAGTTTGCAATATTGTAGCCACTTAGAGGTAACTTCTCATCATTGGCCGGGATAATAAGGATCAACAGATAAGGGAAAATGAATTGTATTAGCCAATGTGATAAGTAAGTATAGGTCTTATATGGGATAATAACCATACAAGGGAGAAAGAGTGATTCTCAATTAAATAAAATATTTTTAAATATAAACATTTATATTAAATTGTAAATCATATCCATGAAAGAAAAAAAATAGTACAACAAAAATAGTGACAATACTTCCCATAGAAAATGTTGGAAGAATGACCGTACTTACAAAACAAAATAAATATGAAGAATCAACATAATTAACTCAGTGCTGAAGTTATTGTGTGAGGTTAAAACCAAGAAAGAGGGAAATATCCATATGTTTTATAAGTTTATAAATACCCTTACAATTTTTTTAGGGTATATTTGTGGAACATCACAAGAGGCCAGAGCTAAGTTCGAAAACTAAGTGACCTATGAGCTTGTCACGAAGCTGCTACAAAATCAAAATTTGAACAAATCTTATAAATTCTATTTGTTGCACATTTTATTTTTAAAAACAAAATGGAAAGTGAAAAATATGACAGTCAATACGATAACCTAAAATCACCACCTCGAGAAGAGGAATTGGTGTTTGAACTAAATGATAGCATTAGGGATGCTACCCCCTCTGAACTAAAATAGTACAGAGCCTACAAGCTGAATTTTAGAGTTTCAAGGATGACAACATCAAATAAAGAGGGGAACAAAATGAAGTAAACAAATCAATGCTGCAAACACTTACAAAGATAAGAAACATGCATCAAACAACACACTCAGCAAGTGAGCCAGTGAATAAACATTGTCATAGAAAGATAACTATCAACCCAAATCCTAAACAACCAAGAAATTTTTAGGAATCTTCAGATTCCTCTTTTGAAGATACCAAATATTTCTATAGTATAAATTCTAAAGAAACATATTCATCCTCCCCATGCAAAAAGAAACATAAAAATGGATAATAGCCTACAGGGTGAGTTTCGGTAAATCAAGGCTCCAACCTTTGAAGGATATCTAGATGCAGGAGAAAAACATGAAGATGGCTCTTGAGGATGAGAAAGTATTTTGAGGTACATGACTACTCTAGTTTCATGAAGTCTCAATTATCCATTTACAATATGAATGGAAAGGCTTCTAGGCGATGGCTATATTCAAAACTCACTAAGAAACTAAAAGAGAAGGATCTCAAATGGAAGACCTTTAAGAAACTATTCCAGGAAAAGTATATGCCTGAAAGAAAATCAAAGAGTTTCATGAATTAAAAATGGGCTCATTAACTATGGATTCCTTAATCAACAAGTTTATAGAATTGTTACATTATGTTCCATAGATCAAGGATGAGAAAGTAAAAAAAACAGTTCCTAGGATGCATTCCTACATATTTTAAATATAGAATTGAATTTGATTCCCCCAATACTTTGGAGGTAGCCTTACCTAAGGCAAGGCTCTATTATTAACAAAATCGACTTAGGACCATCAACTTAAACAAGAAGAAACAAAATTAGAAAGCCTCTCTTGACAACAGAAGTAAAGGGTTTAAACCACCTCCACACCAGAAGAATAATAACTCTCAACAACTAAACATAATTTTGGAAAATATGGGACCTAGTCAAGTATGCAGCTCAAAGTGTCAACAAACCAACAACACATGAGGGAGAAAAAAAACCCATTGCAAGTAAAATGTTGGGTATGCCAAGGACCCCACTACTAAAAGGACTGCCCAAATAAAACAAAAAATTTTTGAACAATTTGCAAGAAGAGGAAACAATAGAATATGTTACAAGGATTCCCCAAATTTTTGCTACCCTGGAAGGCAGACAAGAATACCATCAATCCACCATGGTCAAGATACAAGGTAAAATATCAACTAAGTATGTCTCCATTTTAATTGATATGGGAGCTTTCCGAAGTCATATCTCTCCTAAAATTGTTTACTTTTTCAAATTAAACAAGATAAACCACAACAAACCTTGGATGGTACAACTAGATACTAGTACAGAAAGAAAGATTTTTGAACTAGTAAAATGATATAAACTAGAAAGGAATGGATTTCCAACAGAGGTAGATTTAAATATTTTTCCTTTAGGATCCTATGACATACTAATAGGAATGGATTGGTTGGAACAACATCATGCAATTCTAGATTGTTCTAATAAAACCCCCACATGTACTAGCAAGCAAGGAAACCAAAGAATAGTGCAAGTAATACCAAAGGCAGTTTCTATTAGACATATATCAACACTACAAGACAAAATGTAGATAAGAAAATGTTGCAAGTGTTATGCAATTAATATCCAAAATGTTGAGGAAAAAGAAGAACAAAAAATTGAAGATTCTCCAATTTTAATGGATTTTAAAGATGTATTCCTAGAAGAAATACTAGGGCTTCCACCAAAAAGAGACCTATATTTTTCTATAGAATTGGTGCTAGGAGCAGTACCAATCTCAAAATCCCAGTATCGAATGAGCATAGTTGAGTTGGTAGAACTAAAAATACAACTACAAGAATTTGAAAAAGGGTACATTATGCCAAGTGTGTCCCCATGGGGAGCATCTATTATTTTTGTGAAAAAGAAAGATGGTACAATGCATATGTGCATTGACTATCACCAGTTAAACAATTTGACTATAAAGAATAGGTAGCCACTTCCCAGGATAGATGATTTGTTTGATCAACTCGAAGGAGAAAAAATCTTCTCTAAAATTGACTTAAGGTCAAGATACCATGAGGTAAGGATTCGAGAAGGGGATATAAGAAATAATTCCTTCAGGACCAGGTATGGTCACTATGATTTAATGGTAATGCCTTTCGGGATAACTAATGCACCAAAAAAATTTCATGTCCACGATGAACAATATCTTCAGTAAGTACTTAGAAATATTTGTATTGGTATTTATAGATGACATACTAATCTACTCTAAAATGAGAAAGATCATGAATAACATCTTAGGATTGTGTTGCAAACCCTACGATATCATTAGCTATATGCCAAGTTTAGCAAGTGTGATTTTTATAAACATCATATCCAATATCCAAGCCATATCATTTTTTAAGAAGGTATCTACGTAGGTCTAGAAAAGATCAAAGCCGTTGAAGAATGGATTAAAACCACAAGTGTCACAGATATAAGATCATTATTAGGGTTGGCAGGATATTATAGGAAATTTATTGAAAATTTCTCCCGAATAGCCTACCCAATGAAAACCTTGGAAAAGAAGGAATCAACGTTTTTATGGATTGTGAAAATGTGAAGAAAGTTTCCAGAAACTAAAGCAACTCTTAAATATTGCACCGATACTTAAAATTGTAGACCTCATTGGGGATTTAATTGTTTGTAAGGATGCAAGCAAGGAAGGCTTTGGAGGATTCCTTATGCAACATGATTGTGTAATTTGTTATGAGTATAAAAAACTAAAGGAACATGAGAAAAATTACCGAACCCATGACCTTGAATTGGATGCCATTATCCACACACTAAAAATGTGGAGGCATTACCTCATGGGGAATAAATTTCTTCTTAAAACATATAATATGACTCTTAAACATCTTTTTTATCTGCCCGATTTAAATGACAGACAAAACCAAATGGTTTTCCTTTCTTAGTGAGTACAATTTTGAGTTAAATCGCATCAAAGGAAAATAGAATAAAATTGCAGATGCTTTAAGCCACAGAGTTCATTTGTGGTACGAAGTAACATAAAGTTAAACAAGCTTTGATTTAAATGAAAGAATCAGGACAAGTAAAAATGTCTGATTCTACACAAAAATCAGTAAAAAATGCAAGAAAATAGGTTGTTTTAACAACAAAAATAATACAAAATCGATAAAACAAGGTTACTATGGTCCAAAATAGACTATATGTTCCAAAAATATAAAATACTAACATTATTCCACCAGAAACCATATTCTGGACACCTGAATACTAGAAAATGATATCAACAGTGAAGAAACATTTTTTCTAGCCAAAATTGAAAGATGATATAGAATTATTTATTTCCAAATGCCAAGAATGTCAACTGGTTAAAGTTGAACATCAACATATAACAAGTTTGCTTCAGCCAGTATCCATTCCAGAACAGAAATGGGAAATAATCAGCATGGATTAATTACAGGTTTGCCTAAAATAAGAAACAGAACGACTATATCATGTTGATGGTAGACAAATTATCTAAAGTTGCACATTTGATTCCAGTTAAGTCAACTTACAAAGTTGTACATAAGAAAATATATTTTAAAACAATTTTTTCGACTTCATGGGATATCTAAGACCATCATCTTTAATAGAGATGCAAACTTTACAGGTAATTTTTGGAATTCATTATTTTCAGGATTAGAAACACAATTAAATTTTAGTACTACTTATCATCCACAAACTGATGGACAAATTGAAAGAGTAAACCAGATACTTAAATATATGCTCATAATGTATGTAATGGAAAATCACAACAAGTGGGAACATTAATTACACCTTGTAGAATTTGCATATACCAATGGTTATCATACTTCAGCCAAGACGAGCCCTTCCGAAGTGCTCTGTGGACGAAAGTCACACGAAAGTGTAGAACATCAGTTACTTGGAAAATCCTGGTGGACAGGCTCAAGTTAGGGCCATATTTTCTAAAAGATTTGAAACATTTACAAAGGCACACCATAATCTAAAAGAATCGCATGATAGACAGAAAATTTATGTTGACCAAAACAAAAGGGATAAAGAGTATTAGATTAGATATCATGTTTACTTAAAAGTAAAAGAAAAAAGAAGTTCCTTAAGCTTAGGAATATGTGGGAAACTTGATCCCATATTTTGTGGGCCTTTTGAAATATTGTCCAAGAAGGGCCTAATGGCTATGAACTAGCATTACCTGTTCATGTGAAGGTTCGCAATGTGTTTAATGCATCATTACTAAATAAATATGTTTATGATACTAAACATGTTATTGATTGGTCCTTGTTACAGGTAGAACCTGAATGGGAATTCATACCAGAACCCCTTCATATATTGGACATGAAATAAGTATATCTTAGGAAGAAAAAGATTGTCCAATTGAAAATGCAATGGAATCATTTCAGGCCTGAAGAGGCCACATGGGAAAATGAAAGTACATTCAAAGAGGCTTACCCCTCCTTATTTCAAAGTTTCATTTTAAAATGATAACACCGGGACGGTGTTGTTCTAAGTGGGGTGGGATGTAATATCCCAAATTTTAAGACAATTTGTTTTTATTATTATTTTATTTTTTGATGTAATAATTTAATAAGTGTCAATCTAGGAAGCTCTGTAACACTTAAGATATTGTTAAACTATTTTAATGTGTTGAGTAACAAACTCTGAATCACCAAATACTATTACTTGAATAGGTGTTAAGCTAAGATCTCTAGAGCACCAAAACTATTGTTGAGTTAAGTGTTGAGCAAGTTAAGCTTTGGAGCACTTAGACTCTTTTTAGATAATAGATGTTGAGGTGAGATCTCTGGAGCATCATAAACATATTTATTATTATTAAATTTTATGATAATGATATATCATTTATTCTTTCTAAATACTGAATGGGGCTTCCACTAAACAACGAATCAAGCATGCTAAGAGATCAAAATGGTTGAGTAGTTGATAGCTAAAATCAACTAGATGTTAGTACTAAATATTATTACTATCGAGTCAATTAGAGAGTTTATTATCTATAATTAAACTCCGAGGATTTAAAATCAAATAATTAAATAAAAGATAAATACAAAAAACATTTAGTTTGAATAGAGACTGAACATAGTGTTTAAACCTAAATGGTAATAAGCCTTTCTTCGCAATAAAACTTATAAATAACAGAGAGAGGACATTACTGGGGAAACAATCCATAGTTTAATGGAGGGTTCATTTGTAGGTCTATTGAGTGCTCAAATTACCAAAGAGAGATTGGTGTATCCAAGAAAGTTGGGAACGAGAAAAAAGTTATTGAAAGACTCTACAAAGGGTTGGTAAACAAACTTTGTGACTACTCTGCTAGATAGTCAGAAAGATATGAATTTTTCCCTTAAGACTTATAGTAACTCTAGAATGATCCATTTAGCTCAAGGGTGACCTATTGAAGTGAGCTAGGAACGGTTCGAGGTCTACAACTGGGTGGAACGTGGTAGTTCCCAGATAAGTCAGAAAGCAAAAGAGGATTAATAAGTACTTATGTGTTATTTTATAAAGTTCATACTAATTCAGTTAAGTTAACATGAATATTTACATGTTCAAATATTTATTTGTTCAAGTATTCTCCTGTTTAAGTATTTCTTATTTAAGCATATAATGGGATTGTACTAATCAGGCTAAAACTGAGTTTTGCATAAATCTGTATGGCAATTGTATAATATTTTTAGCTTTCATATTATCCTATATGGCTGTAAACTTTAATTTCCAATTTAATAGAAGTATTAATATTTTTCATAAAATCTATCTTTATTTTGGGATTCTATTAGAATTGCATAAATTACTATAACTGATTGAATATCATAGACTATTTCTAGTCTAGGGAGAAAAATCATGTAAGCCCTAACCATGTAGAGGATCGAAGACTCGGATCGTGGGAACAAGTCCCTAATATAGATATATATATGTGTGTATTACTCATTTACATAGGACTGAACTTAATCCTTATTCATTCAAAAACATAAATCAATCATTTACACATCATCAGCATCGTGCATATGCCTTATAAATTCCAAAAGAAAATACTATCAATACATTAAGTGACCAAAAGTCATATAACCATAAGAAAAATATTATAGAACAAACTACCACATATCAAATTAAAAACAAATAATTTCTAAATATCCACTTACCATAAATACAATGACAAATGGGATGTATGTATAGTCAATTATAAAAGTAGCGATTCCATAATCATAATATTAAACATATTAGTTCAAACCTAATCTTCCACATAGGCTAGGAAGTACAATCATTCACGTTTGTACAAGCCGAGGTCTTAAAGAATCAATTAAGCATAAATTAAAGCCATCCACAACTTTACAGTTTAACATGGAAGCATCACTTAGATATGAAGATAACCAAACCAAGAATTATATATATATATATATGTATAATAGAATTTTTTACCATTACTAATCAAACATTAAGCTACAACCTTAACGTATGGGTCCAACCCTAAAATAGTATAAACAACAAAATCAAGAAACAACGCCTCACAAAACTTCTAGAGGCATACCAACAAAGCATTACAAGCTCTCAGTGTTGCCTAAACTCAGTAGTATGAGAAAAACTGTGAATCAAATTGCCATGGAGCAAGGATAAACCCTCATCCTCCCTTATTCTACTCATGAACGATGGAAACACCAAAATGGAAAAAGCTTAGAGGTTGGGAAAGTTTCCAATACCAAGAAAGTTCTTTAATGCATTGTCAACGTGGAAGGCAATCAACGAATAGTACCGACCTTTTCATATGCCATCATTAAAATCCAAACCAAAACCACATTAACATATAGGTTGTAAATGTTGCACAATACCTTCGATAATGGTTTGAAGATCAAAGGTTTGCCATTTTGTATGAACCATAGGTGATGTGCAATGTATTCCTTCAAGTGTGATCAAAATATTCATAAGAGACCTTACATAAGTTCTAGCTTATATAGTTAGTGCATGCCAAGAATTTTACTCTTCTAGAATGATGCCATGAAACATAGTATTAAAAATTGGTTATCAAAGATGTCTAATGCACAATTATAAGGAGTTATTAACTCCTACAAACAAGAATGTGTAAATGGTACACACATCATGAGTAAGTAAAAGAGTTTAGTTTGCAATATTGTAGCCACTTAGAGGTGACTTCCCACTGTTGGATGCAATATTAAGCATTTGTAGATATGAGAAAATGAATTGTATTAGCCAACGTGTTAAGTATTCCCAGGTATTCTATGGGGCGATAACCATACAAAGGAGAAAGAGTGGTTCTCAATTAAATAAACTACTTTGAAATATAAACATTTACATTAAAATGTAAAGCTTAGTCACAATTGGAAAAAAAATGCCGTACGATAAAAATGGTGGCAATACTTCCCATAGAAAATGGTGGAAGAATGATCGTAATTACAAAACAATATAAATATGAAGAATCAACACAATTAACTCATTGCTGAAGTTAATTTACTAAATGTGAGGTTAAAACCAACCAAGAGGGAAATCTCCATATTTTTTTACAAGTTTATAAAGACCCTTACAATTATTTTAGTGTGTACTTGAGGGACATTACAGAGATTTAATAGGATCATGATATTTACTATTGTCTTCTTTCTACTATTTCTTATTTGTTATATTCCCACATACAATTTTTCATGTATTTTCCTCATGTCCTTTCTTGACACATCATACACATTGAAGATAAGAGTTCTCATTATGATTGTGTCTATCCCTTGCCTCCGAATTTATTTTTTCCACCATATTCTATAGAAGAATCAAGTTATTGTTCTTCCTTTTATGGGAAATACACACAATCTCTTCAATGGGTTGAAATGGATTATTTTCAAAGGATTTATCTTGTTCTACAGTTTTCTCCCTTTGAGTGTTAAATATGAGGTCTTTCAACTGACACTAGCTTGAAGTGACTTAAGATAGTGTGAATATGTGAGGTAGAGGATCTTGATGAATATTGTGAAAGAAAGTTCTACCTTCACACCAGTATCATCAATGCCATTTATAATGGATTTGATATTATATTCCACGACATGGGATCGCTATCCTTCAACTCTATCTTGAAGAGTTTCAACATTAACTAAATTAGCTCCAATTCTAAGTGTGAATCATACACATATTTCAAATTATTCAAAGCATCATAAGATTTCTTTGTGAATGAAATATTTAGAATCACCTCTTCACTTACTGTAATAGTTATCACTACATATGCCTTCTTATATTTGTTCTTCTATATGGAAAGCTCTTTTTCTATTTTAGGCTCTTTAGGTGTAGCCTCATCTTCTCCTTCATATATGTCATCCTGTAGATTTTTGAATATGAGGGTGTGCTTGACCTTCCTAAATCATTCTAGATAGTTTTCCTTGGCACTAAGCATAACTCCAACAATAGAAATTAGAGAATGCATCTTCAAGGAAAAACCTACTTGAGCAAAAAATACAAGCTCTTCAATACAATGTTATCTTCAATGAAAATATGTAAGATACACTACAATCAATAAATTATTTAATATATACAATACAATGTACTAAGAAAATATTTGCGTATAGGTATAAAATATTTTCCAAAAGCTTACAATATAGTTACAATACAATCTCTGCAAAATTTTGCAAGAGTATTACACTACGATCTATACAAGCCACAATATGATAAACTCAATATATACAATACAATGCATTATTCCACATTCTCTGTTCAATATGATTTAGACGATACAAATTGTTAGAATTTAACTAATACTGAGAGGGGGGGCTGAATTAGTACAAGCATGAATTTTAAAATCTGAACTTTTCACTTTATAGATCATTTACCTATATCAAAGCAATCAATACATTGTGTGCAAAATATTTATAAAGAAAATTAATATAGATAAAATATTTTATTGCATGGACTGTTGGGAGACGCCAATCTCCAATAATGGTGTGAGCACCTAATCACAAAATTTCCAGACTTCAATCTGATAGGAACACCAATTCTTTTGAGAAAGCATCAACTTGTTGTCTACAAGAACCAACCTGTGAGGACACCAATCCAATGCATAAGAACCAACTTGCAATTTACAATCACCAACCTATGAGAACACCAATCCTCTATCCTTGCCTCGTCCTGTCGGTCCAAGTATAGATATATATGTAACTCTATTATGTGTTTCCTAATATTCTTACTTGGTTCTTGCACAGACTTATCAATACTCCTTTCTATGCATACATTGTTTCATGTTGTTCAACACACTTTCTCCTTGCACTTTGCAATATCACACACCTTGACAAAATAGTCTACTAAATTTATGTGACTAAATTCATTCTCTCTTTTCTTCTTATTTTGCACGCTCAATTCTCTTCTTCTTCCACGATCATGACTTTGTATATGACTCTCTATTGTTTTGTCACGTTCCACTGATCAACAAGCTGTTGATCCTACCCCTGAGTACTTCACTTCCACACACAACACTCCTCTTTAAAAAAACACATCAACTTATTATTTATTTATAATCATTATAGTATCAACACTTATTTCTTATATTCAATTGATATACCCATAAGTAAGAGCTTTTCTACATCGATATGACACCCCTTCTTCCTTTTTTTATGGTCAAGTTTACCAACACAATTATCCATGTCCCATTTTATTTTTGTTGCTATGCAGTCTGCACAATTTGATATATTCATTTATTTCACAGTATTTGTGCGATAGAAACTCATCTTTAATTCACACGGATGCCTTGGTGGGACTTTCACACATAGTCCCTTTTTCCCAAATATTTCTTATATGCTTCTTCAAATTGGATTCTAGACTCTAGAGTTCATGCTTCTTATTTGACATCAATGACAATAGTAATTTTAACAATCTCCCCCTTTGGCATTGATGTCAACACTAAGTAAAAATTATGTCCTCTTGAATGTGAGCTCATTATCAAAATCATTTTCATCCTATCAATAATTGGCTTCTTTTCCATTCTTCAATTTTGTAATTCCCTTCCACTTTGACATCATTGCAAAATGAATGCTTGTTTGTCTTCTGCCTTACTTTTATTTGGTAGTATTTTATCTTTCCATTCTATCTTTGCACAATATTTCTCTTTCTTGTTCAGTTTCTCCGCTTGGAATGATGCTTCTCTTCCTTCCTTTTGCAATTCTCCTTCAATTAGGCTTATACCATTGTGCAATTTTCATATATCTTGCTTTGTTGTTGCATGGCTCTCCTTTTTCTATTATCATATTTGCACTTTTCACCAGGTATGATATATCTAATATTTTGAAAGGAGTAGATGTGATTATCAAATCTTCAAATTCATGATACACATTTAATATGACACAAGATAACATGCTTCAACATTTAAGAAGATAAAGAAAAATCCATCAAATCATTGGCATTGCATAATCAATGGGATCTCCCTTTTTGTCCTTTCTAATTTTATGGGAGCATGCAAATTAACTCATTTATGATGAATAATTGCCCACAATTTTACCAAATTTAGTAATTTTATTTGTAATACCCCAGTTTTGACCCCTTGGTATTTAATTGTACATAATGTAAATATTGTATGAAAATCATGGCGAGAAGCTTAAGGCCAAGGCCCTGCCATTGATGATTTTTTATGGATAGGTGACCAAGGATGATATCTATGGTGATAGCACTAAGCCAAGCACAATATATATCATGTAAATGTACAAATTAATAAAATACCACATCTAGCTATGGAACTACAACGTGAAAGAGATGGGGGCATGATTCCACAAGGGAATAGGGTGGGGAGTTAGTCAAACCCCATGAGCTAATAGGGTGTGACCAAATGTCAATGAGAAAACCCATGAACCCTCAGCTACTTTTGTCCTCTATCCTCAATTATCAATTTCTTCCAGAATTTGGTTGAGGTGGTTAAAGCCTTGGGAAGACAATCTGATTGTGTGTCTAAGCAAACCCGCAAGTCTACAAGCACTGTATTCTTGCTTCTACAGCAAGTAAACCCACGTAAATGTGTTCCTAGTCCATTATTAGTTTTTTACCTATGGATTGTTTTTCATTCTATCATTCATTCACTCATGGATCGTTCATTTTTCTCTAGAGACATGCAGTGTAGTGGTTCGACTACCCTGCGTGCGGAAGTATAACTCTGCAGTGTTTTGTCTAAGTGACATTCTGGGAATTCATTTAAGGAAGAAGGAATTATGTTCATTATCGTTTAGGATCATTATGCATGAGGGACGCAAGAGTCATTCACTCACGATGTTGCATTGTTCTACTAGCTAGAACCGCAGAAAAGTGGTTATGCAGTGTTTCTTTGTGTTACAAAGTGAAGCCTGTATGGCTGTGTTTTCTTTGAGGATTGTTGTATAGTGCATCCCTATTTGGTTTGAAGTTCTAGGAGAGGAGTAGGGCCAGAATTGGATTATAATCCTAGTAAAAAGAGGAACCACACAAAAATATCAAAGGGGCTGGTAAATATGGCATGCACATCCGCGTAAGCAATAGAGGGAAGGTATGTCCTAAAGGACTGTATAAGCAGAGAAAGGAATACTTCCTTGTGTAGGGTGGGGTGGATTCATGGAGACCAAGTCAGATATAGTGTAGGTATCCTTAGCTATGGGGTTGAGCTCACTAGCCCAACACTTCTACCTATCCCTTTCCTTAGCAGCCTGATAAACCCAACTATTAGTTGGTTGAATGTGTTCTGATGTGTGTTGGCTATGTGTAAGCCTGTTGTTCTCTAGTCCCTTATGGTAATCATGCCTAACTTGGGGGTGTAAGTGTGTTGAGAGATTAATGAACACACTGGCCTATGGTTGTGTGGAACGTTGCAGTCACCTAGCTAGTTGCGGGACAACTTGATCATCAAGATAAGTATCTATGTTATTCTATTTATGTAATGTATTTGCTTATGAATTGTTAAATTTTTATCATTTAAGCAATATGATCTAGGATCTTATCTGAGAGAATAACATGCACAGCAAAAGTCGCAAGAGACAAGAGACACAAATAATTTTCCTCAGGGAAACCATAAAGGAGAAAACCCCACAACTTCCTCAGAGATAGAATGAGCACCAATGGAAGAAGTAAAACCCAAAGACAGAAAAGATGATCTCCAACAACTTTTCTCTCTCTCTCACTCATGCACCCCAGTCAGTGAGTGTGTGTGATAAATAGAGAGGCTCACTCTCTATTTATATTCTTTCATTCACTTAATGTCCACTCCAACAAGTCCGCGTCACTTAACAATTACTTACCAGGGCTGACTTCTCTAGGAGAGTCTAATAACCCTAGTGCCCCATAACTGTGGGGACTTCACCCTTCAATCAACAAGGAGGGTTAACCTTAACTCAATTGTGGGGACTATTTCCCTAGCTTACAATGGAGGGTTAACCTCAATGACTTTACATGACTTGTTTACATTATTGAATCTCCCAATAGGAACATTGGGGCATGACATGAATTAATTACATTATAGATACTTCCCGATATAAACATCGGGGTACAATACATAAGATATACAAGTGAATACATTCTGAAGTTACAAATACATAAACACTCCCTCTTAACTAGGAAGGTATTCTCTCAACACAATTTATCAACACAAGTCTTCTTCTATGTATCATCTATATCATCATCAAGTCACCTTCATCGTCAAGTCGTCTTCATCAAGTCTGGATCATCACTGGATCATCATTGAGTCTGGATCATGACTTGATCTAGAGCATCACTGGATCATCATCAAGTCTGGATCATCACTTGATATGGAGCATCATTGTATCATCACTTGATCTGGATCGTCATAGGATCATCACTTGATCTGAATCATCACTGGATCATCATCAAGTCTTGATCATCACTTGATCTAGAGCATCACTAGATCATCATTGAGTTTGGATCATCACTTGATATGGAGCATCACTAGATCATCATCAAGTCTGGATCATCACTTGATTTGGATCATCACTAGATCATCATCAAGTCTAGATCATCACTTGATATGGATCATCACTCGATCATCATCAAGTCTAGATCATCACTTGATCTAGATCATTACTGCTAGATCATCACTAGTGCTATCTCTCAATTCTACTTGTCACAGGAAGTTCTACAGAGCCAACCCTTTTTCATGTTGGTTGTAGGCCTAGCCTCCATGTAGGTCTTCATCGTCTTCAACAATTATATCTGACCATAGAATGAACCATGTCAGAAAGGCCTGTCCAACACTTACATCTGACCATGGGAGGAACACATCCAAGGACCATGTTAGAAAGGCATGCCCAACACTCACATCTGACCATGGGAGGAACACATCCAAAACCCATGTCAAAAAGTCCCAACACTCACATCTAACCTCATCTTGTCAGAAAGGATATGCACTTACATCCGACCTCATCATGTCAGAAAGGCTTTGCACTTACATCCGACCTCATCATGTCAGAAAGGATCTGCACTTACATCTGACCTCATCATGTCAGAAAGGCGCCGCACTTACATCTGACCTCATCATGTCAGAAAGGCTATGCACTTACATCCGACCTCATCCGGTCAGAAAGGGGCTGCACTTACATCCGATCATGTGGGAACACATCCCTCAATCACATAAGAATGGCTATACACTGACCATGTGAGAACACATCCCACAATCACATCAGAATATATCTGCACTGATCATGTCGTAACACAACCCACAATCACATCATAGAATCTCTGCACGTATTTATGATCATGTGAAGCTCAGCTTTCCACCATGTCAGAAAGGCCAATGAATACATCAATTCCCTTTGGAGGGAACCTCGATTTGGAGAAAAGAAAGCTTCTCCTTGAAGTACTCAAACTTCACTCTGGCCATTTCTAGCATAGAATCACATCAGGGCTGATTAGGTCCAAGGACAACCTGCGAGATTTTCCAGGACCGATTACATCCAAGGACAACCTACAGGACCGATTACATCTGAGAAACCTACAAGCTTCTCCAGGATTTATGCTTAGACAACCTGTCTCAGCGGATATGCTAGAACTCCCTCTTTCGAGAGATCTCGATATGGATCACATACTGGAGCTTCACTACTCCTCTCTGCACCATACAAAATTGTAAGTTAGATCAACCAAATCAAATAGTAGTTTTCAAAAGAAACATACTACCTCCCAAATAGCAAGTGGAAACATATTTTTCCTCGACTGTACTCAGTGCCATGCAGGACTGCTTCCTACTACACCAAGAATTGCTATTCCTATCAATGGCACTGCCTGCCCAATCTAAATCCACATAACCCTCTAGGTTAATCTCCAGATTCATATCATACTTGAGCCCATACTCAACTGTACCCTTTAGGTACATCACTGCATGCTTTGCAACCATTAGGTGAACATGTATCAATGTGTTCACAACAAATCAAATATCTGGTCTTGTATTTTTTAGGTACATCAAGGAACAAATCATCCGATGATACATCATGGCATCAACCCACTCTAATGAAGCAACACTCAGTAGCTTCAGGTTCAATGCCATAGGTGTGGTCATGGCCTTGCAGTCCGTCATCCTGAACCTCTTCAGGAACTCTATTGCATACTTCCCTTGTCCTAGGGAGATTCCATTCGCATTCTGTCACACCTCCATGCCTAGAAAGTAGTGCATCATATCCAAGTCCATCATCTCGAACTCGAAGCAAGTATCCTTCTTGAAACTTTAATGAGTTCCTCTTTTCTGTCAGGAACAAGTCATCGACATATAACAGGAGCATCACTGGTATTGTTCCTTCAACCTTGAAGTAAAGGTTGGAATCCATTTTACTCTCAGTAAAGCCTAGAGTCATCAGTATTCTGTCCATCCTGTCATACCATGTCGAACCTCAGGATCTTTTGCAGTCACTCCCTTTGAAGTGGAGCATCATTCTCCCTTTGTCTTTCATACTCTATGCATTGAAACATTCTGTACTGGAATGACAAGTAGCTTCCTCTGCTACTAATATTGTACGTATCCATCGAGGGTCACTGGATACCAAGATCCTCTATCTTGAACCTTTTCAAAATTTCTTGTCGCACCCATCGGTGAGCTTGTGATCCTCTATAGGCTTTCATCTTCAACCTTGTAGCAAAGGTTAATATCTTCATCACTCTAGGTGATATTCAAGCTCCTCATGTATGTGTTATCCCATGGGTGTCTTCTGAGCTCATACAAGGCCTTCTTTAATTTGCACACATGAGTCTACCTATCATGTGTCTTAACTTCCAATGGCTGCAAATGTCTCTTCATAGTTTATGCCTTCTTTCTGTGAGAATCCTTGTACTATGAAGCTTGCTTTGTATCCCACGATGTTTCCATCTACTGCATGATGGAACTACGATTTTCCCTTCAGGTCTCGATACTAGACATCATTCCTCTTGAACTGGTACTCTCCTTCCCTTTCTTCTTGGATACTTCTTCATAGCTGGAAGGCTTTGCATCAGTGATGTTTCTCAACAGTGTCACATAACTGCACCGTGTTTGAGGTTTCTTCTTTCTTTTAAAGTATCGTCATATTATTCTTCATCTTGGATTTGTTCTTGAACTATCATCACTTTTTCTTCGAAACAAGTCTCATCCTTCTTTTCTTGTAGGTGATTGTATGCGATATTTCCTACAAGTCAAATGCATCAGTTGTATGGTCAAAAACATTTCATAATGCATATTCATAATGGTAAATTCTAATGCATAAAGATATAATCATGTAACTGTTTTATCAAATACAACATTCATCCATATCTCACAAAAAATTTCTAGATGCCTTCCATCTCTACCAGGACAACATTGAGATTGTGCACTAATCCAATATGTCAACAAAGATATTTCATTCTAGATAAGTTTCAATGGAGATTTTTATAGCACCATGATCTACTTACCCATCACATGCATATTAGTAGTATTTTGTCATTAATGCAAACATTCTATCATGCATAATACATCAACTGAATATAAACAAATGCATAACAAAACAATATCATGAAATGACAATTGAATACTTATCTTTATTTCTTTCATGGGTAGACTCCTTCTTTCAGCTTCATCACCTTCTTCATTCATAACAACATCATTTCTTATCCAAATGCTTAATATGGATAAGAGGTTCTTCAAGAATTGAGTTCTTCATATTCCTCATCACTTGAGGGATCTTCTTTGAATCGTGAGAGCTATATCTTCGGTTTCTCCCATCTTCTCTTCTCTTATTATGAGTTGAGCTTCTTCTTCTGTTCATTCTTCCCAGAGTCTGCTGAAGGTAATCACTTCCTTCTGGTGTACATTCCTTGAATGAATGAATCCCATGATCCCGAGAGGCCATTCAAGGTGGTTATCACAACTTCTGCATTCTCCACTTCTTCTTCTACTGCTTCAAGCTGTTCTTTGATTTGAGAGACCCTTGTAAAGTATGACTGCATGGTCTTTGTATTCTGTATCTTCACATTCTTCAACTGTTTTCTCAAAGTCATCTTCTGATTTATGCTCTTTCCTTCAAATAGCTTGGTCAAGGAATCAAACATCTATTTCGGTGTCTTTAGGGAAGACACTTGTGGTATAAGGTGATCCGTGATTGAATTAGCAATGATATTCTTGGCCTTGACCAAGTTCTTCTTGTGTAAGGCTTTTAGCCTCATCTCCCTTTGGAACTGGAACCTCTCTACTTATGTAGGTGTCCAATTCATTTCCTTCAAGAACTAGTGAGATCATATACTTCCATGCTTGGAAGTTGTCATCCTCACCAATCTTGTCATCAAGTTGTTGTGATTATTCATCTTGAAATGAGAACCTCAACTGTAAGTAACAAAAGATTAGATCTCACCGATTTGAGGTGTCCATCCTGGTTCTGGAGCTGGCTGATCTAGGGTTTGTTAGAGAAACCCTAATTTTCAAAACTTGGAATCTTTCAGATCTAATTGGAAAGAAATATAGACCTCTTCAAGGCAAGCTGTCCAATGTACTCCTTCTCTTAAAACAGTGGAGGAAAGCTCACAGAATAGGAATCCCTAGTTTACCAATTTCTTATGCAGAAATTCCTGATACTGTTTCTGTGGTATCTCTGAAATTCCTACTCCTATGTGTTTGAAATTTTGTATTGAAGTAACCTCGTCTGTTCTGTTTTTAACACCATAGGTTTGACCAGAATTGGTTTCACCAATTGGGACTTATGAGTTTTTTCCCAAGGTGACTTATTTCAGGACTGTTTAGTATAACGAACTTGTACGGACTTCCATGTGTCACTGTTTCACCACAGGGTCTGAAAATTTTATCACAGAAAGAACAGTACGTACCCTATCTAGAACATCTTACAAAATTTAATTTGGAGCTTTGTATCCTGAGATAATGCGATTCTCCCTAGGTGTCATGTTTAGGGATGTATCCTGGAAGAGGATGGAACCCTGATTTGGAGGAAACATACCTCCTAGAATATAGAGAATCTGAGGCTGAACATTTTATAAAGGGTACAACAAGATTTTATCTTCGGCTTGTGAAATTTTCAGCTCTTGATCCTTTTCCAGTATCAAGATATAGTGAATGTACTAAAACTACTAGTTTCAGTATTTTAGGGTTTTTCACGCCCAGGGTCAAACTAGGGTTTGAGTTTCCCAGAGTTTTACCCAACCAAAAATATCAACCCAGGCCTCTAAAATTCGATTTTGATGAGGAGAGAAATCCTATGCCAGGCTCACTCAAAAATTCCTCTTTTGTAAAAATCCCTAATTTCCCACCGCAAAAACTGAAAAATGCCCAGAATCAAATTCTACTTCGACAGAAAGATGTGCCCTTCAATGGAGAGTTAGCCTATCCTTTTTCTGATGGACTATGGAGAGAGACCCAAAAAGTAAGAATACCTAGCTTCTATAGCTGCACAATGTCTTCTTCTTAGGTTAGCTCTGATACCATGTTAGATTTTTATCATTTAAGCAATATGATCTAGGATCTTATCTGAGAGAATAACATGCACATCAAAAATCACAAGAGACAAGAGACAGAAAGAATTTTCCTTGGGGAAACCATAAAAGAGAAAAATCTGCAACTTCCTCAGGGATAGAATGGGCACCAATGGTAGCACTAAAACCCAAAGACAGAAATATGATCTCCAATAGTTGTTCTCTCTCTCTCACTTGATAGAGCTTCTCCTCTCTCACTCATGCACCCCAGTGAGTGAGTGTGTGTGATAAATAGAGAGGCTCACTCTCTATTTATATTCTTTCATTCACTTAATGTCAACTCCAACAATTTGGACTCGCTTAACAATTACTTACCAGGGCCGAATTCTCTAGGAGAGTCTAATAACCCTAGTGCCCCATAATTGTGGGGACTTTTCCCTCTGATCAACAAGGAGGGTTAACCTTAACTCAATTGTGGGGACTATTGCCTTGACTTACAATGGAGGGTTAACCTCAATGACTTTGCATGACTTGTTTACATTATTGAATCTACCAATAGGAACATATAGGCATGACATGACTCAATTACATTACAAATACTTCCCGATATAAACATCCGGGTACAATACATAAGATATACAAGTGAATACATTCCGAAGTTACAAATACATCAACATGAATGACTATACTGGTTATGTAGAATGCTTATGAATATGATGAATTGCTATGTTCATGATGAATGCTTGTGGATGATTAAGTAGAAGTTCACTTGTGTATGAATGTCCCCCTGTATTTGCTTGTTATTCCTTGTATGTTTTATGCAATTTGCTTAATTCCTTGGAGGCTTGAAAATCCTCATTAAAGAGTCAGTTTGCAGCTAATCTAAGTGTTTTTACACCCCGGGATCTGCAGTGGAAGGAAGAATGTAGGAGGCAGAAGAAAGAAGTTTTATCAAAGCAGAATGTGGGATTTCTGACTTCCAGGATTCACCTGCAGAAGGCATAAATCAGGAGAAAAGATAAGGTAGGAAGTGGGATTTCTGCACCTTGGAATCCTCCTGCAGAAGGCGGAAGATGGGAGGTGGAAAACTGAAAAAAGGTTAAGGTAAGAGTTGGTCTTCCAATTCCCGAGTTCCGCACTGGATGATGGAAGGAAGAAGGTGGAACTGTGGTTGAAGAACTTCATTGTGCTTTGAGTTTCTGATTTTTGATTTCCGAGGGAAGAAGGCAGAAGGAAGAAGGAATAAGGAAAAAGAGAGATTATGTATTGTCCATTGAACTTTATATTTCCGATATCTGATTTACGAGGTCGAAAGTGTGGTAGAGAGGAAGTGCAAAAAGAGATGTTCAGTGCAAAAGAATGTTTCGTGTGCACAGAGTGGATCTATCAAGGGCGGAACGATTGTTACAATGATGTACATGTATTCTCAAGCCCGAGAACGAAGGTGGGCATGTGTGTTAGCTCCCATGCCCGGTGTTTGAAAGGAGAAAAAGTTTTCTTGAGGAATTTTTTTTAATCAGTTTGCATTATGGGTTATGGGGACATTACATTGTGGTATTAGAGAAAGGGTTGCAGCACTAGGGACTAAATGGGATAAGTTGAACCGTTAAAAATGGAAAAGAACACCCACATTGTGGTATCAGAGCTGCGGGCTGCAGCATTGGGCATGGATGGGATAGAATGCGATAAGAGTACTCTCTAATACCAACATTGTAGCACACTATAGATTGGTATCAGAGTCGAGGGTTGCAACATTGGGCCTTGATGGGCTAAGTGAATAGTTTCCAGAGATATTGGTTTCAATGTATTGTTAGCTGCATAACAAAGAAAACTATCATGAGCATTGGGTAAGTGACTTTTAGATTATGAGATTAGATAACAAATGATGTTGTTAACAGATTTTGTAGAGTCATAGTGCCTTTTGGAAAAGTGGGTTTTTGGCTTAGCCATGAGAACCTACAGTATGAATGATGCACAAGACCCCTATGAGCATGAGGAATATGCTATGGGGTAAAATGTCAAATTTGGAAATGCTGAGACAAAGTTTAATGGGAGAAGATTCCAAGAGACTCCGCCAGATTTTGCATCCACCATGACAAGTCTAAGGGAAAATATGCAAAGTTACCGGGTAGATAATGAAAGAATGTTGAAAGCTCAGGAAGAGAAACAATAGTTGAATGCAGGCATGCTACAAAGTTTGACAGACATCCAATTAAGGCTACACCATGGGTGTCCGGAAGCAAATCTGAAAGGAATTAACAGCAACGATATAAGAAGAAAAAGGTCTTCGAGTGGGTCATCTAAATCTGAAGAATCCAGTGGGGGTTCAGGTTCTTCTTCTCACAGGAACAAAAGAAAGAGGCGTTACCGGAACAAATCACGTGATCAATTCAGAAAGGCAAGGCCTCCTACATTTAATGGTGAGATAAAGAATGATCAAGAAGCTGAAGCTTGGCTTCTTGGGATGAGGAAAATATTTCCAAGTCCATGACTATTCAGAAAATATGAAGACTAGGGTAGCCATCTTCAATTTGACTAGAAGGGAATCCATATGGTGGGAGAACTTCAGGAAAGTGAAGAAGATCAGTGAAAGGAATATTGCATGGAGACAGTTCAAGAAGTATTTCAAGCAGGAATACCTCTCTAACGGGTACTTTAATGACAAGATCAAAGAATTCCATGAGCTGAAATTGGGGAAGCATACCATGGAAGAGTATGCCAATAAGTTCTTGGATATGTTAAGGTATGTCAAGTATATCAGGGATGAAACAGTGAAAATCCAGTGTTTCCTGAATGGGCTAGTCACTTGTGTAGATATGAATGTTCTGCCACTTGGCTCCTATGATGTTCTCATTGGAATGGATTGGTTGGAAGCACACAGAGTAAAGCTTGATTGTTATAACAAAAATTTTGAATGCATAGATGAAGAAGGAAACTTGAAGGTTGTGAAAGGCATTCCAAAGGTGATTTCTGTTAGGAATATTTCAGCCATGCAGTTGAAGAAATTATGTAGGAAAGGTTGTATAGTGTATGCAACCCATGCGTTGGAGGGAGCAGAAAATAAAACTCCTAGGTTGGAGGACTTTCATGTGTTGCAGAAATTCAGGGATGTTTTTCCTAATGAAATTCCAGGGCTTCCTCCAAAGAGGGACATTAATTTCATAATTAAACTTGTTCCATGAGCAGCACCAGTGTCCAAGACACCCTACAAGATGAGCACACTAGAAATGTTAAATCTGAAGATGCAACTGCAGGAGTTGTTGGAGAAGAGGGGTATCATACCAAGTGTGTCCCCTTGGGGAGAACCCATGCTGTTTGTGAAGAATAAATATGGTAAACTTGGTTGTGTATTGGTCACAGATAGCTGAACCAAGTCACTGTGAAGAACACATATCTTTTTCCTAGGATTGATGACCCTTTTGATCAAATGGGAGAAACAAGGGTGTTTTCCAATAATGACTTGAGGTCTGGGTACCATCCGATAAGAATCAAGGATGAAGACATTCATAAGACAACCTTCAGAACAAGGTATGGACATTATGAGTTTGTAGTGGTACCATTTGGTCTCACAAATGCACCAGCTACGTTTATGTGCCTTATGAATAATGTTTTCAGCAGGTACCTAGACAAGTTTGTTCTTGTCTTCCTTGATGACATTCTTATTTATTCTAAGAATGAGGAAGAACATGAAGAATGTATGAGATTGGTTTTGCAATTGCTCATGGAGCATAAGTTGTATGAAAAGTTGAGCAAGTGTGACTTCTATAAAGATAGGATTCACTATTTGGGTCACATAATCTTAGATGAGGGCATATCTGTAGACCCTGAAAAGATTGAAGCCATTATGAATCATCCTACTCCAAGAAATGTGACATATATAATATCTTTTATGGGCCTTGAAGGATATTATAGGAGATTCATTGAGGGATTCTCCAAGGTTGCACATCCTATCACTTCCTTGCAAAGGAATGGAAAAACATTTGAATGGACACCAAGGTGTGAGGAAAGGTTCCAGTAGTTGAAGCATATTCTCACAAGTGCACCAATTTTGAAAATTGCAAACCCAAAGAAAGATTTTGTGGTGTGTACTGATGCACGTGGTCAAGGACTTGGAGGAGTTCTTATGCAAGATAACCATGTGGTGTTTTATGAGTCAAGAAAATTGAAGGACTGTAAGAAAAATTATGCCACTCATGATTTAGAACTTGCAGCCATAGTACATGCTCTTAGGGTGTGGAGGAATTACTTATTGGGAAGAAAGATTGAGTTGACGATAGACCACTGTGTTCTGAAGTATTTGTTTGATCATCCTACTCTAAATACTAGGAAAGTTATATGGCAAGAGTTTTTATGTGAGTTGATTTTGAAATCAAACACATAAAGGGGAAACAAAACAAAGTGGCTGATGCACTAAGCAGGAAGGTGCATGAAATGCACTTGGAATCTCTGAGTATTTTCCAATCAGATTTGAGGCAGCGGATTGTTAATCATGTTGCCGAAGATGAATTGTATGTGCGGTTAAAAGACAAATTGTAGCAGAAAAGTATTGAGAAGAGTTATGAGGGATATAAATTGGAAGAAGAAGGACTTCTTACTTATAAAAACATAATTTATATTCCAAGTGTAGTAGATTTGAGGAGAATTGTTTTGGATGAAATCCACCAGACTCCATATTCTGGTCACCCAGGATATCAGAAGACAATTGCTATAACCAAAAAGCAGTATTTTTGTCCAGGGATGAAGAAGGACATTGCTAAGTATATTTCAAAGTGCATGAAATGTTAGCAGGTAAAGGTAGAGCATTAACACCGAACAAGTTTGTTGCAGCCTTCGCCAGTCCCAGAATGGAAATGGGAAGTGATTTCCATGGATTTTATTACAGGATTACCAATGACTTGGAGGAAACATGATTCCATCATGGTTGTGGTGGACAAGTTGACAAAGAAAACACATTTTATACTAGTCAAGTCTACTTATAAGACTGATGCCATTGCAAAAATATTCATGACAAAGATTTTCAAATTGCATGGATTTCCTATGGAAATAGTCTCTAACTGAGATCTTAAGTTCACTTCCAATTTTTGGAAGGGTTTGTTTGCATATTTGGGTACAAAGTTGAACTTCAACACTGCCTATCATCCTAAGACTGATGGACAGACAGAGAGAGTGAATCAAACGCTAGAAGACATGCTTCGCATGTATGTGATGGAAAAATGATCCAAGTGGGAAGATTACTTACACTTGGTAGAGTTTGCTTATAATAATGGACAACAAGCATCCTTGGGGATGAGTCCTTATGAAGCTTTGTATGGAAGAAGGTGTAGGACACCTGTGACATAGGATAATCTAGTGAACAAGATTGTGCTTGGTCCAAAATTGATCAAGGAGATGGAGCATGAGGTTGCAAAGATCAGGAAGAAACTAAAAGAAACCCAAGGCAAATAGAAGAGCTATGTAGATAAGTATAGGGTTGACACAGAGTTTAGTGTTGGGGATCATGTTTACCTCAGAGCGAGGGAAAGAAAGAGTTCCTTGATGCTTAGAAGTTGTGCCATGTCGTCTCCTAGATACTGTGGGTCATTTGAAGTGCTTGAAAGAATAGGGAAAGTTTCTTATAGGCTTGCATTTCCTTCTAGAACTAGAGCTCATAATGTTTTCATGTTTCTTTGCTTAAGAAATATGTACATGATCCTAACCATGTGATTGATTGGGATGTGATTCAGGTGGAACCCAAGGGAGAGTTACAAACATAACCATTGTGCATCCTCGATAGGAAGGTCACCATGCTCTGGAATCAAGCCATTGGACATGTAAAGCTGCAATGGGAGCACTACAATTTGGATAAGGCGAGCACTACAATCTGGATAAGGCTGCTTGGGAGCTGGAGGATGCCATGTGATTGGCACATCAATTTTTGTTCAATTTTACGGAGCACCGAGGGCGGTGTCGGTGTAGCATTTTTGTTTAAGTCGTAAAGTGCTAAGGATAGTGCTATTGTAAGGGGGAGGGAATGGTAATACCCTAGTTTTGACCCCTTGGTATTTAATTGTACATAATGTAAATATTGTATGAAAATAATGGTGAGGAGCTCAAGGCCAAGGCCCTACCATTGATGAATGTTTTGTGGATAGGTGATCAAGGATGATACCTATGGTGATAATGCTAAGCCAAGCACAATA
>LPNX010055340.1:189778-222878 GCA_001517045.1 Pseudotsuga menziesii
CTATTTTTTATGCGATAAAATTGAACGGCAGGGCTAACCGGCCTTTTGACCCTGAAGCACTATGCTAAAAGATTCAGCGAAACAGAGCCGTTCAAAATATTCTTAGAACTTTTCAAGGTGACCTTTCTACTGTGGCCGCCATTGAGGGCTATATAAAATCTGAGAAAGGAAAACCTTGTCTTAGTTTCAATCCTGTATTTTTTGTGTTTGTAACTTTTATAGCCATTGCCAAAATGTATTTATTCCTGCTTTATGAATATTGAGCACATCTTGTAGTATATTTTAGGTAAGTGATGTGTGGTCAAGAATCCCATTAGGTAAAAGAGAGCTAGTGTGGATGTAATGTTAGTGAGTTCTGAATTTCTCATGTATTGTCTTAGTTTCAATCCTGCAATTATCCAGTTACATTAGCTTGACAAATGCATATTAATTACTAAATTGTACAAACCTCATGTACAAATCTCTAGTTTCATGATACCCTTCTTTTCAGAAACATGTGCGACAATACTGCCTGAGTCTTTCTGTCTAGGGAGGTGGATATCTTATGAATAAATTATATACCTATGACTATACTAGTGTGTGCTTCTGCCTATTGATTGTGATTGCTTGTGCAACAATTCTGGTGGTCGCTTGGTAGATATTATGAGTCTCTAACTTGGTGTTAGATTCTATTCTCTAACTTTGTGTTTGATTAGATTCTATGTTGCAAATATGCTCTTTTTTATTTATGCTGTAATAGACTAGTCGAACTAAATTGCTTGATGCTTTGCCTTTTGAGCACTAGCATCTGTTTTCTCATATGGCTTAGTATTTTTTTGGCAGGCTGTAATTGCTGCAGCTGCAGGTGCTCCAGCTGTGAATGGCACTTCTTTGAAAGTTTTTGTTGCAGGCTCTGCATCTCAACCAACTGTAAGTCTTGGTTTTGTGGCACAGTTAGAGAGATACTATGAGATGCTTCTTGTTGCTATTACTAATTTACTACATTGTTTGGTTGTGTCTATACTTTCTGTTCATAGTCATGTAGTGGTATGGTAGTACAAATATTTCCTGATTAACAAATTTTTATTTGATTGTCGTTCATGATGAAGTGCGTTGCTATGGAATCATTGGGGTGAAAGAGTGCTGATGTTTTCAAACATGGGTAGGAATTCACATAATAGTATTTGATGTTTAACAATGGCAAACTTTTGTTTGGTCCCAAGGTTAGTCTTGTGGTGGTAAAAGAGTGGTTTTAGGTGAGAAGGACAGGCAGCAAAGTTGTTTTTAGACCCTAAAACGTTTGTTGCTTTTTCCAAGTACTCCCTTGCACACTTTGCCAAAACCCCTTTGCCCAAGCACATTGCTTTCACTAAAATCATCAGTTGCTAGTTGCAGTTCATGCCAGGACAACCTCTTCAACTGTCGAAAAGCTATCTTTCTGTTATCTTCACCAGAAACATCAACAAAAACATCTCGCCTGTAGAAAATGTCTCAAAGCTTTTTATATTCGGATGCCGTAGTTTTACTAAAGAGTCTGATCCAGCTGTGCTGAGAACTGAAACTCGCAGGCCATATCTATAGCACTAAAGACCTCTCCCTCAGATATGTAGCAATCCTAAATCGGAGTATCATGATTCATGACCAAAAAGAACTAGTCCTGCAAAACTATCAACATTGGTTAGAGTCTGTGGATCATGGATACCATTCATATTGAAGTTGCACATCCATCTATGGGCACTGCGATCATCAGGGGCGAAATATATATATTTTTATCCATCAAGAGACTATGCCATACGAAAAGATAATCCCTTAAATCCTTTCCAGTTTCTCATTTGTGGGTTTGATGGCGGTGTAAGTGAAATGTAATTCTTCTGAACCTTTTCTGTGCATTTCAGCTCAGAAAGTAGATATGATTGGGCAATATGCCACAGACATATTGAGAAGCAGACTGCCTACATAACTCTCACATGGATACCCAAGCAACCCTTAGCACCTGAGCATAAAAAATGATTTTCTGAGTTAAGTTGGGAGATTGCTACAAGAACTCCATTCAAAGGATCACGTCTGGACATTTCATAAGTTAATCATGCTAAGATTGGCAGTCTTGAAAATCTGTGAACATTCTTCCACACAGATCATGCTCTTCTTAAAGTGCTGCCGGCCAGACCAAATTTTACCCACAGTTTTGCTCCAGGAAAGTGTTCTAAATTCTCTGCTACAGGCCTGCATCCTCCATCTAACCAATAAGATGAAATAACTACAAATTTGCACAATGCTGCTTCTATTTCTCCTCTTGTACAATGATAAGAATTGCTACAGCTTCTTATTCAAACAAACTGTCTTACCAAGTACTGGATTTGCATGGAAAGATAAATGTTAAAACTTCCATTTCAATATTATGCATAAGCTCAGCACCCTCATAAACACATTTGTATCCATATACTAGGGCATCGTCAATACCAGGGTAGCATCAAAACATGAAGCAAAAATCATCATCAAGGGAACCAAAGCCTAGAACAGCCCCATCAAACTTGACACCAAGTCCTCATGACTTGGAAATCACAAGTGAAAAATCTCCTAATCACAATTATAAGCCCATGCAAAATTGGGGTAACTGGCACCACTGCTCTCTTTTGGAAAGATTCCTGGTAGCAAAATTTTAAATGGAATGACATTACAGTACTTGCCAACATCAAAGCTTACTTCCCCAATTATGGATGGACCATGGTCATTTGTTGTTGGGATCAAGAGAGCAGGCCCAACCCCATTGGTGGGCCTGGAAACTCCCTGAAGTCTAGTTGATTAATACCACCATGGAAGAAAAAACCACTTTCTAGAATGCCCTGTCTCGTCCGAAAATCCACCTTAAAAAAGGCTTGGATGTCGTAAGATGGACCCATGAAGGAAGTACTTTTTAGTTTGTCAAAGAAGCATATCATCTCTCTATGGGAACTCACAATAAAGAGGCCAACACAACCTAGTACCTAGTCTGGAATCATGGCATATGGCCAAAGATTGCTAGTTGCCACTTTCCTTTGGTTCTTAGCCAGAGGAGAAAAATAGCTCTTACTTGTGGCAAGTTCAGAAAACATGGGTTTGTTGGCCCCTTAATATGTCATATGTGCACTTGTGAGGGGGAAACCATAGAGCATATACTTGCTCACTGCTCAGTGGTCAACAACCTTTGACAGGGATAGACAAGAAGTCATTAACACTCTAGAAAACTGGCAATTGATAGTGCGATGCAATTGATCCTTTACCACTAGATTGGTTTGGAGAATCAACCACGTAAGTATTTGAGTATTAAAGTCTTCAAAGAAGAATGAGGCTTCTAAATATTGTGACACCTCTAAAGCCTACTTGATTTGTGATCTTAAACATTCCACTTCCTATTAATATGATTTACCGTTGAGCAAGTTGGTTGGGTTTTGTTGTATGGTTCCTTGGTGTAGTCGTGCATAGATGGCTTTCCATATGACCGTCTCCAAACCTTTCTGAATGGATCTATGAATATCAAAGATGGATTTCCAATATATGACCGTCTCCAAAATTTTACATTTGTATTTTTTTTTAAAAACCATTTCTATCCGTCGGATAAGCGACGGCTTTACATGTCGGATAACCGACGGATATGGCCTGCTGGTGTCGGATCAGCGACGGATTACATTTGTATTTTTTTTTTAAAACAGTTGTATCCGTCAGATAAGTGACGGGTATGGCCTGCTTCTATCGGATCAGCGATGGATTTAAATGTCGGTTACGCGATGGGTATGGCCTATTGCTGTCGGATAAGCGACGGCTTTAAATGTCGGTGAAGCGACGGAAATGGCCTGCAGCTGTCGGTTAAGCGACGGTTTTCATTGTCCTGTAAGTGTCGGATAACCGGCGGTGTACAATTAACCGATGGTAACTTAGGTGTCGGTTAACCGACGGATTAAAGAGATGTCGGATAACCGACGGCAAGTTTCCGACGCTTAATAAAATATCAAAGTGTCGTACATGCGACAGGGAAGTGTCGGAAATCCGACACTAAGGCTGTTGGATTTTTGGTCGAAATGTAGTAGTGTGTGGAAGTGTGGAATGCAGATTGCAAAAAGATAGGTTCAATGTGGAAGAAGGTCTCTTGTGAAACGAGTGGATCTGTCAAGGGAGGAATGACTATTACAATGATGTATAGGAGTTCTCAAGCCTGAGAACGAAGGTGGCCATGTGTGTTAATGACCATACCCGATGTTTGAAAGGAGAACAAGTATTCTTGAGACAATTTTTTTAATTAATCCGCATTATGGGGTATGTGGACACTACATTATTTGAAATCGATTGGAGTTATCCGTCTATTGTTTCTCGTGGCCACTTGAAGGTTCTATAGAATTTTATCTAATCAACTTATCCCTGTTGGTAATTGCATTAAGATGTAAAATCTTGAGCAATAAGTTAATTCTTATGCAATCAAATTTTCTGTGGTAGTTTTGGCACGACATATGGAATTCATCAAACTCAAGAGCAAGTTGGAGAATCGTGCATCCAAGTTAAAAGAACCCAATGTCAAGGAATGATACGTATAGGTGTAGGTAAACTAGAGGCACGTAGAGGAAATTTCATCTCTTAAGAAATAAATTGAGTAGTTGGAAAAGCAACCAGGAAACATTTTGAGTCTTCTGAAGAAACTTCAGATGGTTCCTAAAAATTCAGGTTTTGGGGAACAATATTTGTTAGACATTGAATTGCGCTTATCACCACAAAATCCTAATAATTGTCATGAGTAATTTCTCCACTAATGTTGTTTTGAATGATTCAAATGGGAAATTTGTAATTGAGAATAATTAATTTTGTAGATCAATGATATTCAATAGTCATACCAATAGGGTGAATTTTTATGTAAGTATTCCTATCATTGTTTTGACTTTTTGCGGCAATGTCCAAATACAATGCAAAATGTGGTTGTTCAAAGAATGCAAATATATTCTTGTATGGCAGAATTCAAGCATTTTATGTCTACAACTTCATTTTTTTCCTTGAATTCATGACTCTTTAATAATTTGAAATCGAGGATATTCACTCTTTAATAAGTTGAACTCGAGGATATTCACACGTAACTCTATACATTAATAGGGCATGAAACAAATTGCTGTTGCTTGGGAATTATTGTTACTGATATATTATACACACGACTATGGAACTTTCCCTAACCACTTTTGAGAGTGAAAATGTTTTTGTTGATATGGAAAAATTGCACTTCCTATATTATATGGATTATTTCTCTTTGATTGTCCTTTTAATATTCAAAAATTTTGATCTTTGTGTCGAAAAACATCATAGATATAACATCTTACAATATGACATTAGTTTGTAATATGTCCAAAATGTTTGCATCTTAAGCATTTTATTGTATTAATAGACCTCTTCCTCTAATAATTTTCATACTCCAATTTTTTTGTCCAAATTCATTACACGAGAAACAATAACCAAGAAACAAACTTTTGTACACGATTATGTGTTGTCTTTCCCTGGGATAAGTGTGCTTTTCTTCCATGCTGATGTCTTATTTTCAATTCATATTGACTTTATCCTTTTTCCCAATCGATTCGGTTCTCTTTTGAAGACTATTCTAATTTTTTTCAAACCCAAATCCAGTCTTGTCATATGGTAGTATTTGGAAACTAATGATATGATATAAGATCATTGTTCTCTTCACAAACTTTGAATTTGTCTCTATCTTGGAAACTATCTTATCGAAATCTTCTTTTAGTGAGATGATCTCAAGCTCTTGTTTTTGATAAATCTCATCCTTTGCTTGAAGTTGAATTTCCAAATTTTCTTTATCTATTTTGGAATATTTTATTTGACTATCCAAGGTTTCTTTGACTTCTTCAATTTTATTCCTCAAACAATTTCCCTCTTCCTCTTCTTTATGAAGTTGAATCTATTGTGTAGTAATTATCTTGATAGAAACATCAATTTTTCTTTGAGGTTTTTGTAGACGATCTTTTAGAGATTGGATTCATCTTTTAATATTTTAGCAACCCCTTCTTTTATTTATTGTTCAACACCCTTCCTTGTCATCTACAATGCTTCCTTTGAAGATATAATTTCGCTGGATAGCCTCTTTATTCTTGACATTGATATTTGAAATTTGACTTCTAGGGATGCAAGTTCTTGTTCCTTTATCTCATAATCTTCATCCTTTTTCTTCAATTTGTTGAACAAGTTTGCTGCCATTGCCTTTTATTCTTCTGCTCTATTTTTCAAAGTTTCCATGATTATGGTTGCAATATTTTTGACTTCTTATATATTTTTTCTTTGAGTGTGTATAACATATATTTCTTCTTCAATAGAGATATCATTAAAGTATTCTAAGCTATCACACATTTACTTTGAACATAGATCTTTTGTATACTCTTGTTTGTAATTTGTTGTTGGTTTCTTTATCTTTTTGTTGGAATTTAGTTCTTTTTCTATGGCCACAAAGAGCAGTTTGATTGTATCATCATTATTGTCATCATCCTATGAGATGTTATTCTCTTTGGAATACATACTTTTAATTTGTTTGAAAAACCTCTTGTTATTTTCATATATGTATCCTTTGTATGTCTTTCTTCTTTCATTCCAATTATAATCCTCCTCATCATTACCATATCCATTTTCCTTGTAAGGACATTTAGACACAAGTAGTGGGAATTCCATGGAGTTCATCCATTGTTAATTTGTCAAGATATTTCCTATCTTCTAGAACTGAATCCTTGAAATCAAATTTTATAAGTAGGGATCTCAACACCTTTTGTACTACCATTCCCTCTTCAATTCCTTCTCCAAGGCCTCTGATCGCGTTGAATATTTCATTTACAAATGAAAGTAGGATGCAATGTTCTATATTCCTTCATCTTGAGAATCTAAAATTATACTCTATGATTTTGTAGTTTTTCCCTTTTTACTATATCATCTCCTTCATAAAATTTCTGGATTTTTTCCCACACTTCGTTTGTTGATTTACATTGCATAAATTTTGTGAACTTTTACTATGTCTGTCCAGATAGTACTGCATTTTGAGCATTTCAATTGTATTCATAGAACTTTTCTCAACTGCATCTATTGGTGTAGTCTTTGGAACCTTATAACCATTTTTTATGACTTCCCAAACACCATCCCCAAGTGACTATAAAATGACTTCCATTCTTATGCTCCAAAAATCATAATTTATTCCATCAAAACATGGTTCCTTGTTTTTTGAGTAACCTTCATATCTACATAGATCTGTGTAGTATTCTGAGTTTGCACAGTGATCTTCCTTCTAGGGATTAAACGATCTTTGAACGAACCCACTATTATATGATTTGTTAGACATTAATTGATACTGAGAGGGGGGTGAATTAGTATCAAGCACGAATTTTAAAATTTGAATTTTTTTTCACTCTATAGACATTCACCTATATCAAATCAATTAATAAAACTGTATGCAAAATATTTATAAAAAAATTTATATCGATAAATTTTTTTTATTACATGAAATGTTGGTGTTAGGATTATTGTAATCCTCCCTTGTCCACCATAGTTTAAATGTCAGTTTCCTATCTTAGGAATATGTTGCCACTTCATTAGTGATATGGAGAAGTTATCTGGGGCCCAACTACCACTTGATGCACTCTCATGCACGAGTTTAGGATCTTGAGAGACTAATCCCTAGATTTTAGGAGTCCACACTGAGTCATGGGAGTCCCACCATCAGTTCACACTAGTATGTGTTGATTTATGCTCCAATGGGCCACATTCAGCTCACCTTTATTTAGGATAGCACCAATTTTGCATGAATTAAGGTGTTAGGAACCTTTGCTCACCTAGCTTGGTTATTTAACTAATTCTGAGGTGTTTCAGTTTTCTTGAGTTACACTAGTGAACGTCTAGTGGTGATTTTTCCACAGTTAGCTAGAGTCAGTTCAATTCATGGGATTCAAATCACTCCTAGATTTGGTTTCTCTCTATTGTATTATAGATGTATTTGATATAGTTTAATGATTATTCAATTATGGTTATGTTGTTGAATTCTTGCCTCTTGTATGAATAATTTCACCTTGATTGTTTGGAAATTCTAATGATGAAATTCTTCCTCATTCATTCTTGTTTCACTGTGAGGTTCAATCCATCCTGATGATCCTAAGGTATTGATAGTTTTACATGGTATTAGAGCTTTATCAGGCCATTTTCAATCCTCAGATAATTCCATTGATGCACCAGAAGTAACTGGGTTCCACATAAATCCTAGTATCTTTGCATTGCTCCGTCTGGATTTATCTAGAGAATTCTATCCAGGTGTGAAGCACCCCGATGATGTGATCATGTTGAAGTAGAATGTGATTAATATGGTTTACCTTCAAATTGAAATTTTTATGCAGGTTATTTGAAAAATTCAGAAGAATTGTGTTTCTCCTAAAGCTGCAAAATGGAGAATTCAACAACCTTGACACTGAGGATCATCACACCCTTCAATGGATTGGAGGGGAGATATGAAGATTGTGTGGAACAAAACAAGTTTGTATAGGGTCACAATGGGAAAGGAGGTTGAACCCTTGCATCCTTTAGAGATATTAAACTACCTGAACAAATTGGATGAATCCTTTGGTTTCATGTGCTTTCATTTCACCATGGATTTACTCTTCCACCTTGATGGATAAAAAACAAATCAAGGGAGGTATGACATAAGCTCAAATCACTTTTAGCAAGCAAGATGAGCTAAGAGGCCACATTTTGGAGAATGAGTTGATTTCTTTTCAACCTAGTAGTTTCAAAACTATCCAACAGTTCTTCTCCAAATTCAAGTCTTTGGTCATGTAGTGCAAGCAATGTGGAATTGACAAGAAGGATGAGTAATTGGTGCTCTCCATTTTGAGCAAGCTTGGCCCTGGATTTTTAGTATTGTGTCCAAATTCCACTTGGGGAGACTAACAACCCCAAACTGGTGAATTCCCTCACTTGATGCATTCAATGAATCCCTCATTCAAGAACAAGATAAGTTGATCTAGATGGGAGCCGTAGAATCCTCTAAAGATATAGCTCTTCTAGCTAGGGAGACCAAGAATGCACAAGATAAAGGGAAACATAACAACAAGGAAAATAGATATATTGAATTCAAACCAAAGGAGGAGTTTGATCCATTAGATGGAGCGTCAGGTTCCAAGAAGGATAAGCATAAGAGGTTTGAAAAGACCAAGTGTTCCTATTTTAAGGAAGGAAACCGTTGAGAGAAATATTGTATGAAGAAAACTATATATCAAATTTCCATAGTTCATGAACAACACAATATTTCTCTTCCAAAAGGAATAAGGAATATTTATCCTGAATGCAAGACCAATGATCATGAGAGATGCCATGCATTGAAGTATGAATTTTCAAAATCTCAATCCTTACTGATTGATTATGGAGCCTCCAACCACATGGCTGTCTCCAAAGAATCATTTTCTTCATTAAATATCAATGATGGTCCAAGTATTGACATGGGAGATGATACTCAGATCCAAGCTGAAGGGAAGGGTACAATACAATTAGAACATGTAATGTTAGAAAATGTTCTATATGTACCTTATTTTGTAGCAAATTTGTTATATGTTTACTAGATGACACATACTGGTTCGCCAAAGAGAGTTTTTTTTACTGACGCAATTGAGATCTCAGATATCTCTACTAGGAAGATTATAGATAAAGGCACTGCAAACCAGGACTCCAAGGAATACGATTTCTCATATTTTTTTCCATAATTATATCCATTGCAAGATTTGCAACTAGTTAAAAGGGAAGGAAAATATATTCTAACTAAACCATTTTCATTTGATGATGTTTCTTTTAATGATTCATATCCAGAATTCGAAGATGAGGACCAATTTGAATAAGATCTTGGTAATGAGGATAAATTTCAAACAGATACATATCCAATCCCTACTTCCAATCCTAGGACTAAATGGGCTCATAAATTCATTGAGGCCGTTGGGAATATTCCTGTAGATCCATTTGACAAAAGGAGAACTAGATCTCAGTTTCAAGATGAGAACCTTGTGCTATGTCATACATATCCACTTCTCCTAGAGAGGTGATATAAACTCCCAGAGAGGTGCTACATGATGGAGGGTATGATCGACAGTTCTATAAAGTGGATTTCCATGATCCACAAAGGTAGGAGGCCATGGATAAGGAATATGAGTCACCACAAAACAATGAGGCATTTGATCATGTCTCTCTTGCTCTAGAGTGAATAGACAAAAGGGCCTTTATACATGGTAAATTGGAAGAAAACATATACATGGAACAATCTAAGGAGTACATTGATGATTCTTCTTTGGTATGTAAGCAAAGGAAACCATTGTATGGGTTCAAGCAATCCCCCAAGGCATGGACTCCCAAGTTGAACTTTTCGATACTATCACAGAGGTTTGAAAGGTACAAGTCTGATTACAAATCAACAACATCTCCTTTCCTATCAGACATCAGATTGGAAGGAGGTTCACATGGTTCACATTCACTATATCATTGAAACAAGTGCACATAAGGACCACCACATTGCATTACTTTGCTACATAGGTGTAGAATGCATATTTGGTTTACAATTTTTATTACTTAAGAGAAATTTGTCTCTTGGTGTGAAATCTTGATCCAGTTCCCTACGGTTCATTTTTTTGGGAGGTGTTTCCCATGAGGTTTTCCCCATTTCCTCGGTTTATTGAGCAGTTGATTTTTTTCATTAGATTGTATGTATGAATTTTGGTCTTAGTTTCCAGGGCCCAAGTTGTTTAAGTTTGGATTAAGGGGGGGGGGTGTTAAGATTATTGTAATCCTCCCTTGTCCACATAGTCTAAATTTCAGTTTCCTAGCTTAGGAATATGTTTCCATTTCATTAGTGCCATGCATCAGTTTAGGATCCACCTACCTCTTGATGCACCCCCATGCATGAGTTTAGGATCTCCAAAGATCAATCCATAGAATTTAGGATCCCACACTGATTCATGGGAGTCCCACCATCAGTTCACCCTAGTTTATGTTAAGTTATGCTCTGATGGGACACATTTAGTTCAACTTTAGTTATATTAGCACCACTTTTGTATGATTTAAGGAGTTAGGAACCTTTTATCACTTAACTTTGTTAGTTAACTGATTGTGAGGTGTTCTAGTTGTCCGAAGTTACACTAGTGAGCCTCTCGTGGTGATTTTTCCACAGCTAGTGATGTCTTGAGTCAGACCAAGTCATGGGATTCAAATTATCTCTATTTTATTATGGATGTATTTCATATAGTTTAATGATTATTCAATTATGGTTATGCTGTCAAATTATTTCCTCTTGTATGAATAATTTAACCATGATTGTTTGGAAAATATAACACTGAAATTATTCCCCATTCATTCTTCTTTCACTGTTAGGTTCAATCCATCTCAATGATCTTGTGGTCTTGCTAATTTTACAGCTGGGAGACACCAATATCCAATAATGGTGTGAGAACCTACTGAAAAAATTTCCAGGATTCAATCTGACAGGAACACTAATTCCTTTGAGCAAGTAGTGACTTGTTGTCTACAAGAACCAACCCGTGAGGACACCAATACTCGATGCAAGAACCAACTTGAAATTTACAAGATTTAACCTATGAGAACACTAATCCTCTATCATTTCCCCATACTACCTCCCACCTATAGATATAGATGTAACTATGTTCTTTTATTCCTCATCTGCCTACTTGGTTCTTGAGCAATCTTATCCATACTCATTTCTGCAAATGCACTGATTCACGCTATTTTGCACACTTGATCCTTGTACTCTGTGATATTGCACACCTTTAAAAAATAATCTATTGAATTTGTGTGATTGACCTAGGTCTCTACTTTCTTCTTATTTTGTGCACTCAACTCTTTTCTTCTTCCACGACTGCGACTTTGTATGACTTTGTATTGTTCTGTCACATTCCACCGATTAACAATCTGTTGATCCTACCCTCGAGTACTTTTCTTCCACATGCACTACTCTTATACTACAAAAACCACCAACTTATTGTTTATTCAATAGTCATTCTAGCATCAACACTTATTTCTTAGATGCAATTGGTTTACTCATAAGTACGAGATTTTCTATGTTGGAAAAACCCCTTCTTCCTTTTTTATTACAGTCAAGTTTACCCACATAACTATCCACTTTCCTTATAAATTTTCCTGCATGTAGTCTGCATACTTTGATATATGCATTGATTGCATGGTATTTGTGCGATATGAACTCATCATTAATTCACACAGATCCCTTAGTGGGACTTACGCACATATTCCTTTTTGGACAAATATTTCTTATATACTTCTTCAAACTGGATTCTACACTTCATGATTCTTATTTGAAATCTATGACAACACTAATTTCAACAATGAATTATATCTTTACATGATCATAACCAAGGGGGAAATTGATATGTATTTCTTAATAACTATAGGGGTGAAAAATATACCCTAGGTCAAAATGAAATGCCTACATCATAACAGCATATGAAATGAAAGTTACAACCCATCGACTCTTTAGGTTTATCAAATAATTCGCAATGAATTATTATTGAAGGAGGATAAGTCACATGACATAAATCATTCTCATACAAATATGAGTGAAACAATTGCATTAACATAATGAAACCTTTGAAAATGTCTTAATGAAGCTGGAAATAATTTCAACATTATTTTAAATATAAACATATATCTCAAAGTATTTTTTTAGTATAGTATGGTTGTGACTTGGGCCTATTTTCTCTCTAATTATTGAAAATATTGGAAAATACTGGCCTCTAAAACAAATTTGTCAAAAATGGGAAAATAAATAAAAAATTAGAGTGTATTGCAAATTGAAAATACCCATCCATAACTTAATGAGATATCATGTAATTAGATTGAATCCCAAATGGGTTAAAAATAAAATTGGCCATGTTATTCATTATATTTATCATAAATATTCCCAACACACCCAAAAATAGACCCAATAATATAAACATTGCACTAGTTGAAACACCGTTATTATAAACACAAAATGAAAAGTAGGACTTAGGGGATATGGGAGATGCAGAGTGAACAAGAACATATGGATGGATGGATATAACAAGTCTCTTTAAAGAAAAAATAAACATCTATTCCCACTTTAATTCCTTACACACAACTCACATGAATCCTGTGAATTTGGTTGTAATAACAGTTAATTAATGGACCCTTTCTATATCTTGTTGAGTTCTCCAAAATACAAGACAAACATTGGTGCATATTAGGTGTGCATGGATATGATATCTATGAAGGATACTATGTAGATAGGAGTTACAAAATTAGGGTTTACACAAAAAATAGGAGGATATTGGTCTCTTTCTCTCTCTCTCTCTCTCTCTCTCACACACACACACACACACACACAGACACACACACAAAGCATACTAGAATGGAATATATTTTTTAACATTGTAAGCAAAATATAATTAACGAATTATGGTAGTAATATAATATGAGTTAATTAATTAAGGTTTTGGATCATATAATATTTTAGTGTAAACATAAAATATACTAGATAGGAGTAAGGTTACATATAGCACACAAACTAGAATGGGATATATTTTGTAATATTGTAAGCAAAATATAATAAAGGAATTATGGTTGTAATATAATATGAGTTAATAAATTAGGGTAATTATGCTTGTAATATAATATGAGTTAATCAATTAGGGTTTTGGATGCTATAATATTTTAGTGCAAACATAAAATATAATAGAGAGGAGTAAGGTTGCATATAACACATATACAAGAATGGGATAGATTTTGTAATATTGTAAGCAAAGTATAATTAGGGAATTATGGTTGTAATATAATATGAGTTAATGAATTAGGGTTTTGGATGCTATAATATTTTAGTGTAAACATAAAATATAATAGAATGCAACAGAGAGTGGATTAAATCGCAAGTGGGATAGTATTCCTAATGTAGGGTTCTAAGTTAAACCTGTGTGTAGAGTGTGTGTGAGTCATTGATAATTATCGTGTTTAAAATTTTGTTTGGTATTGATTTTATTACATAGGTTTATCAAAATATTCATCTTGTATTAGAGTGAGTTTATTGCATTTATGGGAACACATTTATTGCTATGGTTTATCTCATCATGTGATGAAAAATGGTGCCTTTGGTCTATGATAAACATATGTTGAAGTGGGAGGATTTTTTTTGGTATTGATATTCTTACATAGGTTTATCAATTTCTTCATCTGGTATAAAATAGACATTTTCTTTAGGGGAGCATTAATTTTTTTCTAGGGTTTATCTCATCATGTGAAAAAGGGTATCTTGGGTTTGTGATAAACCCATGTTGGACTGGGATCTTTGTGTAGTAAATCTTGCGAGAACATCAACAAATAAGTTTAATTTCTAAGTATTCTAGTTTTGGAAATTGATGATAGCCATATGTTCTTGTAGATAGAGAACAATGGATTTTTCTTGATACATGAGAAAACCTAGTGGTATGTTAGAAGAATGTTGGGGAAAGATGGAAGAAATGTGAGAGGAATGATTTCAATCTACCTCTTAGATTCAATGTTGTTGAATATATCTAGAGAAAATAACACACATAAGATGTGATATATGTTGGAGAATTTGTATTATTCAAAGTCACTAGTAAACAAGTTATTTATTCAAAAGAAGTTCTGTCATCTTAGGATGGAGGATGGTGACTATATGACATATCATCTTATGATATTTGAACATGTAGATATAGAAACATAAACTAAATACTTATATATAGTGAAAACCAAATAAGAAAGCAATTAATCATGTAACAAATTATGAGTGAAAACATGAAGTTGGGTAACACTTTTGCTTTTTTTTGACAAATAAAACTACAAAATTTTATGTTTTTCAACTTCATGGGACAAATTTGGAGGACACCAATGAAATATACTTGAATTTTTTAGGTATGGATAGTGAGTGACTTGCGTGGCCTCTGTTGTTTTGAGAGATGGCTCTTCACTTTAGGAAAAACAATGTATGATTGATCCAGAAGGATCTTTCATGATTGATAAATAATGAAGTATTCAAACAGTAAAACAAATATTATAGTGGTAAAGATATTCTCATCATCTTTCCTTCAATGCTCGTTTTGTGCAAAACGACCTCCAGATGTATAAGTTATCAGTGTTTGAAATTTTGACACAAAAGGTTAAAAATGGGTAAATTGGCAAAAAAATTGTATAAGGTATAGTTTGGAAAAAATATTGTGAACTCTATGGGTATCGAACCCAAAATCTCCATATCGCCCAAAGCCTTCACAAATTTCTGCTATCCATGACCCCCATTGTTGGTTCTAATAATCTTAAGGCTGAACTTTTATTTATAGTTGAAGAAATTTTAATTTTTTATTTATAGTTGAAGAAATTTTAATTTTTAAAAAGGGCGAGGGGTGGGGGGCGATCAAGGGCTTAGCCCTCGACTCTAAGGTAAACACCAAGACCCCCCTTGGAACCATATGCTATTCCGTAAGGTGGAAGCCACAAATTCATGCCACAATATTTGTTAAACCATATATCACATATCATATAAACGGTTTCCCACGTGTTTCCACCACCTATCTCATAACCATAGAACCATATGATAAGGGATATGACACATAATCATAACCATATAATATATCCATATCATCGTTCAACCAAATGAGCATCGTAAGGGGAGAGGCCCATAGGTTTGACCCCGAGAAGTCTGCCTTGTTACTCTAGAGTTTTTACCTTGGGCCACGGCCCCACCGTTGCATAAAATATGACATAAAATATTTAAAAATTTGATTCAAATTAGGGAGAAAGGAGGTGCGTGTGGCTCCTCTGCACGCACCCTTAACCACTATAATAAAAACCACAAAAATTGAACCAGAAGGAAGAGTTTTAGACCATTTATAAGAACAAATCCCGAGGTGAAGGTACAAGGAGTTTATGTGCACAGTTCATGAGGTATGAAAAGTAAATTTTGTATAGATCTGTACAATTTAGTAAGAGGTTGCCTCAATTTAAGTTCCAGAGGAGGCCTCCGACAACCCTAGTCGAGTTTATACTCATTTTTATCAAAATTTCGAGAGGATCGTAGTGGTGCTGTATGTTTTGTTGGTGACTGACAAAAAACAGAGGTGGTTCCAAAAACCCATTATTGTAAGGTTTCAAAAATTAATAAGATAAGCCTTCCCATTGGAAGTGGCCCAGAGATGTAGCCTAGGAGAGGTGAATTCCATTATTAGTTCTTTCCTATCAATTTAATGGTTTTCTTTATGTTTATTTGCTTATGTATGGATGATAAAGTATTTAAATTTTAGTTATTAAGGAATGTTTATGAGTATTTAACATATAGATTTCACATGCAATTTTTGGTTAAAAAAGATCCTAAATTTCAAATCAAGTTTGGTATCAGAGCTTAATAACCATTGTATTGTGAGTTTATTTTAACAAGATCCAAGTTATAGCGTGGTGAAGGACTCGCAAGGTATTTTTTAAGGATTCTAATATTATACTTAAGTATAGTATTCTAGGCGATTTCTTTCTATTGAAAAAAACATGTTTATAGATAGGTAGACGAATATTAAATATGAAACATAAAATTAACACTGAAATGTGCAAATTTTGGTGAATATTATGATAAAAAACATATTTTATGTAAATATAAGCGATATTAGACTCCAAAAATGACCAAATAGCGAATTTATTTTTTGAAAAAAACCCAAAAAATAGCCAATTGGCGAAATTTCGCCCCTAAAAATTACCTTATGAAGGAGAACTTGAAGAGTTTGATCTAGAGATTGGTTCTAGAATAGGGAAAATTTCTTCACCAAAAGGAGAAGAAGCTTCTTATATCCCATCTAAAGGGGAATTTCTGAAAGATTTCATGAGAATGCAAACGATGGTAGAGGAGATCTATCAAGATCATAAGAAAGGTGAACAAGGAGGTTAATCTCATGCTAAAGGTAAAAAAAAGGAGGTGGAGAGGAACCTCCTAAAAATAGACCATCTTATTCGTCTTATATTGATGGTTCTATGCCTTCTCCATTTGAAAAATAAAAAAACCGAAATTGACTTGAATGTGCCTTAATTAAAGCTAGATATTAAGTTTGAATTACCTATGTATAATGGAGAGCTTAATGATGAGAAATCGGACAATTGGATCCGTCAAATTGAAGTTTATTGTAGGATTCAAAAGTTTACTAAAGATAACATTAAAATTCAGTTGGATTCTCTCCTACTTGGAGGGACTACTCTCATCTGGTGAGAGAGAAGATCTCAAGAGGATCTTGCCACAAAAGGTAAAATGATCTCCTCTTGGCATGAGTTCACATCAACATTAAAAAATAAGTTTTATCTTAGGGTATATGAAAAAATATATGATGGACTGGAAGAATCTAAGGCAAGGTAAGGGACAAAGTGTGCAAAATTACACACAAGAATTTAGAAAAAGAGAATTGGTACTTGGTATACCTCTCTACACCCAGGAAACTCTTCTCAAGTATATAGAGGATTGCATAGTTATTTATGTCATATTATATTCATTTTTAATATGAATAAACTTGATGAGGTATGTGTTCAAGAAAACCACATCGAGACGAAGGGGAAGAATACCAAAGAGAAATTTTCCAAGAAACCTTTCAAACTTGATGTAAACAAGTCTAGAGGTAAGGGAAAAGGTAATCACACAGCTATTGTGAAGAAGTAAGGAGATAAACCTACCTATACTCATTGTCAGAATAAAGGTCATGATGCTTCCAAATGTTGGAAACTTCATCCAAAGCTCAATCCTGAGAATTTTTGAAATAAAGAAGACAAAAATACTACTACAACAACAATCCAACATGATTTGGGATACGATTCAGTGGATGAAACTAAGGCATTTTCTACAAGCATTCAAGGTAAAATTCCTTCTTATTTTGTTTCAAGAAATGAACTTGTCATTGATGAAAGAAATAGGAGCGAGTTATTTCATATTAGAGTAATCTCCAAATATTCAAAAACCGATACTCTTTTTTATAGTGGATCACAAGGAAACCTCATTTCAGAATAAATTGTTAAGAAATTACAACTAGAAACTAAGTTGTACACCCTAAACCATATCCACTTGGATGGGTAAGTGATAATGCATAATTACAAGTTAGAAAACAATGCAGACTTCTAGGTTTTCCATCACTTCTATATTTGTTGATAAGGTATATCTAGATGTGGTTCCATTGGATATCTGTGGTATTGTGTTGGGTAGTCCATATCTATATTATAGGAAGGATATATTTCATAGGGAATACAACAAGTATCAACTCACTAAAGATGTAATTGAATATATCGTTCCTATAGATCGCATGAAAACTAATCTTTCTTTAGTTTCTAGAAATCAAATGAAGAGGTTAATAAATGCATAATATTAGAAGAGGTTAGTTTTTTCAAATATTTGAATTAAAAGCATAATATTAGAAGTTCCATCCTTCTTTAGTAATAAAATGACCAAGAAACCAACATGGTGACATGCTTGATCTTATTACTCCTTTCCCCAATCTTCCAAGTTATATTAGCTAATGGGAGTTATAAATTTTATCTCATACAAGGATTCAAAATATGCCTAATACAGGAATGGTCATTGTTGTTGCAAGCGAATTTGACTAAATGGGAAAATTCTTCCACTTTTGTTATTGATACATTGCATACATCCCGAACATATTTTAAAGACTTGGCTAACTAGTTTCCCATCTATTTAAGGACGATAAGACTTAAAAAATGAATTAGATTTCATAGGGCTTGGGTGGTCTAAATGAACCTATAAATTTCTTATCCCTGTCAAATATAATGAGTTCAAGTATTTTGTGTAATCCCATTATATACCTAGGTAATTTTTAGCTATGATCGTGTCTCTATTGGGAAGGTCTAAAGTGAGCATCCCGAGTTAGCCTGTGTTGTTTGTTGGGTGTGGCCCACTGCAGTGATATGGCAGGGAAGTAAATATTCGATATATATATATATATAATATCTCATACAAGATTTTATAAAGAATGTTATTTCTTGTCCAAGAGTTTGGTTGGCCAAAAAGTTTTTTAGCCCAATATAAGCTTGACCAAACTCTTGTATGAGAAATGCTTAAACTTTTGGGAGAGAGTTTTCAAAACTCTCCGGGGGAGAATTTTTTTGTCTTTTTTTTTGGGTGAGAATTTTTTTTGTCTTTTTTTTTCGGGCGAGAAATTGAAAATTACAATCACAATTCACCCCTTTCTCAAATTAGTATATACCAATTTCATGATTTCACCCAAATGCTTTAACATACGTCATTACACAAAAAATATAAGTAGATAAGAAGAAAAATAATGATGTATTTCATTAACTTGAATGAGTGGTGGATTACAATTTTTAAAGAGAAGAAATTTAAATTAGGGTTAGAGGAAATTTGAATTGTCCATGCAATGGATTGAGATGAGTTAGGCTTAATAGAGGCTTAGACCTCTTAGTTAGCCATGCTAACTCTCCTAAATTGAGTTACATTGATTAAAGACTTCACAGTTACCAGTTATCTGACTAAGTGCTTAGTTAATTGAATGAATATTTAGTTAGCTAACTAAAAGAGTGTATAGACCCATAATTACGTTAGTGAAGGCTCTAATGACTAAAATAGGACATGAATGGTTATTTAGAAGTTGAGTTGAAGTGCTCTCATTTACTGACTAAGGATGAACTCTAGCTTAGCTTAGTTGAGAATGATCATTAGGTTTTTTATTTAAGTGGCATATAAGGTGGTAAGGAACCCTTAGGAGTCATGAATTCAAGGTCTAGGTGACAAAAAAGGAGAATGATCCTATGGATATGTTTTTTCTCTAGCACATCCCCATACGCTTGATTAATATGGGAAAGAAAAAATGGGCCTCAAGAATTTGCAACCATATGAGGTACCCATCTACACAAAAAGGATTCTATGTAAACTGGGATAGAGGGAAAAACCACATGGGACCCCCCCGACACTAAAATATATTGTGAAAAAGAATACTTTAAGGAGCCTCCCTAAAAAATTCCTTTACTCTAAAAGAAGCTCACAACTGGGTGAATTGTTTCTTAGTAAAGGACTTTGCGAATATTCCTATAAACCTTTGTATGCTCCTTATTATTTGAGGAAAACAAATTCCTCCTTATTTTGAAGTGTATGTGATCCCATTCACAACATCCACACACTTTGAAGTGCTTGATTGTGTTTCTTAACCACTACTTGCTTTGAATGGAGGAAATCTCTTGAACCTTTTGTGCAGAACTTATAGAATTGTAGTAGAAAAGGTTGTAGTTATGGAGAATGACAAGACATTTGAGAGGTATTATTCAACAAAAACCTAATTTGTGACAAGTTATCCAATGGCCTCTTTCATATTCTGAATGTATGTGAATATGTCCTTGTAGGACATGTGTTGTGAAGCTTCTAGTGGCTCCTTTAATAAGACTGTACATTAGAGGAATTTTCAACTCAAAATGGGCCTCCTAAGTAAAATAATAAAATAATAGTTAAAATAATAAAATAATATTTATTAATTTTGGAGGAAGACAAGAAAAAAACTATTTTTTTGTTCGTATTTTCGACATATCTCCCTGTGTGTTTACTCAAATTTTGATCGCGAGAGCTCATTGGATGTGGAATTAAATTCTACATCCAAGGAGTACCCACTCAGAACACTTTTGAGGGACCCCGCTACCCCAAAAACAAGAAATACCTAAAAAAAACAAGATGATGACATCATCATCAAGTTTTTTAAGGTATTTCTTGTTTTTGGGGAGAGGGGTTCATCAAAATTGTGATGAGTGGGTACTCATTGGATGTCGAATTTAATTCTGCATCCAATGAGCTCTCCAGACCGAAATTTGAGTAAACACACAGGGAGATATGTCGAAAATACGAACAAAAAAAGTAGTTTTTTTATGATACCTATCCCCAAATTTATATTAAAATATTGTTTAATACCTATATGGTATTTCAAATTTAAATCAATTTCATTAGCTAACACGTGATGATATGGAATTTGAATTAAGGTTGAAAAGCCCATTTTGGGTTGAAATTTCCTCTAATGTCTAGCATAGAAACTATGTAGGAACTAATATAGGGAGTTAGGAGATCCATGATTGCAAATGATCTCTTTAATGTATGCACACAAGCTCTACGATGGCTGAAAAATAAATCTTTGATGGCTGCAAATGATCTCTTTAGTGGCTACTAATGCACTTCTTTGATGGTTGTAAAATCAACACTCCTTCGATGCCTACAAATAAACTTCTTTGAAGGCTACAAACGAGCACTTGGATGGCTGTATATGATAACTTTAATGGCTTCAAATGATTCACAAATGATCTCTTTGGTGGCTGCAAAATTGTTTTTTAATGGTTGCGGAATCCCTTCTTGAACTTGCAAAAGCTTGATCCCTTACAAGGAAAAAAAACATTAGTACACTAACTAGTTTAGTGCCCTAATGCTATGATATAATAAGATATTTAAAAACATTGATCTAGGAACATAAAATAAAGAGATATATAGTGAAAATAAAATCAGAAAGCACCTAATAATGTAAGAAATTCTTTAACATAGATCATTAGACAAAAACTAGAATCCTATAAGAAGAAAAAGAATGATGTATTTCATTAACTTGAATGAGTGGTGGAGTACAATATTTAAATGGAAGCAATTTGAATTAAGGCTAGAGGAAATTCAATTTGTCCATGTAGTGGATTGAGATGAAGCATGCTTAACTAGAGGTTAATATCTCTTAGTTATCCATGCTAACTCTCATAAATTAACTCACACTAAATGATCAATACTTCATAATTACTAGTTATGTGACTGAGTGCTTAGTTAATTGAATAAAAGTGTGTGCAAAATCCCTAATTAGGTTAGTGAAGGAGCTAATGACTAAAACAAGACATGAAGGTTTAGTTAGAACATGAGTAAAAGTGCTCTAAGTTCCTAACTAAGGATGAACTCTAGTTTAGCTTAGTTGAGAATGGTCACTAGGCACTCACTAGGGTTTTGATTTAAGTGGAAGATAAGGTGGTTAGGGACCCTTAGGAGTCCTGAAGTCAAGGTATAGGTGAGAAGAAAGGAGAATGATGCTATGAACAAGATTTTGGTTCTAACAATATAAATCCTTTTAATATATTGGTAAGTGAACTTTCCCTTATTGAAATTAAGTTGGAGGAATTAGACAAATGAATAATCTTGTTATGTTCTTTGTTATACTTGCGGAATAATTTGGTTGTAGCAATTGGTAGTAGAAGTCAATCCACATTAAAGTTTGAGGATGTAGTTGCATCCTTGTTATCAAAGGAAATGAGGATAAAATATAGGGAGGGTGTGACCAAGGATTGTTTTTTTATCTTTGAGAGGTTGTCTCCAGGAGAGGAAAATTAAGTCTTATGGAGGAATATCTAATTCTAGAGGTATATATAAATCTCAAGGAAAATTCACAAAGTAACGCCATAAATGTTGTAAAGATGAGCATTATAAAAAATATTGCATATCTAAGAATACTAATAAAGGTAAGAGATCCAATGATTCCTATTCCATAGAAATGAAAACCTCCATAGAAGAAGGAGGTGATGTTTACTTAACCTCTATAGGTACACATGTAAATTATGATGTATAGTTGATCAACTTAGGTGCTTCATTTCATATGAATCCTCACAGGGAATGGTTTTGTGAATATGGAAAGCACAATGGAGGTGATGTTTTTCTAGGAGATGTCTAAGAAGATAAAGTCATAGGATGTCGAAGGGTCAAAATGCTGCTCAAATTTGAAAGAATTATAACTCTCCCTAGGGTTTTGCACATTCCATATCTAGTGAGAAACTTGATATGTGCAAGTAAGCTGGGTGACGCAAGTGTGCATACTATATTTGAAAAGGACAAATGTAAGATGGTTTGAGGAGTATTAGTGTTGGTTTGAGGAGTTTAAATTAGAACTCTATACAAGTTGTGCGAAGAACTCTTAATGATGCATGTAATAATTATGTTGTTCATGAGGATGCAATGTAGAATATAGGACCCCTATTATCCTCATAGAGAAGACATTGCTATGTCATCAAAGACTAGGACATATTGGAGAGAAGAGACTTTGAGTATTGCATGGTTAAGGTGTGGTAGAAGTATGTTTTATTTCTCATTAAATTTTGATTTCTATGAACATTGTATACATGGTAAATAAAATGGGGTGAGATTTCCATCTAATGTGACAACATAAGCATCAATCTTGAAGTTAATACATAGTGATGTTCGGTCTTGTGCACCAAAAAATATGTGTATTATGTTTTATTCATTAATTACTTTTGGAGGAACACATTGATCTATTTCCACCATAAGAAATATGAGGTTTTTAGGTAATTCAAAGTGTTTAAAGTTTTGTTAAAAACTAGACATAGTAGAAAATGAGGGTAATGAGACTTGGTACTTGGTTGAGTTCTCGGTTGGAAGAAAACCTATTGGTAGCAACTCGGTGTTTAAGAAGAAGTTGAATGCATAAGGTAAGGTGTAGAATTACAAAGTTTGCCTAGTAGCCAAGGGATATTCTCATGTGGAGGAAAATGCCTTCGATGATATTTTTTCATTTGTTGCTAAATTAACTTCTATGAGATTTCATAAATGTCTCTTGCTATTTCTTTTGATATTGAAATAGAGTGGATGGTTGTGAACACACCAATTTTATACATGGTGACATTGAAGAAGAAATCTACATGAAACAACCAAAAGTTTTGCATTGAAGGGGAATAAGAAGTTGATTTGCAAGTTGAAGAAAACTCTCAAAGTATGGATTAAAACAATCAGTGGAAATGTGGCATCAAAAATTTGATAATTATATATAAGGACTTGATTTCTCTAAGAAAAATTGATCACTAGATGTATATTCCAACCAGGTTAATGATCATTTATATGTTGATGATATTTTGTTTGAAATATATATTAAACTTTTACTATATTAGTTTTTTTTTAATTAATTTATTTATGTGTCCCTTGTAACATTTTATGTCCTTGTTCCTAACATTTATAGCTTTAAATTATCTTTATTTTTTAATTTTAAATTTAAATTGAAAGTTTTTTTTATTATTTCATTTTTAAAAATATTAATTTTTTTGCATCTAGAGAAGGGAGGTGTTAGCCCATTATGGAGGAGATGGCTAGCTAAAAATGAATTACAAAAATATAAATTACATATTAAATAATAATAAAAAAATAAATTAGCATAAATCCATTTTAAACCTATATTTATCAAGTACCTATAGACATCCAAATGATAAAAAAATATACACCTCAAGAAATTAAATCCGTCTCCATAATGCTAGGTTTAGATTTAAAATAGATTTATACTACGTTATTAGCATACAATTAAAAAAATAACTTAAAATTGATATATTCTGAACTTTTTACAACCATAAAATTGAAAACAAAAAAGTTGTAAATTAAAGAGACCTATTCATTATGTATAATAAAATATATAAACATCAAATTTTAACACTAATTGAGCCGTTAACATGGGCTTATATACTCTACTAACCATCACAAGCTGGAATGAAAATAGAGATGCGAGTATGGTAGTTTTCGTTGCACTCTATCGTCATTGACGGTGGAATGAATGGAAGGGAAAACCTGCAATGATACTACAAGGTAGTTAAACTTCGTGAACTGAACGATTATTTCAAAAGAACTTGCCTTTCTTGGAGAATTCAATGCTGCACAGGGACGAAAAGGCACAAATCGATTAAAGCCGCTTTTCTACACTGCGTGAACTTGATCGAGGTGATAGCGCAGAAAACTTTGCGTCGGTAACCGTGTTTTCCCATCCTATAAATCGCACTTGAAGCGATCCAGATTTGTTAAAGACTTTTGTTGATCGTGCAGATCGACAGATTATATTAATTTAAGCCCACGTCGCCGCCAGATGCCTTGAATTGTTTTCTATCTACGTATATGCAAATTTATCCATACATCTTTCCCTCAATCTATATATTTCTTTCCAGACGATCGATTAAACGTACCCACAGATCCATCAGCACTCCAATACAGTTTTCTCGATTTCAATTCCCGCATGTAACTGACTCTTGATCCTGCTCTTTTTAGATTATACACAATTCGAGCGATACCAGCTAGTGCAATGTGGATCAGTAGGCATTTAGTGGTGGTGCTGGTTATCTTGACCAGCTTCAGCTTGATGCAGCAGCTCATACAGCCAGCAATGGCGAAAAAGGGTCTGGAGGTGGGGTTTTACAACACCAAATGTCCGCAGGCAGAGACTACTGTAGCAGCAATAGTCGCTAAATACTTTCGTGCTGATAAATCCGTTCCAGCTTCGCTCCTTCGCATGCATTTTCACGACTGTTTTGTAAGGGTAAGCAGAGTAATCATATATTTACAGTTTTGTTAGGGTAGGCAGCTTATTATTGTTGTCATCATTTTCATCACGTCCTTTTAATTAATATATCTGAAGAGGAATCAGAGCATGCATATAATTATAATATAAATGTAACAGTATCCGTTTTTTTTTAAGGGCTGCGATGCATCTATTCTGCTTGACAGTAAAAATGGCAGTAAGATGCAGGCAGAGAAAGAAGCACTTCCCAACCTCACAGTTAGAGGATTCGAAATCATCGATGAAATAAAGGCTCGGCTGGAGAAAATCTGTCCTCGCAATGTGTCCTGCGCTGATATAATTGCACTCGCTACAAGAGACTCTGTAGTCTTGGTATGACTATCACTTGTTTATCTATTTTGTTACTCATCTTTCATATATATTTTTTAAATTCAATGGTTACCAATCACATACCTAAGTTTAAGTTTATCTGGATGGTTGATTCTTTTCATCCAACTCAACTCTCTCAAATCACTGAAGTTTAAATTTATCTGGATTGTTGATTCTTTTCATCCAACTCAACTCTCAAATCAAGGAAATTAAGGAGTCTAGATAGTTGATTTTTTTTATCCAAGTCAACTCTCAAATCAATGAAATTAAGGAGTGAGTAGAGTCAATCGTTGATTCTGCTCCTGCAAGTTGGATGAAAAGAATCAACAATTTAAGCTTATTTTTATTATTGATTTTTTTCATTCAATGGGCAAAGAGCAGAGTCAATATTTAGCTCTGTTCCCTGCCATTGGATGAAAAGAATCAGCAATCCAAATAAAGATGGCAGTTTACATATCTACCTATACTTCAGTTTTAGAAATAAAATATTCAAAATTATCAACTCTACTCCTTGTCCATAAAAAGAATAGAAAATCTTAACTTATTTCTATTACTAATTCTCTTCATCCCATAAGCAAAAAAAACAGACTCAACAATTAACTCTTCTCCTTGTGAGTTGGATAAAATGAATCATCAATCCAAATAAGGATGGCAGTTTACATATCTACTTATATTTAAAAATGAAGTGTCCCAAATTATCAAAATCAATTGGATTATACTCATGGTATATGGGTTTCTATACTGATGCCATATGGGTTAATATATTGGATGTCGAGAAACCTTAATACTTAAATATAGTTTTTGCTGAGATGAAATCAAACTTATTGTCTCCTCAATACAATTGAATTGATAATTTCCATTGTGTTAAAGTCTCTGCAAATGTTTAGAGCCAGAGCTTTAGAACTGATCTACCCACGTTTCAAATGGACCTTCCACCACCCATGCCACCTCTTTAGCACTTCCTAGATCTAAACTTGTGTCTATTAGCACTACCTAGATCTAAACTTGTGTCTATTAGCTTTAAATGTCTGCATAGTAAAACTCCATAATATCTTTAAGTTTAGCTTTAAGTTTTAACACAATGATTCAAACACTTTGGAAATATCTATATTTGATGATTTCTGTTAATGTCGTGACTCACAGGCAAAAGGTCCTAATTACAGTGTACCAACTGGAAGAAGAGATGGAAATATATCATCCATAGATGAGGTAGACTTGCCCAGTCCTAGATCTTCAGTTTCTGAGGCAACTAGAGACTTCAAAAGCAAAGGTCTCAATGTCACTGATATGGTTGTTCTTCTTGGTATGTCATTATCTATTTTCATTATATTGATATATATGTTTATACAATTTGGGATAGAGAAAAAAGAACCATCTTCTTAGAAAATGATACAAATTTTTTATTAAAATTTATTTTATAATAATAATTATAAATTTAAAATAAATAATTATAAGATATATATATATATATATATATATATATAATCGTAACACATAACTTACCAGTATATAACAACCACAATTTAAGTTATATAGAAATTGTTAAAGAATCTAGCTTTAATTTGGTGTGCTTAATGATTTAATTTGGTGTTCTTAATGATTCATATACCAGGGGCGCATACTGTAGGGGTGTCCAAGTGCGCTTTTTTCAGCGATCGGCTCTATGATTTTGAGCAAACGGGCAAGGCCGATCCTTCCATGAATTCCACCTTAGTGAAAACACTGAAGAAAATTTGCCCACCTCCAGAGGCTGCGACAGTGCTAGATGATCCCACGGTATTTCTCGACCAAGGCACTCAGTTTGTTATGGACAACAGTTATTATAAACAACTGGGATTAAGCCAAGGAATTCTTCAAATTGATCAAGAGCTTGCCGTAGATAAATCTACCAAGCGCATCGTAACGACCTTTGCCACCCGGGGAACCGACTTTCAAAGGCAGTTTGCCATGGCCATGATAAAAATGGGTAACATTAACGTATTGACAGGATTTGATGGAGAGATTCGATCTCAATGCAGAGTTAGAAATCCACGAAATTGACAGACAGCTCCATACCCCGAGCTCCCAACGATCTGCAAAATTATTAATGCAGTAGTAATAACGAGGACTGGTGTTCTCACCTGGTTAGTGACTGGTTTCGATTCAGTAGAAATAACGAGGACTGGTGTTCTCAACTGGTTAGTCATGCAAATGACATTCTTGAAAACCAGTATGTTTAACTGATTTAGCCATATAACAATTAAATCTCAACAAGCTGTTCTTCAATGTTGTTTAAACATTTGACAAATGGAGTTTCTTCAATGTTGTTTAAACATTTGACAAATGGAGAATCACACTCTATTGGTTTTAATGAAATGTTACATATTTTATATTCATGGCGGCGGTATTGGTAGAGCATAAATAATTTAAGTGAAGCACAAGCTAGATTGTATGGTGCATATTCACCCAATAAAAATATATTTTGGATATTTGATTTCCAAAGGAAGCTCAATATATTATGAATGCATGCATTACTGCATAATTATCAATGTAAATGAAAACTAAGTTGTATATGTTAAAAAATAAGTATATATTTTGAATAAGTTAATATATATGGTACTTTATTATGTTAATATGTTACACTAGTGGACAATTTAGGAAGATAGTAGCCTATGCTAATAAACCCAAGAGGAGTAGGACCAAGGACAAGGATAAAGACATTAATGTAAACAAAATTTTCCTCCCTTACATACAAGGCACCACAGATAGATTAGCTAAAACCCTAAAAAGACACAAAATCCAGGTTTTCTTCACACCTCCCAATACCATTAGAAACTTGGTAGACTCACTTAAAGACACTATTGAGCCTAAAGCATACAAAGGAGTCTACTTCATTCCTTGTTCTTGTGATAAGCTGTACATAGGTGAAACTGAGCGTTCCATGGAGACAAGATTTAAAGAACATAGCGCTGACCTTAGACGCAATAGACACAAGATGTCAGCCCTTGCGGAACATGCCCACATAACTGTTCATCACATCCGCCTTGAAAATGCAAAGGTCATTACTAGGGAGTACAACCTATTCAAAAGAAAAATCAGAGAAAAAATTGAAACTAACCTTAATGAGAATTGCTTCAAGAGGGATGATGGCACCAAGATTAGTGATTCTTGGAAACCATTGCTTCACTCCCTGAAAATAAAAGAAAACTAAAAATAAATACTTTATTCATTAACCCTTTCCTTCTTCACTTTCCACACCTCTTGTCTAAGTTAGGCACCTTTCCTTCTTTAAAACCCTATTCTCCCCTTCCGTTCCTTCTTTTCTCCCCTTCCTGTTAATGTTTTCCCTTAATTAATTTTGAAAAACCTCATTATAGCCCTACCTAAGACGTTAACCTAGAGAAGAAACCCTAATTAAAACCCTAATTTTTTTTTGCTCATATTAAAACCTTGCTCTAATACCAGTTAGCCAAAACCAAGCCGACTAAACTTGAGTTTAGGGCTCAGTCGATATTAAAATTTAATTTTCACTTTTCACGCCGACCACTTGTTCTTTTTCACTTGTCGGGTGAAACTTGTCTATCTCTTGACTAGACAAGTTTATAAAATTTAGTCGGTCTTTCACTCGACTAAAATTACTTCGACTTACTTGTCGGTTCTACCAACCAGTTTTTACCTCGACCACTTGTCACTTCGACCAAGTCGGCTGACTTCTTCTCTGCGACCAAGTCGGCTCACTTCTTGTCTTCGACCAAGTCGGCTCACTTCAGTAGGCCGACTCAACTGACCACTCAAGTTGGTTCACTTTGGTCGAAATCTACAGAGTAAGTTTCTTAGTCTAAAGACTTAAGAAATTACAAATGCTTTTCACTTGTGAGTAAGATGAAGTAAAATGGACACATTAACAAATCCAAAGAACTTATAAAAACATATGCCCAAACCCTTGGACTTTCATGCGGTGAGAAATTTATGGCTTCTTTGATCTTTCACTTAACAGTAATTATAAAAGACATTTACAGAAGTAAATTTGGAAATATGTGCGGCCAAATAATCATGCATTCAACCATAAACTATTTCATATATTTAACTATGCGGAAATAACAAAGTATTACAAACTGGTCGGTCGAGACTTGTCGATCTACAGAGCTTCAGGCCTTCAACTAAATCACATACACAGAAGCTTGAGCTTCGACTTCTCTTTTCTCACCCTGAGTTCCTCTGTCTCTCTATTGTGTCTCTTGTGTTTGTAAACTGATTTACAAAATGCTTCTTCTATTTATAGGCAACCTGAAGATTGCTTTTACATGGGTGGAATCACTCACCATTAAATACTGTAATAACTATCTACCTAACACCTTAGCTTCATAAATAACTTCGACTGGTTTACATTGCCTACTCGTGGACTCTTTCTTCTTGTCAGACTGATAGACAAGATCTTGACTTTGTACAGCCTCTGATAGAGTCGGCTGAGAGTCAAGTACAGATCTGCAAGTAATTACATTTTTCCAACACCTAAGACTTTAACCTAGAGAAGAAACCCTAATTAAAACCCTAAATTTTTTTTCTCATATTAAAACCTTACATCCCCTTCTTTTTAAAAATTTTAAATTTTTTTAAAAAACCTTATGTTAAACTTCCCATCAAAACACCTTAACAACCTTTTACAAACAATTTAAATATTTCAAATTGAATTTTAAATTAAAATTAAAATTTAAAAATTTATTGAAATAATTAAAAAAAATTTAAATTTTTTTCAAACCTTAAGCCATCCTAATAAAAATTTGTAACTTTTATTAAAACTCCAAACTAAATTTAATTAAAATCAAAACTAACTAAATATTTGTAATTATGGTTAAAATTTAAATAAAAAAAATTTATTTTAAAATTAAAATTAAATTTGAATACAAATAAATATAAATTTAATAGAACTATTACACCGAAGGCGTATTTTATAGGGCTTCACTTCTATAGCTTTCGTCGTCGGGTGAATGCATTTATGAGACTACTTAGGAACAGGTAAACGGACGTGGAGACTCTGCATATTAACTAATTGCCATTTAGTTAGTTATTGTTGGTAATCACAACCGACTGAAACAGTGGGTTAATTGCATATCCGCTTAACCGATCTTCTTCCCATGGCAGGCTTTAAACCTGTTGAGGCCTGGAAAATTGCAGGTAACAACAACTAGGGATTCTCCCTAGTAAATGTTCCCAACTAAGCTGTTACTGTTTGGTATGGGGAATCCGTCCGGTTTACGATCCGGCTACCGTAGGTCAAGTAACAAAAATAAAGGGTTTTACCAGTTATGGCTCAGTCCACCGTGTGTATTTTTAGTTTTTTGAATTTAAGTATGAGATGCAAGTGCCTATCTAAAAATGCAGATTGATAGAGAATACGAGGAACGGTCACAATGTGATGCGCAGGTTCTTACCTCTCATCTTAACTCTCTCGCACGTAAACCACACACAGCAAGAAAAAACTAAAACTAACTATCTAACCTATCCCTAGGGAGCAAGATTATTATTCATCAATGAGTAATGTATTTTGTGCATGCATTAAGAAAAATCACAGATAGCTGTTACTTATTTCAAAACACATGAACATTTATAGATATATAAACAACCAGATAGCTAATTGTTTATGAACAACATACATTACTCATAGTGGAAATTTCATAGAATAAACTAGAGTGCATTCATAACAAGAACATAGGTTCAAAGAGTTAGAATGATCTCACAGTTAATGGATAACAGCTGAAAACAAAATAGTTCACATTCAACAAATCCATAGCACAACATTTGAAACCTTCCACAAAGCTTTCTCCAACAGGAAACTTGTAATTTCTTTATGCAAAAGGAAATGGGCTGATGCACAATCATGGACTCCTTTAAGGACACTTTAGATGCCACATAATACTGGAATAAATGGGAAACTTTGAATTTAGGTGACAATTAGGGGTACTTCCCTAACTTATTTGAAGATGAAGTAAAAATAGATAAGATAGGTAATTGAATCAGCTTTCATAATATATAGCATTTATGCAGAGAAAATGTGTGTAAATGATTATAAAATTAGTTTCCGTGAAAGTGGGTTTTTAAATTTTCAACACATCTTAACATATATGTTTGTGTGGGTGCAGCAATATATGAGGTAAATGATGTCCATTTGGGATAAAATATTGCAGACATATAAAGGACATATGGGCCTAGTGCAACACTATTTATTTGGAATTTTTCATGAATTATTTTTTTTTTATTAATTATTGAAGTCAGAAAAGCTTGAAATTAAAACCTTGTGCGGGTGCAACACTTTAGGGGAAAAAATTAATGAAATCCTTGATTTCTAAATATAAGATCGTAGAGCTTGATCTCGTCTAGTGCACCATATAGTTTTTTTGGGAAATGGTGATGGAAATCAAAAGTTATATAACAAACAATCGATGTATGTATTTTCGAAAACTGACATGTGTCATTTAGAAAAATAATTATAAATAAATAAAACATAGTTTTGAAGGAAAAAATTACATATTCAGAATCGTCATTTTGTACTCTACAATATCCTACATTTTCATAAAAAAATATTGTGTATGTCATATCAAAACACGCCATCTAAACTGAGCATATTGATAGAGTTCTAAAAGATAAGCAATAGCCCTGTTTGATTTGTCCTAGCCAATAGATTCGGTATTCCGAAGCTTCTTCCAAACCTAATGCCAAACCTTAATCCCGCCAATTATTTAAATTTTAAAATAATGCATATGCAATATAACGCATATGCATTATAGCTTATTCATATCGCATATGCGATATGAATAAGATATAACGCAGATGCGATATAACGCATATGCATTATAGCTTATTCATATCACAGATGTGATATAACGCATATGCGATATGATAATGCTATAACACATATGCGTTTTGTTTTAACTAATTTGTTTTGTCCTAACGCATCATTTTTCATCACCCTCATCCTCATCATCATCACCACCCTCATCCTCATCATCATCATAATCACCCTCATCCTCATCCTCATCATCCTCATCATAGTCATCATCATCCTCCTCCTCCTCCTCATCATCATTTTTCACCATCATCGTCATCACCATCACCCTCATCAACTTCATCATCATCATCATCAACCTCATCCTCATCAGCTTCATCGTCACCCTCATCCTCATCATCATCATCACCCTCATCCTCATCCTCATCATCATCATCACCCTTATCCTCATTAGCATCATCATGGTCATCATCATCATCATCATCATCATCATCCTCCTCCTCATCATCATCACCGTCATCCTCATCAGCATCATCATGGTCATCATCATCATCATCATCACCCTCATCCTCATCCTCATCATCATCCTCATCATCCTCATCCTCATCATCATCATCATCATCACCCTCAT
>LPNX010055340.1:234247-244922 GCA_001517045.1 Pseudotsuga menziesii
CCATATATAATTTAATTAGAATAATTCATGATACAATACCAAATGGATTATTGTGAGCTCATATGTTAATGAAGAAAAATTTAGGCTTTCCTATCTACTAGTTGATGGAAGGTTGGAAAGAGTAGGAAGGATGAAAAGAGTGTCATTCAAAGCTCATTATACTATGGAGGATATGTGAAATTATATGATTGATCTTGTTCCTTCTGAGATTACAATATTGGAACAAACATTCTATTCAAACAAACTCGAATAGAACAATATATATAATTCACATTTTTCATTTATGCGATATAGTTTTGTATGAACAATAAATTGTAGGAAAATCTATAGATATGTTTTGGACCTTGCTATTGTAGTCCATCCAATGCAAATATCAAAATGAAATTGATTGATTGGGTGTTGTTGGAAGTAGGAAACCTTCATTGGGAAGGTAGTGAAAGAAGAGAGTGAGATGGAAGGGTTGTTGAATGGTTACTCTAAAATCATGGCTTTCGATCTCTACATTTCGAATATCTTTAGATTGTATATCCTCCACAATGGTTTCTTCATAAAACCTAAAAAATCCACCCTACTCATATCATCCCATGAACTATCACCTTTAATGAAGCAAGATTGAAGCATGAAGCAAGGAACCAACATGATGTATGGATGCAAGGAACCAACATGATGCATGGATGGGTATCATTAGTATGGATAGGTATCAACCGTGTCTTCCACATCCATTATGATCATTTAACAATCCTTCCAACAATAATGTTAAATATCGCATATGCGATATTCAACATTTACACAACGCATATGCGATATATCGCACTTGTGATAGATTGCATATGCGTTTTGTAATTGTTGAATATCGCATATGTGATATTTAACATTACAAAACGCATATGTGATGTATTGCATACGCTATACGTTTTCACAAACCTTAGCCTTGTGTTTGGGCTTAGGTTATTCCAAACATACCATCAATAACGCATATGAGTTCTTGATTTGCACTTCGGAAGTGCATTTCTGATTTCCTAAGTGGAACCAACTTTGTACGAGCGCCCGTAGATAATTTTCAATAGATAGGGTATGTACTGTTGTTTCTTTGGAATGAATCATATGAAAACTATAAAATAAATTAATTACATTTTTCATTCAGAGTTAATAATGAATCATCACATCTACTTAATCAACCAGCTATACTAGAGTACTGCCTATACCAGGTGTGGAAAATTCAGTATGGTAATATTTTCTATTTACTTTTCATTTAGCATAAATACTAATGTTTATAATCTACATATCCCTAACAAAACAATACCATGCATATATTTTAAAAACTAGTAAACATTTGTTGAAACAATAAATAATTTATAAATAACCTGAACAAATAAAAACCTGTCAAATGATGAGGTGACAACAGCTTAAGGAGGTTGTTCCTCCCAACCAAATCCTGGTGAAAGTTTAGTTTACACTTCCTCAAGACCCTCGAGCTTGTTTCTTGGTCCTCCTAGTAGAGTACCGGGTGAAGGATGTATCCTTAAGACCTTCTGTCACCTAACTGGTCAACTTACAACAGTAATCCAAACCTGCTTATAGAAGTAAGAACTTCAGCCTAATAGCTGCATAAGTTCAGTTCTCAGTAGTTAACCCCTCAAACTCACTCCAGTAAATCCCCTCCATCGAATTTCTCATGTGCACTTCATTCACACTGAATGATCACCATTCCAGAAATGAGTAGCCTTAGCTATCTTCAACGGGAAGTTTTATAATAATGCCTAGGTCTTCTGGGTCGGTTTTTACTTAATGAGCCACCTGCTCCAATTCCACTTTCTTGGGGAATCATGACCACAAAAATAGGGAAGTTGCCACCTGCAACAGCTAGAAGTAGTTTGAGGATGTTGCGACTTGTCAGTATACTCTCCACCCAGTCTCCTCCACCAAGTGACCAGTTAACACTCTTTTAACAGCTTCCCTAAGCTGTTGTCTCATCATTTATTTATTTATTAATAAAATATTCTGAAATACATTAATTATCCTTAACCCCACTTGATCATCAATTACAAACTTAGCATAAAATATAACATAATGTTCCTCAATAAAATTAAATTGTTTTGCAAATTGGGGCATGTGACAATGTTGGTTATATATTTCACTTTTTTAGCAAATGCAGTTATGATTATTCTCAGGAATTTTAACTTTCCAAGAAATGATTGAACCTCAACCTTATTTCATGGGAGCTCAATTTTTTTGATCGCCTCAGCCCTCTTCGGATCTATCATGATGCCCTCTTAAGAGATTATATTCCCCAACAACTTCCCTTCTTTCATAGAAAATAACGACTTTTTAGGATTCAGGGAGATGCCAAAATTTATTCATTTCTTGAACATTCTCAATAGGTGGGTGACATGTTCTTCATCAGACTTGGAGAAAACAGTGATATCATCCAGATAGATGACCAAAATTTTGTCCTTTTCATCAGCAAATGTTATGTCCATGGCCCTCTAGAAATTTGCTCCTGCATTCATCAACCCAAATTGAATTTTAACATACATGAAGGTTCCCTAGGGTGTGGTGAATTTTGTCTTCTCTTGATCCTATGGGTGCACCACAATCTGGTTATAACCTGAGAAACCATCCAGAGTGGAGATCATCTGGGAACCCACTACTCTCTGCAAGATATGGTCCATTTTGGGGAGGGGATAATGATCCTTTAGAGAGACTCTGTTCAGGTTCCAGAATTCAATACATATTCTTATTTCCACATTCTTCTTTCTAATAGGGGCTATATTATCCACCCAACATGAGAATATGAGGGATACAATGATTTTGGCCTTAAATAACTTTTTGAACTCTTTCTCTACTAGGGGCAACATCTTGGGGTTCATCCTTCTCATCTTCTATTTGAACGAAATATCGTCCTTCTTGATTGGTATGGTATGTTGGATGATTCTCATATCGTAAGCCTTAAGGTCCTTGTAGCTCCAAGCAAACACATCTGAATACTCCTTCATCAGTGAGATGTATCTTTGCTTGGATTCAAATGAAAGGGTCCTTGCTATTTTTATGATCTTAGGTTCATCTTATGTCCCAATATTTACTTTCTCAACATATTCATAGCTTGGGACTAGTTGAGTTTCTCTATCCACATCATTAGGATCGGAAAGTTTTTCTAGAGGAACCAGACCCCTAGGGATGGAATTACATTTCAGCTACAAAATATCCTTGCCAAAGAGGTTTTTCACATATTCGTGTTGGCCCTCAACCTCCTCAGTTTCATCACTCTCAGCATTTCTAAAAACAACAACATCCTTGTTGTGCTATAGGGCAGACCCAGGATTTATACCATTAACTTCTCACCAACAAAAGATCCACAGTGTTGGTGCTTTCGGAAACAACCTGCGAACAAGTTGCAGTCTCACCCGAAACAGCTATGGGGTGCCGCAGAATCAGGTTTCTGCAAGACGAAGAGGGATATTACTATACCTTTAGCTTCCAACAATTATAATAATACAATGCAGAGCTTTAATAGTTACTTATTTAGCTTTGTGGTTAGATAAACAAACAGTGCCTTGCTTAACCCTTTACTGGGAATTCCAGCGAAGTTTAGTATTTAGCAGTGATCTTACTTATCAGATATATATTTATTAATGCATAAAAGAACATAACAACAACACAACAAAAACCACAACACATGATATAATGTGGTTCACCCCCAGTTTAGGGGTTACGTCCACAAAACTGTGTTTTATTCAACTCTTTACAAAAACCACAGTTATGATATGTGCACTTAGCTGCAGATCCCTTCAAGTCCTTAAAGCCGCACACACAGCTGCAGGCCTCTACACACACAGCTGTAGATTTCCTTAATCACCCAAAACCCTCTACGTACACAGCTGCAGAGGTCGTCCACGCACACAGCTGGGACTTAACCTTCTTACCAACAAGCCTTAGCTTCGCATCAATTCATCTTACATCAAAAGCCTAAACTGACTTCTTTATAAGAGTGCTTATTTATAGTGCACTTATTACAAAACCATGGGCTTAAACCATGGGTACCCCGAACCCTAAACTCTGGACTTAAACCATGGGTTTATTACAAAAAGAAGGTTTTTACTCAACCCCGACACCCCTAAGACTATTTTGAGTCGTAACTCTGCTTACAACTTCCACAAAAACTGTGGAGTTACCAAAATTAGGGACCATTAAGGTACATGCCCCAACAGGCCCCTAAGACTCACCAGTGTCCCATCCCGGGACACTCATCTGCTTTTTTGGTGGTAGAACATAGTGCACTGCTTGCTGAAGCCATACATGTGGTTGTCGGCTGCTTGTTCCTTTCCTTCGTAATATTTATGCTGGTTAAGGCCTTCTGGATCTATCAGCGACCCCATCCTTTGATCTGCTTGCCGAACATTTGAACATCCACAACTTAGGGTCTCCAAAATTATGTGTCAAGGTGCATAAGAAAAACAACCACCTCAGTTCTGCCAAACCAGGAGGATACATCTTGGTATGTTTCAGAGTTTTCCTGTGAAGACCGGTGCTTTTCTTCGTGCAGCTTAGAGCGCACTTCTGCTTTTCTTCCTTCCTCTTAGAGCGAACTTCTGCCTTTCTTTGTGCCTTGGTCGAACATGGCTGCATGGGTGGATTGCTCAGAAGGTTCAGCAGACCTCTCTCCCTGACCACTCGTAATAACTTCTAGACTTCCCGATCATTCGACATAGTTCTAAAGGAAGAAACTCAAAGAAATGTTCAATGCAGGAGTCGCTGGCCGGTGTAGCTTCTTATAGAATCCCGCAACAGAATCTGTCATCATGGTGCATTAATGATGCCGAATCTGATGGAGTGGCAGAAATCCTGTCCACATGGTGCCATATTTCCCCGAAATCTCATCATTGCAGGCAGTTAGGGAAGTTCTCATGCCGGCGCCGTCAAGTCTAGTTTGTCCCATCCATCACATTTTAGGCTGTGACACACCTTTGATCTTAGACATAACCACTAACTTCAGCTTCTCCTTGATAAGTAGTTTCAACACAATATTCACCTTCGACCCATCCTGACCTATACTGCAACCAAACTTCAACCTTCAGACTTTGACAATCTTCAACACTTCGTAGCTTTGAGAACAGCTTCATTATAGTCTAGTACCCAATTCCAACTGTTCTTGGTACTTAGACTGTCCTTCATGCTGTTACTCCTTATCAAGGGGTCCTAGTTTGTCCCTGTACTTCTTTAACCTACTTCCATTCACCATGGAGGGTAAATTTTCTCCATTCAATTTAGCTAACTGGACTGCGTCACCATCAGTAACTCTCTGTACTATGTATGGTCCTTTCCAATGTGTCTTGAACTTCCTCAGGAATTTCATGAATTTACTGTCATATAAAATCACAAGATCACCATTATGGAACTGCTTCTTCTTAATGTGTCTATCATGCCATGCTTTTTCTCTAGCTTTCTGTACTAGCTGCTGGAATCCTGCAATGAATCTGTCCTCTTCAAGTTTTAGTATCTTTTCCAGGCTTTCTTTCATCATATCTGGGTCATCCATCTCTGTAAAAGTAGATATTCTGAGGCTAGGGACAATGTACTCCATGGGCATGACTGCTTCTTGTCCATAAACCAACCTAAAAGGTGTATGGCCTGTCAACTTCTTGCATGTGGTTCTATAAGCCCATAGTACTGTTGGAATTCTAAGGTCCCAATCATTTCTATTAGCGTTACAGACCTTCGTCAGAGCGTGTTCAAGGATCTTGTTAAAGGATTCGACGGTTCCATTTGCTTGAGGATGATAGGCAGTACTCTTCTGATGATATACTTGAAATTCTTCAATCAATACTTCAATAGTCTTATTTAAGAAATGTGATCCTTGATCGCTCATAAGAATTCTAGGACACCCAAATCTTGACAAGATGTTATCGAAGATAAACTTCGCGGCTGTAGCAGCACTACAGGTCTTGACTGGTTGAGCTTCAGCCCAACGAGTAAGGTAGTCAATTGCTGTAATAATGTATCTTGCTCCAGATTTCTTTGCAGGGGGATTGATAGGTCCAACAAAATCAATAGCCCATTTATTAAAGGGTTGTAAAGTTACCTGAGGAAGTAAAGGAATCTCATCCCTCCTAGATGGTTTTCCTGTTCTCTGACAAATGTCGCAGCTGTGGCAATATTCTCTTGCATCCTTATGAATTGTGGGCCACCACAATCCGACTGTCAGAATCTTCTGTGCTGTAGCTTTTCCTGCGTAATGACCTCCTGCTGTGCCAGAGTGTGCCTCAGCCAAAATTAATGGCTTTTCATGCTCCAGGACGCATCTGCACAATATTTCATCTGGTCCCATCTTATATAGCTGTCCTGCTATTAAGGTAAAGTCAGCTGCTCTAACCACCAGCTGTTTCTTCTGCTGTGTTGTCATTTCGGCGGGTGCAAAACCTGTAGACAAATACTAAACAATATCCTGGAAATAATCATCAACCATCTGGATGGAAAACAACTGAGCATCAGGAAGACCTTTGTCCAAACTAATGGGCTCTTCTCCTGACTCGAGCCTCGACAAGTGGTGAGGACCTAGGTTCAGTCTTCCAGGTTTGACTATGATCTCAAAGTCATATTCTTGAAACAGAATCAACCATCTGCATATCCTTCCACCTAGCACAGGCTTGTTAACCAAATACTTCAACGCAGAGTGATCAATGAACATCTTAAAATGAGATCCTAACAGATAATGTCGAAACTTCTGTAATGCATAAACCATAGCTAAACCTTCTCGTTGTGTAGTAGTATAATTATTTTCTGATGTGGATAGTTTTATACTTGCAAAAGAAATAGGGTGATCGATATTACCTTCACCTGACTGAGCCAACACTATTCTCAGAGCAATGGAGGATGCATCAACATGCACATGAAACTCCTTATTCCAATCAGGGAATACTAAGATAGGGGCAGTTACCATCTTTTCCTTCAAAATATGCAAGCTTGCTTGACACTCAGGTGTCCATTCAAACCTAATATCTTTCTTCAACTTCTTTTCCATAGGGGTTGTTATCTGAGCATATCCTTTAATGAATTTCCTATAGTAACCAGTATGACCAAGCGTAGTGCACGGTTGTTTAACAGACTTCAAAGGTGGCAGGTTCACAATAATGGCTATCTTCGCAGGATCCACCATCAATCCTTGCTTACATACAATGTGACCTAGCAGAATTCCAAAAAGGGCACAGAAGATACACTTTTTCAAGTTCAAGGAAATATGATGCTGTCTACATTTGTCCAACATAAGTCTTAAACTAGCTATGTGGTCTTTTAATAACCCGAAGATAGTCCAATCATCAAAATAAAATTCTAAGAATTTATGTATGAATTCCTTAAAAGTAGAGATGACTACTCTAGAAAACATGGCAGGTGCATTCTTCAATCCAAAGGGCATAACTGTATACTGGAAGGATCCCATTTCTATAGCGAAGGTTGTCTTATGTCGATCTTTTGGAGCAATTCAAATCTGATGGTAACCTGAAAATCCATCAGTAAAAGAGTACACTTCTTGGCCTTCCACATTGTCTAAAACTTCATCTGTAAAGGGAGTGGGGAAAGGATCATGCAAACAAGCATCATTCAGCTTCCTTAGATCGACACAGATTATGATTTCTCCCTTAGTCTTCTTTTCTTGCACCACCATAGGACTGACCCACTCGGACTCTTCAACAGGCTCAATGATTCCTGTAGCAAGCATCTTATCCAGCTCCATTCGGACTTTTTCCTTATACTTGGGGTTCAGCCTATAAGGGCGTTGTTCCACAGGCTTCGCATCAGGTTTCAAAGGGATCTTTATCACTCCTATATCACCAAGGATACGTTTCATCTCTGAGAACTTCGTCGGAAATAGATCTTGATATTCATGGAGAAGTTGGGTCACCGTGCTTACCATTTCGTCATCCCAATAATCTCCAATGCTAGCATACTTAGGGTTTTCTTCTGACCCAATGTTTACGGTCCGCGTCTTCAGGGGTTGAGTCACTTCAAGTGCCTCAACTGCTTGTCCATGTACTTTGCAGTGTCCTTCTGACTCAGGAATGTTAATGTTGCGTGGATCTTCATCCTCGTCAATTGCGAGGTTATAACATTCTACTGCATTGGCTTCCTGTGCCTTTCAATCAGGTTGGTATTCTGCTATTTCTTGATCATCAAATAATTTAGTATGGATCAACCTAACAGCTGTGACCAAAGCAGGAGAAACCTCATTAATAGAAAATGTCAGCACAAAACTATCAACAAGACAATCCCAACTTACAGTACCATGGCAAAGCTCGACCTCTGCATATCAGTTCTTTGCTATAGGTTCCAGGGTGTGCAAAAACCTATGTACCCATTCTTCACGAGGTACATGCTTCCATGCCTTGTAGCATTGCTCCAAATGTCCCTGAGGACTAGTCTTACCATTAAACCTGCTTCTCACCTCCTGAGGTTGGTCTCGGAATCTTAGGTAAAGGGACTTCTGGCATGCTTCCCAACTATGAATGTACTTTTTGTGACCGTTCCACCATCTGGCTGTTGTGGCTCTGAATGCTGAATCCAGAGTCTCCATTTTCTATGAGTCTAGTACCTACTCTGAGAATTGCACAATAAACTCTTCTGGGTCTGTCGAACCATAAAAAATAGGTAAGGTTCTTGTCTGTGAGTCAAGCCATCTGAGAGACTTGGTAATTCTGGCACATCGATGGCCATGTAGCTCATACAGTCTATTCTGCCAATTCTCTAGGCCATCATCTGAATCTGTCATGCAGGAGCTGTCACACTGCCAATCCACGATACCTTCAGCAGTAGGATCAACATAATCTTCTTCCTTCGCTATGATATTGTAGATGTGGTCCAAAACATCCTGGCCTTCATCTCTCTGGCTTTGTGTATCTCTCTCCTTGAGAAGGATCCAATGGGACTATGACTCTTAGTCCTTTCCCTTCGAAAGTCATCTGTCTCTTTTTAAGGTTAATGACTGCATCATTGTCTAATGCCCACTCAATACCTAGCAATGCTGGATAGGGGTTGTTGTCGTCAATGATCTCAATAACTTCGAAGTCTGCTACAGTACAGATGCCATCAATATCTACTAGGACATTAGGGAATCGTCCTAGGGGCACAATCTTCTACTGATTGGCTAGTCTCAACTGTATAGGGGACCAATCAAGGGTAGGTTTTCCCATTTGTTCCCAGGTTTTCTTAGTTAAGACATTTACCTCTGATCCTAGGTCCAAGATAACATCAGTTATATCATACTCTCCTATCTAAGCATTCAATCTCATTTCCCTGCTAATTCTCCTAACTCTATTAACAACTTTTACCTGACCAGAACTTTGCTGAGGTTCGCAGGAAGCAATGACTTTCTGCAACTCACTTAAAGCATTCTAATTTCTTAGGAGCTTCAGACAACTCTGTAAAAAGGAGGACAGTGTACTTACTTTATCTGTCGAAGCTTCTTGCGGCTGCGACTACTACTGATGTTGTTGCGCAGGTGCTACTGATGTGCTAGGAGCAGCAAAATCTCTCTTGGCTTCCATGAATGTCTCTTTTTCTCTTTCGATATCAAATGCTGGGACTTGCGCTGGGGCCTTACGAACCCAAGCCTGGTCAGGCTGTTTCTCCTTATTCTGTACTTTCGTCGTAGCTCCACTCCTGGTAACAACATTAATGGCTTGGGAAGGTCTTTGCTCGACGGAAATCATCTGAATATTCTGAGTAGGGCACTATTTCTTTCCTGAATATTAGCTATCAACTGCGAGCACTGCTCGATCACATGATCTACTGCTTGGCAATACCGACATGTCGTAGTTGGGTTTCGACAGTCTCTCGCTAGATGCTCGGCCTGGTTACAGTTGTAACACACAACCTGGCCTCTTCCTCTTCCGGCCATACCACCATGACCACGACCTCCAAAAGCACCTCTACTTGATGCACCACTATGGTAACCATAGCCATCATTGCTCTGTCCCTCATTTTGTACCCGATAAGCATCGTAAGTTCGTTCTCTCATGAGGTCAAAGCTGCGACACTCATCTTCATTGTGTCCCACTGATTTACAGAACATACAATAAGGGTTCTTAGGGACTTGCACATACCTTTGCAGAAGATAGCAGTCTTTAGGTCGATGCTGGCCCGTTGTCCTACAGATCTCACAATATAGAAAACTAGGGTTGAACGGGTTTGGTGCACTAGAATTCAGGAAATTTCTTACCGCAGGACACTATTCCTTGTCATGACCTTCTGTCCGACATTGTGTACACCAAACCTCTTCGCGACCGGTTTTTCCTTTCTTCGTATCGCGAAGCTCTAGAGCCATCACTGTCAACTGCGCTTGAATTTGAGCAATACCAGAATTATCTTCGACAGGAGCGGTTTCAAGCTTCATCGCGATTTCCAGAGCCTCCTGCTGGTCAGCAACCTTCTGTTGCATGAGTTGAGTTCTGATATGCGGTAGCAACGCTGCAATGAACCATTCCTTGTGCTGCGCAGGTCCAATGGTGAAACTGACTTGGTCTAGTAGAACTTTGAACCTTTGATCAAAGTCCCACACTGATTCGCCGCGCCTCTGCTAAATCTCTTTCAATTCAGTGATACACTACGACTCTGATTTCGGCTTCTTAAATTCCTTTATCATTGCTGCTTTTATATCAGCCAAGACATGGTTCTGAGTGCTGGA
>LPNX010055340.1:245163-261057 GCA_001517045.1 Pseudotsuga menziesii
AGTTAGTAGTGGTAAATCTAATAGTCTGATTCAATAAGCAATATACCTTTTTCAGCCAATAGCATTTTAATTCTCAAATTAAATGAATTCAAGTACTTACCCCTTGGTCCTTTGAAGAACTGTCGTTCGGCTTCGCTGAAGGATGTACTTCTGTCAATGGCGAACTCCGTCACAAATGCTTCAAGGGTTTGCGTTGTCCAGAAATCAACAGCGTGGGATATCTCGTTGTTCACCCTTTTCAGTATATTAATTCTTGCGGGGGTCCAATCAGGAAACTGACGTTCTTGGAAGTTTGTCCTTCTCTCTGTTAACTTGGATAACCACTGGTGCAACTCTATGTGGACACTACCAAAGAAAATTTCATACACATCAGAAAAAACATACCTTTGTAAAAAGTCGTTTGCACTACGACGCGGATCTTTGTTCTCTTGTATAGCAAAGTTCAAATAAATCTCTTCAATCCAATCACCAATTTCTTTCACTGAGGGTCTCCAAAACATAGCCCCCGAGGTACGACATAAACCCCTCTTGAGCAGATACTGAGTTCAACTGTCAAAGGAACCACTTTGTTGGGATATAGGGCAGACCCGGGCTTTATACCATTAACTTCGCACCAACAAAAGACCCACAGTGTTGGCCCTTTCAGTAACAACCTGCGAACAGGTTACAGTCTCACCCGAAACAGCTATGGGGTGCCGCAGAATCAGGTTTCTGCAAGCCGAAGAGGGATATTACTGTACCTTTAGCTTCTAACAATTATAATCATACAATGCAGAGCTTTAATAGTTACTTATTTAGCTTCGCGGTTAGATAAACAAACAGTGCCTTGCTTAACCCTTTACTGGGAATTCCAGTGAAGTTGAGTATTTAGTAGTGATCTTACTTATCAAATATATATTTATTAATGCATAAAAGAACATAACAACAACACAACAAAAACCACAACACACGATATAACGTGGTTCACCCCCAGTTTAGGGGTTACATCCACAGAACTGTGTTTTATTCAACTCTTTACAAAAACCACAGTTCTGATCTGCGCACTCAGCTGCAAATCCCTTCAAGTCCTTAAATCCGCACACACAGCTGCAGGCCTCTGCGCACACAGCTGCAGGTTTCCTTAATCACCCAAAACCCTCTGCGTACACAGCTACAGAGGTCGTCCACGCACACAGCTGGGACTTAACCTTCTTACCAACAAGCCTTAGCTTCGCATCAATTCATCTTACATCAAAATCCTAAACTGACTTCTTTACAAGAGTGCTTATTTATAGTGCACTTATTACAAAACCATGGGCTTAAACCATGGGCACCCCGAACCCTAAACCCTGGACTTAAACCATGGGTTTATTACAAAAAGAAGGTTTTTACTCAACCCTGACACCCCTAAGACTGTTTTGAGTCGTAACTCTGCTTACAACTTCCACAAAAACCGTGGAGTTACCAAAATTAGGGACCATTAAGGTACACGCCCCAACAATCCTCTTCTCAAAGCACTTATTTTGGATCCACAGTATGGATTTGTAATGGTTCTTGCGTGGGAGGAACACCCTCTAGAAGTTTGTTTTCTTCATTAACAACCAATCCTTCAAAATCCTTAGTGAGAGTGAGGAACTTCTAAATTTGTTTATCATCCTCAAAGACTTGGAAACTCTTCACGTTATCTGGGATAGAAGGTCTACGCCTCACTTCAATTTCATATTTCCCCATAAAGTGCATGGGGACCTTGAAAGTTGCTATCGAAGTGGCCAAGGAATCATCCACACAATTCTATACTTTGGGAATTATATTGAAACTGCATTCTTCAAAGCATTGAATGAGGTCCTGGGAAGCATTCCAATAGATTCTCATCCTGGGATGTTTGGCCTGATACTCACCAATTATTTGCTTAATTATTAGCTCAGAATCACCATGTAACACTACCCTCTTTACTTTAAGTTCCTTCAAAACTAGAATCACCAATATCATAGCCTCATATTCTGCTTCATTGTTCATGCAGTCAAAACCCACCTTGTAAGAGTAATTCAAATATCCCACTCCAGGGGGTCTCATCCACACTCAATCTCCTACCCCTTGTTTAGATGCTGACCCATCGAAACTCACACCCCTTCTAACTACTCCTCAGTAGGAACGAAGGCAGTATTTTGGAAATAGGAACTATATTCATCCCCTTCAATAAAGAAGATACCAGATCCCATATCTGTATCCAGTGAATATATGGGCTGATTGTGTGTCCTTTCAACGCTAGTTACCACATACGCCAACTTTTTTTCTCTGAATAGCCTTCTTTGTATCCTGAAAAAAAGGATAGTGGCATATGACATGTTCATCTGGAGGGCACCTTTCAGCTTGGCTTGCCAAGATCTTGACAAGAACATTCCGAACTTCGGGGAAATATCAACCACAACCACATCCATAACCATCGTTTTGGAAGGGATTTGGGTTAGGGAGATGACCAAGTCTTTGATGAATAGTGACGTTTTCTTTGACATGGTTTACAAGTTTTATAAGGACTTGGTCTCCCTTGCGAGCAATAATTGTAGGCCCTGGATACTTTCCATTCACTATAATCAAAGATTTTGTGTGGCAAAGACGTGTCACATTTTTTAGCTCCACCTGCAACACAACGCAATGCATTTATAACTCAGAGGTTAATATAATAATCAAACATCTCCATTGAAATTGTATATATGATTTGATTTGCAGTAGATATAGTTACGTTGAACTTGTAATGCTTGGTTTTTTCCAATGCTTTCCTGCTGCTATATCCAGGTACTGAATCATCATCACCACGATGACAATTGACAAGTACTTCATAGATGGGGAAGGGCAAGGGAAGAACTTCGCCTTCGCTTTCAACATTTTGTCATTCTACTTGACTTATAAACTATGAAATATATCTAAGATTGCTGTGATCAGCTGGGAATTAGCTCTGAATATAGCTAAGATTGCTGTGATTAGTTGGGAAGCTCTAGCATTGATATATATATATACTGATCATTTATCTTGGTTGTGGGGTATAATTTGTTGGTGAATCGATGAAGTACAAACCATTCTGGCCATTGCAAAAAGTTCAAACCATTGCAGCTTTTGTGCAGGTGTACCAACTGATCTGAAAGAATCATTCGTTGTAAAAATGGTCTGGTTTGGTATGGTCTTTGTGAATGAAAGTAATTAAGTTTAATGCATGGTTAGGACATCCATGCTTTTATGGAATGGCGCAAGGTCATATATATGAGTTAGAATGTGTTAATCATAGGATAAGATAGAGCATACTAAATTCCAACCTTCGTCGCTTCTCTAATTTTCGGGAAATTCCTATCCATGAAAAGCGGTCTCGGTTATAATTAGCTTCCTGCCATTGGTATGTATTAACGGTACTTTGAGAGTGTACTGAATCATTCATTGATCGAGAGAGAAGGTGGGTGGTCTCCCCACTTCCGTTGGTATAAATTCCCTTTACTTACATAACACATAGGTAGAAATTCCCTTTACTTACATAACACGTAATTGACCACACCAAACCAAGTCCATTTCGATCCTTTAATGACCAACATGCTATTCAAATATGGAACCTCATTAAAGTAGTATATTCACTCTAAATCCCATCACCGAAGTGGTCTAAAGATCTCCCATCGACATTAAAAGAAAACTTCAAGATAAGTATGACACTCAATAAATATCTTTGCTACACCCTTTGGCCATAGTTAAATTCCAATGTATTGGTATAGTTCATGTATCTATGGAGGAGGTATTAATCTTGGACTAAGATATTGATTTGGTGTATCTTTATCAAGATTGCTTTGTTTTGGGATAGCATGATGCATATTAAAAGGTGAATAATGTTTGAGTGACGTTTATCGTTAAAGATCGTATTTTCTTTTCCAGAATCCAACTTCTGTCGATTCTCATTTCCCTGAAATTCCAATCCATGAAAGGCTGTCTCATTTTTCACTATGTTCCTAGAGGGCATTGACACCTAGGTGATTTGTAATTTTCTTTCCTTTTGGATTTAAGCCTATTTAATTCTCCTACTTAATTCTCCCTTCTCAGATATTTTCCCATGGGAGATGCTTCAAGGTCTCTAACGAACGTTTTCTGACACCTAGGTGATTTGTAAATGGTAGGCCTATGGCTCGCCCATCTCATCAACAAGGATATTTTGTGGAAATAAAATTTAAAGAAATCCCTTTTTTTTCATATCCCAGAGTGCAAGCTATCTATCTTGTTTTGGTTCAAGATTGCACAGAGTTGTTTCCATTACTAATTGAGGGTGTGTTCACACAACACTCCACCTCTATGAGCAAAGCCTAAATTATATTAATTGAATGTGTGTTCAAACTCTTACACCAATATTAAATCTAGTTGTATAAATAGTTTTTCAAGTACTCTCATTCCAATTTCCATTTAAACCAATTATACCTCTATTTTTTAAGGTATCAAACCCAAAAAATAGTCAGCTACAAATATGTTAAGATAGTTGAATACCTCTATCTCTGTAGCTTCAAACACAACATTCTAATATGTAATTGGAAACCCATATGAAGGAAATTGATAATACACATTATTTAGAATATAACTTTGTGCGACGTGTTGATATTTTAAACACAGATTGGGTAAAGTGCAATGTTGTGTTAAAAATTCAAATACACTTAATTTTTATGCATCAATCAAACCGAGGAAAATGTGCTATAGTATGTGGTTAGTTGTAGCCAATAATCCCACACAATACTTAAGTCACATTGCTTGAACCATTCACAATTCATAGCAACCAAACTCTTGTAATTAGAAATAGAAGTGTACCAATTCCAACATTGTTAATGGGTTGGTGCAAGGAAATAATACCCACTTATGATGCATTAGTTGTAATGGAATTCTAGAAAAATATAAATCCAGTCATTAAAATGAATTACTAGAGGTACGTACACAACTTTTTCGAATATGGTATAAAAGATGAAACGTAGAAAGTCATATCACCTTCGAGCATATATAACTTTTATTAATTGAAAATAGGTATGTCTCAAAAAATTGGTGTTATTCTAAGATTAGTACGTTATTTTTTCTCTAAAACATAATGCATATGTTTGTGTTAGGCCCCGATTTTGGTATGTAAATTGTCCATTTTTGTGAAAAACATATATAGAGTTGTAGATAACACGAGGCTCTTGTGCAATGCTATTTTTCCAAAATTTTCAAAGTTAATTTATATTTTTTTAAAATTGAGGAAGTCAATTTATCCCTAAAATGACAAATGTCTAGTGTTATGCCCCTCTATCATGGTCTTAACATAACCAATTTTTTTTTCTTATTTTAGTGCGTAGGTCTTCCAATATACATGTGTAGGTTCTTTTATGTTTCTTAAATAGGTGACACTGTTAAACATTATCGTTTAAATACATGACCTATGTTTTATTTAAATATGGCATTAGTGCAGATAAAATTGAAAAAAATATATAAAACACTAGCTAATTTATTCAGAATATATACATATATATATTTGGAATATGCACACATAGTTATATAAGTGTGTGTAGATTCATCAACAGTAGACAAATGGAGCATATACAGAATCAAGGTTGAAAACATGAAGTTATAGAAAATGATGTGTTTTCCTATAATGTAGTTTGACCCATAAGGTTTGGGAATCTGAACCTAAAAGCAAACCTACCAACTCATCAAACACAAAAAAGGAAAAAGGAAAGTGCACCAAAAAAATTTAAATTTATGAGCGCATGTGTGTAAGTAGCATGTGCATGTTAATAATGTGTGCTAGTTAGTAGTGTGCATGCATGTTAATAACATGCACACACTATTATATTATGTTTTCATTCTTGTATTTTATTTATTTCTACCCCCTTTCACTATCTATACCTTTCTCTATATAATTCCCACCCACCCTCTCTCTCTCTCTCTTTCTCTCTGTTAAGCCCTAAATGTTGGAGACAATACCCCCTATAGTGTGGAACTTTACCCCTTATATTGTCGTGTATTACATATTATTGATGTAGGATTGTGTATATTAGTTTTTATTGTACACCTTTGTCTCCTATATATAGGAAGGATATATAATTTTTATTTGAGTAAGCATTGTATAGTCCATATGTGGTGATCTAGGATATTGTTCATGGATCATGAGCTCTAGAGGGAACTAGTAAGGATTTAGAGCCTAAAGTTAGACCGTGTACCATGGAATAGGCCATGAGAACAATGCTTAGTGTTACAAATATTGATATGACTACCATAACCCATTTTTAGTCCAAATATTCCCTATGCAAAGCATATGTGATGGTCGAGAGCGCTACTCAATGCTTAGCATCAAGAACCATCTCTTGTGTTATAAACCTAAAAATGGATACCATGTACCCAAATCAAGGACTTGTACCCTTGAGGTATTAACTCCTAATCCTAATCATGAGGACCATACATAGCACAAATAGGTAGTCCATGTAGTAAATTGACACGCATTAGGCTCTAAAATAGGATTTTATGTCTTGTGAACCATGCACGTAATTGAATAAAACCCACAATCCTTGTAAAATAAATATTTGGTCTACAAGTATCATAAACGTACCATTGCGAGGTTTTGCACACTAATGACAGTTCTCAATGTTGTGGGCATAGTTTTAGGAGTAACATTGATATCTTTAGGTCCTAAAAGAGGATTTTAATTCTCATATTAAACCATGCACAAAGTCCAAAACCATCATGTATGCCCTTTAATTGGCCTGTATGTGTCATATTGCTTCTGTTGCAAGTTTTTTTCATGCCAAGGATGGTTCTTAGGGCCATGGACCTAGCTGCAGGAGAACAATAATGTCTTATAACCTAATAGATGCTTTTATGGATTATGGACCATGCACATGATTTGAAACCACTGCATAACCCCATAAGGTTAAACTTTACATCACATGTGTTTTGTGGATTCCACTATAACGTTTTGCACATCATGCATGTTTCCCAAAGACTTTCTCAAGGTTACAGTGATTTTTTTATTCTTCTTCATAGCATGAGGCACCTATCTAAAAATGTTTGTTCAAATGTTTTATCTGAAAGTTCCCACATATTACCTTAGGGTCTAAAATAGTCTTTTCATGCTCATGGACTATGCACATGATCTATAACCACCAAACATAACTTGTAAACGGAATATTTTTTATATAGGTTCCACATGCTTTGCAATACATCATGAATCATTATTAGGGTATTAGACATCATATGAGGATGAAAACCAATTTCTTATGTCATATAATAAGATTTTGTGGCACATGGACCATTCACATGGTCTAAAATTTCCACATAGTACCTAGAAAGGGAATCTTTGGCCTATTTGTGTCATATGGTTTCCAATGCAATTTTTTTCACACCAAAGATGGTTGTTAGGGCCATGGACATATTTAGAGGATTGAAACAATGTCTTACATCTTAATAGAGGCTTTTATGTCTTATGCACCATGCATGTGATTGACACCACCACATAGCCCCATAAGGTGAAAATTTAGATTACATGTGTTGTGTGCATTCGATTATAAGGTTTCGAACATCATGTATGTTTATTAACAAATTTCTCAATATTTTGAATTAAAACTAAGTTTGTATGCCCTAAAAATAAAATCCTCTTTATCTAATGGACATGTACATGGACATATGCATAATATTATTAGTAGAAACAATGGACCTTATGGATTCAATGATTTCATGAGAACTAAAACTAGGGTATTATGCATACTAAATGAATATTTTAGGAATATTGCACCAATAATGAGCCTGCTCTTTACAATTCCCATTATTTTTATATTTTACATATTATAAAAAATTCTTTTAATTTGTATAGGCACTTCAATTTTTTCATGATCACATCGACACAAATGTGTTCAACAACATAGGTGAATTTATACTTGACTTTTTTTTAATGATATCACTCCAATTTTATTACCTACAACATATAAATGATTGTATGAAAACCATAATAAATCAACATAAACCATAGATATTAATATGGTTAAGTGCATGATTTATAGACCATTTATACAACATAATCTTTGTTAAACTCTTTGTCCTGGACAAGTTATTTAGGTCCTATATATGATGGATCAATGAATGGAGTATAACATGAGTGGTGCATGTCCTAATGATTATATTATATATTATGGCCAACATGCATAAAAAAATGAATTACTTGATTGTGGAATTAGTAGATATTGTAGCGATTAGGAAACAAATAAATTGCCCGCAAAGTTCTTTGTCATATCCCAATGATAGATTAATGACCAAGGGACCAACAAATTTGGTCACCACAGTTTTTTGAAGTAATAGATGACCAAAGTTGACCGAGCCAACTAAAAATGACTAGATAAATGACCAATTGGGTCACAGGATAAAATATATGGCTATATAACAAGTAAATAATCTAAAAATCACCACATAACAATATTATTAAGAATATGAATTGGTCAGTTATTTAGTCATTGTTACTTGTGTCACTTCGATAATGGAAACTTGCAATTTTGACAATGAATTTTGATAATTTACTAAATTCTAACACCGCATATGGATTTAGATACCTCAGGGGTCTTTGAATCCATTGACAGTGATAGAATTTAGTAAATTGTATACCCCCTCATGGATTCAGTGGGTTATCTCGATAGTCCAGTTAGTGCCATGTCTTGGAGATTGGTTGTTTCTCGTTAAAAGCATCACTATGTCTTAAATTTTATACCATTATGTTCAACTTGGCACACTTATCGTGCTTATATTTCATTTGTCCAAAGTCATCTTCATTTCACCCTTTTGGCATTCAATTGAAGTTTCAATAAGTAAGAGTATTTTGTATCTCATCAATTGAAATCCACCTATTTGTGCCTCCTAGTTAATTTGTCGATATTGTCTATGGATTCTAACTCATCACGTGTACATTTATAATGTTATAAATACCACCTTGGTGTTCCTATGGAGAAAAAAAGTCCTATATCCTCTATTTTAAAAATTCCTATATTAATGATATATTTGAATATGTAAGTATATAATATTTTATATATGTTAATTTATACTATTAAATATTTAATATATATAATATTAATATAATGTATTCTTAATATATAAATATATTATCATGAAACATTAGAAAGATACAAACTCATAAATATTATTATAAATATTATTATATAAATTATAATAATATAATTATATTAACAAATTTAAAAAAAAACTCAATAGGGAGGGAAAGAAAAAATTGGGGAAAATATTGAGGGTTTTGTAGCTTGTCATTTTTCACTGAGGCGTAAGGTAATTTCGATCTCTATGTGTCTAAACCATAAAAATATCTTTGATTTTTATTTCATGTCAAAAATCTAATATCTTGTTTGGCCATAACATACGAGTCGTTTAAACTAAAATTTGATTTATAACTCAATCACTACATAGTCCCTTGTTTGTCCCTAACATACCACTCATTTGAAATAAAATTTCATTTAGAACTCAATCACTATGGATTCCAGTACTTTCGGAAGACCGAAGCTACATATAAAAAAAATAAATAGCAACATGGAGATTTACACAACTGATAGAGGATTGTTTTCCAACATCTTAATGTGACTATCATAGAAGCATGATTTGATCTCAACATCCATGGTGTGCACAACCTAGAATGATGTGCTCACAAGGGAATCCCAAAAGCTCACAATTAGGTAACGTGAACTCCACCCTTCTCTCCTTCTTCGCTTCAACCATGTTAAGAAGTTGAATCTCTCTCAGTGAGATGATCTATTTCAAGACCAGGATATGAAGATGGCCTCTGAATCCCTTAAAAACCTAGTTACAATATCCTTAGGTAACTCTGACTGGACATAAGAATTCACTACAAATATAGGGTTCAGAGGGTTTGTTAATAATTATACTATGCTCAAGAATGTTTCCTTGAATTCCATACCCAATTTGGAGGATTAAGGTATTCATTCCTTGACTAGGGTTTGTAAGAGGATTTGTGTGATCAATCTCGTGAATTGCTGGAATTTGTTTTATGATTCTCTTGAGATCCTTAAAAGTTGTGACAATATCCAAGAATTCAATTTAAAGTGTCTTTTCTAATTTAATCCATCTGGTTTGGAAAACATAGGTGAGAATTGTCTAATTCTTTTGAAGTTCTCACTCGAGATTGAGCATTCCATTGAAATTACTCTAGCCATCTAGTATATGGGTACCCACTACCACAATATGCAAGAATTGTCTTTACATATCTGACTTAGGGAAATGCAGAAGCTACAAAGGTTATAATATCTCGTTTGCTAACAATTGATTTATCATGTAACTAGATTGATTTAATTCCTCCTCATAAGTATTAGAAGTGTTAATGAGAACCGGTAATGACTAGCATCTATTGGCTCTGAATATTATGTGATTCTCTGGTGCATAGTATGTAATGGATCATTCATCATGTTTAGATAGTACCCATGCTTTCGTAACGTTAATATTTTTTGTTGAAGGGTATTGTGTGTGAATGAGTGATGTCAGCAAAGCCTTCTCACACTATGTATTAGTCCATCCTTGCCAAAACTATGTATTGGTTCAGCCTTGTCTCAACTATGTATCCCTTATAGCCTTGTCCAAGCTAGGTGCATAAATACAGCCTCTACCCAACTAGTTATCAATTATTTTCCTAGACTATGTATATCTTACATCCTTGTCCAAACTATGTACACTTTTCATCCTTGCTCAAAATATGAATCCAACCATGTCCAAATTAGGTGTCTAAAGCCCAAATTCATTCCAAGTGTGTCTCACCGGCCTCATTCAAACTATGTTTATTCCCTTCCATCCTCGCCCCAACCATGTATCTCTTATTTGTCAGTCTAGTTGTTGTAAAATCCATGTAGGAATAAGTCAATGTTTTATAGCATTCGATTTGTTTGTTTGTTGAGGATGGGTATCGTGTTTGTTGAATGCCATATCGTGCTTGAAAGACGATAACATGTATCTCTCTTAGGTCCGAGGACCAACCTTATTAGAGTATCCAAGAAAATTTGTTGTAGATTTTAATGTATTTCATTATTTTATACATCTGACATATAAATGGATGGATCTACATACAATGGGGTAAACTTATGATGTGAATTACAACAGGTTGTTCTCTTCATGTTTTTTATTGGATTTTAGGGTTGGATAGCTAGTTTTGACCTAAGAATTTGCATTGTTATTCTAATGTTAAGAATCAATTGTGAAATCATTTGAAGAGAATATAAGTAGCGAACATTGCTTTGAGATGCTCATTTAGGAAGAGAAGATAAGAAGAAACTAGTGGAAAGGTAAAATGACAATAACTATAAGTCATTTCTATTTCTATTTGGAAAGGTAAGCTGGAGCCTCTGGTGCTTTTGAACTGGAAATGTATCTCAAGTTGATCGTTATCTCGATCAGTGGAAATCCAAATCCTTTATCCTCTTATTTGGAACTACTAACTATCAAACGAATTGGAATAAGATGAATTATACATCAAATAAGAATAGGATAATCAGAAGATAAGGGATGTATACATATTGACTATAGAAAACTGAGACGACCATGCAAGTAGACTCCTTAAATCTTTCTTTTTGTACCCACTATATTATTTTATTGTTCCAACTACAACTTAAGTATAAATGTAAGGTTCTATGAATATTGACATCTTACTACATGTGACAAAAAAATGAAATACCATCCATCAACCTGTCTATCCAACTCATTAAAATGTTATTTTGGTATGATAAAAAGTTGGTAATGTATTGTGAGGACTATTTTCTACAAGCGTGTATTTTTTAACAATTTATATAATATATGTTTGTGTGTGCATGTATTCTTAAAATGGTAGGTTCTTGGAAATCATGACAATTATATTCTCAAAGTTCAATTGTAGTACTTTTTATTGTTTGTGTGCACACCAATCCAATTAGCGTCAAGATGCAAATGATAAGCATAAGATCAATTGATTACTAATATGTGTCTATGATAAATAAACAGTCATTTGTCTACCAGTTTGTCCAACTTATTAATGCGGTATGTTAAAAATGGACTGTGTTGTGGAAATTGATTACCAAAGGTATGTTTTAATATGCTTTTATATTAAGGTATTAGGGTTTGTTTTCGTTAAATATTGTTTCTCCAAACTTATGGTTTTAATCGAGAGAGATTAACATGTTTCAATTAATCAGTCAAGCATAATATGTTTTTAAGCAACATCTTTATTTCTTAAGCAAATCAAATTCCCAATGTTAGATATCATATTTGTCATGATTTTATGTAATATGATTTGAAGATTGATACAATGAATTATTAGAAGTCTTAGCCCAATATCATAGTTATTTCACAAAGGTTTCTCCTACCATCCTCTTATTTGATGTAATATTTAGTTCATGTTTTCTTGTTGATCCCATTTTATCTTGTTTATTCTTTTGGCATACTGGTTATAAACTTCACCTTACAATGTTAGGAATACTTAACTACAAATTTTAGTTCCATTGTGCCAGGAAGTGTAATTTTATTCTTTTATTTTCTTTTCTCTTGATATGTTGTTTGCTATGCCTTGGTTTGTGCTTATTCATAATTAACATATGCATCATATTAAGTTTATGTTGTGTATATACTGGTTTATTTTAAAGTTCAATTTGAAGATTGCCTTATTAGGCAGTTAGTTTGATGTAATTTTTAATTTAGTATATGTAATCTCATGAGTTCTATAGTGATTTTGCTTAGTTTTACAATATAGGATCATATTCAACCGGAATTATAATTTTGCATTTGTTGTGGCTCTAGGTTCCCTCTGCTACCACAAATAGTGAGACCCCACCTAATCCACCCAACAGTTGGCATTATGTTGACTTTGATAGGTTCAACATTGGCAAGTTTCATATCTCAATATGCATCGTCGACTCCAACATCTCAACATGGCTATGATAGATTATATCTGTGTATTCCAATCGTCTGTAACGGTTGAAATTCCTAAACGTGCTAAATTATTTGTAATTGAACGTAAAGAGTAGTCACCCAAGCATCTTAGCATCCTATACAAGCATGTACACTACTGTAAAATACAAGAAAGTAATAGAGCAATAATCGAATAATAGAGATTAGTTCGAATTCTTGCATTTTTTTTGTGTGATTACTATCTCTCTTTGTAATGTATTCCCTACTTTGCTTATTTTGTTATGGTACCGCCATAACAATACTCGATTCATCTAGTCGAACTATTTTCCTTCAACGTGCGCCTAGGCACCTAGATCACCATGAGAGATGCCAAGCGAGCTTGAGTCTCCTATAAATTTAACTGAGTCGGGATTTTGTTTTTTTTATAGATGAAATCCCATCTGATATTGTTGTAATTTATCTTTTGTTTGTGTTGTTTGGTTTCTTTTAATATTATGGTAATTTAGGTTTCGTTTGTGTTGTTTGGTTTCTTTTGATATTATTGTAATTTAACTTTTAGTTGTTTTTTAATTGATCTTGTATTTCTTCAATTCGGTATTATTTGAAATGTAGAATCTGCAAATTTGGTTCAAAATGAAAATTCCACCATCCAAAATATAGGTTGGAAACATTAAAATCAAATGAGAATGTTAATGGAAGTGATACTGTACTCAACTCAATAAGTTCTTTCATCAATTTTCTTGTATTTCATTTGATATGATATCTCATTAGTCCTTGAATCTATATGTTCTTTTCCTATTTGTAGGTGAAACGTGCCACTTCTGCTGTTGTTTTTTTGTTGGAGTGGACTGGTGAACAAGTGTTCCTTATAAGTTATTCAATAATTTTTTTCTTTCTTCCATGTTCTATAACTTCTTTTTTGCTAACAAGATTATAGTTTTTTCTTTTCTTTTGTGAATTGTTGGGTTTATTGTATTTTTTCTTGTGGAACTCCATTTTTTGTGAAGACACTACTTGCATGTATGATGCCAAATGCAGGTTCAATCATCAAAGAGACAAAGCATGATCTCTAAAAATATCAAAGCAAAAAGGTGATGTGGATTCTGTTATAGCTGTAGGAATAGAAGATCAAGGCATTTATATAGTTGCCAATGGAAAAACATAGATTACAATCGCTACTATAAGTATAAATTCTAGCTTCCATGCACAATTCGAAGGGAATGGAAATCATACTTGTAAGTATTTGTTGGGATTTATATATTGCTTAATGTATGGATAATGGAATTTTCCATCAATAATTGCAAGTTACATTTATATAAGTCCACATCATCTCAAGTCAGTGTTGTATGGTCATTAGTGTTGTATAGATATATCCAATAATAAAGAACCTGGGTTAGATTCCCCTCATGAGTTGAGTCTTGATGTAATTCCTTGGTTTTTAGTTGGTCACTTGGCCTCATTTCCTTCTATGTCTGTATTTGTGGTTTTGCATTGAGATTGTTTGGGCTTGTTGTAAGTGTTATCATATTGGAAGAAATATTCTATTTTATTTTTCTCCAATAATTATGGATGCTATCATCTTGGAGGGTGAAACAGATTACTGATTTTATGTCAAAACATGGAGGTAATTCTACAACATTATTATTCCTTTTATTTTATTAAATCAAGGAGGAAAATCCATAATTCTTGGCATTTCAGTATATATATGTATAATTAAAGGAGTAATAATATTATTATAATGTTGGTTTAAAACTACAATATATTTTATACAAATATTTACATATTGAGTAGCATATATTTTATACAAATCCTAAATGCTAAATTCATTAGACGTGGTTTAATATGTTGTGTAGCTACAATTTTTTATCAAATTGTTGAAAATAATCCTAATAGGATATGTAAGTGATAGCTTGATTAGAGAAATATGGATGTTGGATTTTGTTAATGTTATTAATGCCAATGTTAGAAACCTAGAAACAATTAATGTAATTAAATTATATGCCTTTTTTATATTTCATGATCGAGTGGTAAATGCCCCATCAGTTGTTATGCCATTTGCTTCCCAGGATGTTGATGTAATCTATTAGTAGCAATTGGGTGAATCCGCGGACCTGGGTAACACTTTTTGGCAAGCGCATTTTGGCAAAAATAAAAAAACGCACCTCGGTCGAGGGTTTAACAAGCCCTCGACCGAGGTTTTATCAAGCCCTCGACCGAGGTTTTATCAAGCCCTCGACCGAGGTATTTCTTAACCCTCGGTCGAGGTATAGACCTCGGTCGAGGTACATACCTCGACCGAGGTCCCTCTGTCGAAAAAATTATAAAAAAAGGCCGCGGGGGCCGCGGCCGTTTTTTTTCAAAATTCCATTGTGCAACCTCGACCGAGGAACAACGAGCGACGTAAGGATTGGCACCCTGAAGCAACCCAAGCACACCGAAGCAACCCAACCTCATCACGATGGCGTCGGAGTCAAGAGGTAACAATTTAAATAATTGTTTTTCAATTTATAAAATTGGTAAATGTATGTTTTATTTATAAAATTGGTAAATAATTGTTTTATAAATTTATAAAATTTGTTTTAAAATTTGGTAAATGAATGTTTTTATAATTTTCATGTTTAAAATGTGTACCGGCAAGCAGAAATGCTGCCGGATTTTTTAAAATTTGTAGTTAAATTGATTTTTTTTGTTAATTTGTTATATATATATATATATATATAAATTATGTCAACCGGTAGTGTTTATGCTACCGGTTTAATTTTGAAATGTGTCCCAGGCAAGCCGAAACGCTGCCCGATTTTTTTCAATCCTCCGTGAATTTATGGAGGATTGAAAAAAATCCATAATTTTTTTTTTATTACAAATATTTAAAAATAAAAACATATGAAATTAAAGAAAGTGAAGGCAAAGACATTTAATGTTTTCAATTTTTTTTAAATAAAAAAGTTTAATATAATGTTTGTATTGCAATTCTAAGTAAATGTTTGAATTTATATATGAATT
>LPNX010055350.1:0-11107 GCA_001517045.1 Pseudotsuga menziesii
AGGGACACACACACACACACACACACATAGAGAGAGAGACTATGTGGGAGAGAGAGGGGGGAGCAATAGAGAGAGAGTGATTTAAGGAGCGATAGTGAGGGAGGTATAAAGAAGGTGGAGAGAGGTTCTAAGATATGGGGAGTGAGGGAGGTATACACACACACATAGATATATATAGAGAGGGGGGGGAGACACACATACACATAGAGATCAAGATTCGAGAGAGATGGAAATACAAAGGTAGTGAGGGCTAGTGAATAAGGAATAGAGGGGTAGTGAGTAAGGCACATGCGTAGCCATAGATGTCAAAAAAGTTATGTAGTGATGGAGTCTTGGATTTTCTCCCCTGACCAGGTTGAGGCCTTAATACCCATATCTAATGCTCAAAACCTCTTAAATGCATGCACATATTTTCTTGGAGACCAAGCATACCTTGAGTAGTTCACATGTGGTTATTCAAGCAATTGTTCATTAAAATGGGTGCCTTAAATATTCCATTATGGCCTAAGGCACAAGCATATTCCCTCAATCATTTTTGAGAGGTCCTATACCCAATGCTCAAAACCACCTAATTCCACTAACATCCATATTCATTGTCCAAATATACCTATGAGATGCCATGTGTGATTTTTTAAGGAATCCTTCCTATCCCTGTATGCCTAGAAGCTTTAGTTAGGGCATAAGGCCATAGTTTCCTCCCATGACCATGCCCATGGCCTTGAGATGCATACCTAGTTCTCAACAAATGATGATGGCATGCAATCCCCATTAATATTCAAAGGATTCACTTTCAACGTCATGTGTGGTGGTTGGAGGCATCAATTTTGGCCCTAAATGGTTAACAACTTCCTTTAAGGCCTAAGGATGAAGTGTTCCCCCCCACCCATGTCAAGGGGCCTAATATCTATACTTAGTGCTAAAAATATTATAATGTCACTAGTACCCCCATTTCAAGGTAAATGATACCATGGAAGGCTCTATTGAGGTTGTTCAACACATCATTCTTGGCTCTATATGGCTAGAAGAATCTTCTAGGTGTTAATGCATAGGTTTCCTCCCCTTACTATATCTAAGGTCCCAAGACACATACATAGTACATAGAAACCCCTAATGGTTCCCATACCCCATTCAAAACAAAACTATCAACTTGAGAGGTCATCTATGATGATTCAAGGTGTTGTTCATGGACCTTGAGCCCTAAAAGTTGGTTTACAATCTAAAATTAAGGCTTTATGTACCAACCACAATTAACACCTTATCCTCCATATCTAATTCTTAAAAATCCTAATGATGGCCATATACCAACATACAGGTTGAGGATAGACTTAAGAGATCATGTGTGTTTGTTCGAGGTGTTGTTCTTGGTCGTATATGTCTATAAGATTCCTTCAATGCCTAAGGACTAGGTTTCTTCTCTCAACATGCATGTCCACAGATATGTTTCTAGTGCTAAGAGAATTCTAATGCACTTCATATTCTCTCTTATATGCAAAATATCACATACGGAGGTCCTATGTGCAGGTTAGATGCCTTGTTCATGGACCTCAAACCTTAAAAACTAGCTTTAGGAAACAAGTCTTGAGTTTCCTCCCCCAAGCATGGTCAAGGGACTATGACCCATACTTAGTTTTTAAAGCCTCATAATGGTGTCCATATTACAACACAAAGAAAAATTATGCTCTTGGAAGTTTTGGCATTGTTGTTTGAGATGTTGTTCTTGATGATGCTAAAATATTACTATAGGTCCTAAGTCTTGATGATGCAAACTATTGTTTTTATTCATTTCCCTAGCCATGCACCAAAACTATTTTTTGTGGTTCTTCATAACGTGTGTTTTTTGCTTCTCCATAATGCGTGCATGTTTTGATTCTCCATAATGCATACATGTTTTGTAGCTATAAAACACATGCGCATTTTGCTTAGCCTAACCTACGTGTCATATGACATGTCAGGCTTGAGCTTATCCAAACCAAGCATTACATAACGCGAGCGCGTTGTGTTTTTATGTGTCGTGAGCATGTTTCCTAAAAGTAGAATTGCATCTAAAAGGTCCTTCATCTTCTTGCACACATCCTTAGGTCACAATCTACTTAATTTATGGTTATTTAATAAAAAATATGCAATGGCTATTTTGTAGCAATCTTACTCTACATATACAACTTCAATTCATTATGGATTTCTGACGTTTTTAGAGAACAAAATGATTGTGCTAACAGATTATTAAAAGAATTCAAGCCCCACTACTTGATCATGGAATTATTTCTGTAAAATGATGCAATAATTACTCTACAGATACAACTTCAATTCATTAAGGATTTATGATGTTTATAGAGAACAAAATGATTTTTCTAACAAATTATTAAAAGAGTTCCTATCAATTCATTAAGGATTTGTGATGTTTAGAGAGAACAAAATGATTTCAGTGACAAATTATTAAAAGAAGTCCTACTACATGATACTCAAATTATTTCTTTAAAAAGACAGAATAGTAGTGACTATATTATCAATATAAAAATCTTATATTTCATGTGAATCATATGAACAGACAACTTATCATTTAAAATTACATCGAAATCAAATTTTGCAGAAACAAGTTTGAAATACTCTTTCTTTCTTTCTTTTTGCAATAAGACCCACTATGGGGGCTTTTAATGAAAAAAGGAGCAAGTTGGTACTATTTTATTTATTAAAAGAAAATCTATTTGTACATGGAGTTGAGGTATATTTCTTCTACTTGCTGGAAAGTATATATGAAATTGTAAGTTTTTAATTATGATAGTTTGTTAAGCTATCCAAAATTAATAGTACTTAATTTTGAGTGCTACAACATCTTATGTATGTGTTCTAGATTATCAATATGAGAAACACAATATGTAAAAAACTTCATTCATATAAATGGACATTTTCTTACTGATATACAAGTGTATTCATCTATCTATTTATTCACATAAATGCCTCTATATAAATGGACATTTCTTTACATGTACAAATTGATTCATCTATAACATTATTTTTCCCAATCAAAATTGGCATGTAAAAGGATGAATCAAACTATGCATTGGAAAATAAGTTTGTTTGGAAATAAAAATAATATGAAAAAAAATATAATTATTATATTAATTTCAAAATAAAAAATTACAATATTGGCATAGAATGTGGTTGTGCCATATCAATATTTTTAAATTTGTTTGGAGATAAAAATAATATAAAAAAATATATTTTTTATATTTACTTCATAAGAACAAATTATAGCATTGGCCTAAAATATGGTTGTGCCATTGCAATATTTTGATTTTGAACTGGTATCTCTTTAGCAAGCTTCTTCACTTCAGATGTTAAAATATAGTAAGTCATGCCAAGAATAACAGATATTAAGACCAACACTGCTCCTCCTAGAAAAAACCTTACCCTTGTAATGGTGCAAGAATAATTGCCAAAGGAATCCTCTTCTATAGTGTGTTCTTTATTGAGAATAACTCCAATAATAATTGAACACCATGCCAATACAAAAATAATCTTGTAAAATTATAAATAATTAGTATAAAATTAATAACGATCTAATTTTAATCAAAATTAAAATCAAATAAAAAATTTTAATGAATTTTTTTAACGAAATTGTAATATTAAAATATAAAACTTACTTTATTTGAAATTTAAAGAAAAATGAAACTCAATTACAATTCCTACTTAATCTAAATAAAAATATAATCTAAATACAATTCCTAATTAATCTAAATTAAAAAAGGGTTCAATTACACTTTTTCTTATAGTTTAGTCTTAAGAGATAATAAATATGTTGCTAGTTATATAGTTGGATTTTACTAAATATGTAATTATAAATAATATAGATAAAATATAATAATTATCTATTGTAAAACAATGTTGGTCGCAATGAAACACATATAATTATAAATTAGTAAAGTTGATTGAAAAACATACATATTTTCTGTAAAATGTAAAATGGGGAAATGTTGTTAAAAAATTATACTTTTTAAAGTAAAATAGATTATCTTAAATTTAAATTTATAAATAAAATCAAATTCCTTAAAATATAAATAAAATAATACAAGACATAATTCAATGATAAAAACATTCTACTTAATAAATCTAGATAAATTTTTGAGATGAATGTTTTTGTGTTAAAAAATATAAATAATCAATTAAAAAAACATATAATTAATAATTAATTAAAAAACATCTAATAAATTTATCTCTTAAAAAATATAAATAATCAATTAGAAAATATTTAATAAATAATCAATTAAAAAACAACTAATAATTTTATGTGCTAAATAAATTTTTGTTAGAAAAAAATAGAGAAACAATATTTGAATGGAAGAATATCTAATGAATTTCTGATATATCTTAACCTGTAGTGTTTGGTTTGAATAAATAAATAATTTTTTGGGGGTATTTCTTTTTTTTGGGGTAGCGGGGTCCGTCAAAAGTATGTTGAGTGGGTACTCGTTGGATGCGGAATTTAATTCCGCATCCAACGAGCTCCCCCGATCGAAATTTGAGTAAAAACACGGGGAGATATGTCGAAAATACAAACAAAAAAAAGTAGGTTTTTTCTTTTCTTTCTCCAAAATTAATAAATATTATTTTATTATTTTATTAATTTCTTTTAGGAGGCCCATTTTGACTTGAAATTTCCTCTAAGAGTTATTTATTAATGGATGTGTGGTAGAAGAACATACTAGAGGGATGATCATATATAAATAGAATATCTAGGTAACTACTATATTATGATGGAAATGAAGGTGATTTTTACATGTCATGACATTTTGAGGGTTCATTGGTACAACTCACTTAGAGGATGAAACCAATTAAGTCAAATGAGATCAAATGCCACAACTCATGGAATTCAAACAATTGATTTCCCACACTCATAGCTTCGATGGCCAATGCTCAATGTTATATCTAGATGTTGAGTTCCCCTCTTGAATGACAAAGTAACATCTCCACAATATTTAACACACTCATCTTACATGTAAAATTTTGGGAGAAATGCTTGAACACTTTGAACCACTATTTATTTTCACACTTTGAAGGCATAATTAACATATCCACTTCAATGGTTACTCCCTTTTTTTCCATGCATAATAATTTTATGAGTACGTACAAATTCAATTAAATTTCATTTTTTCTTATTTTCAAATAAAAATCACGAATTCAACTCACATATACCTCAATTTTCCCGATGAGTTAATATTCACACAAATAATAATTATTCTCCATGTGCATTTTGACATTCCTAACTTGACAATGGTTAGAAATAGTTTAAACAAACCAAAAAATTCATGGAATAGAATATAAGTCCAACCAACCTACAACATTTTTGTCTAAGAGAACATGTATATAAGGAAAGATATGACATTCACTAATCTTATAGATCCACCACCATTTTTCTCTTAAAACACCATGATGACCATGCAAAATCCCTAAATTCTTAGACAATAAATACTCCCAAATTGTCATATGTTCTTTTGATGTTCTTGTATGTCACATTTGATCTAGTTTCCTCTTGAATCAGTGGTGGATGGGTGTGGGGGGATGGGTGTGGAATGATGTTGGAAAAAAAAATGAATTTGATGTTCTTGTATGTCACATTTGATCTAGTTTCCTCTTGAATCAGTGGTGGATGGGTGTGGGGGGATGGGTGTGGAATGATGTTGGAAAAAAAAATGAATTTGATGTTCTTGTATGTCACATTTGATCTAGTTTCCTCTTGAATCAGTGGTGGATGGGTGTGGGGGGATGGGTGTGGAATGATGTTGGAAAAAAAAATGAATTGAAATCAATGTTATGGGAAGAAATATAGTGTGGATATGATTCCATATTTGTTGGAAGTTGATTGATATCAAGAACACAATGCAAGCTAAGATGCAAACAATTTATTCTCCAAAACAAATCTAGATATAGAGAATATTGAATTGAATTGATTGTCCTTAAAAAATCCATTCATGAGAATAATATTGTATGTGAATGTGTTTGGAATTCAAAGATTCTCCTCCATCTCTTGAATGTATCAATTTATCCTATGGTTTGAACACATGGATTGGTTCTATGGTCTGAACACATGGAATTTCTTGTTGTAAGCAATCACCTTAGTGTCCTAATTTTTTAAGAGTTTGTTTTGAGAGATTTGAAGCATATGTATTTGCGTAGGATTTCAACTATATTGGTGAGGAAGGGATGGAACTCTGATTATAAAATCCCACTATGGTCCCCCACAATGTGTCCAATCCATTGAATTTTAGTAGAATTGGTATGTGCATGCTTATAGAGTGGCCAGTTATCCATGAAATAACACTTCATTTTCTGAATAGAGTGTTCCCATCTCAGATAAATAATATGAACACCATTTGGATAAGAACTTGAAAAATCCCATGTTCACCTACATACTCCCTCCTATGAATACACATAATGGAAACATATTTTTGATACAATCATCGAACTAGAATTCACTTTTTTTTCCAAAATTTGACCTGTCATCCAATAGTAATGTAGATCACCACTAAACGAAGGTTAGTTATAAAGGTGGACAACATAACAAAGGTTGACTTGAAGGAACATAAATTTACTTAGGAATATCAATTTATATGCACTTGCCATAGTTTGATTTGAAGGTATTGGAAAGCATATCACATGAAGCTTCTTATGAAGATTACACCACAAATATTTCCATGTGTATTAGTCATAAAGACATGCAACTACAAAATTATAATCGAGATGTAGTTTCTCTATTTTGTTTAGACAGAAACAGTTATATTTATAAAAACAGTGATGTAATCACTGGAATAGATCCACAGAGTGCAAATGCGCTAAGGGAGCGGGAATCAGAAGACCAAAATTCAATCCATACAAGTTCAGATTGTTACCATTAGAGTTTTAAAGCTAGAAAATAATGTTCACTAGATAAACTATGCAAGGCTATGCTTAGAAACACCAAAACAAAATTCAAAGAAATTTTGATTTAATTTTCATTTCCTTCATGGCGGAAAGAGTAACTTGAAACTACTGATGCCTCCAGCTTCGCTACCTTGAGTTCCAGCTTCTCAAACTTGATTTCCAAATCTGGGAGGAGCCCTTTCAAATCCTTTTCAGTTTGGTTGATTGAGTATTCAGATTCCTTTCGCAGCTGGGAAATATCCTGGTCACCAATCTCCAATCGACGCCCACCTTCAGAGTCCAATCTATGCATCAATAGGTTCATCTTCTTCACTTTCTTCCTGATTATCCGAATGTTAACCTCAACTGTTTGAGCCGGAGATGAGGACACGGTGGATTCGGAAGACGTTTCCATGGAGACAAGGATAACCTGGATACTAGTGATCATTGCAATTCCTATGAGACTACAAATAAACCAATGTTGAGGGATACAATTTGTGCCACCACCCTGCTTAATAACGCATCCAACCTTCATCATTTCACTCAGAGATGTAGGACAGAGTGCCGCAGGCATCGCACGTAGAGGATGGGATGTGAAGCAGGAAAAGTATGGTTTACGCATAGCAGATAGAGCTGGAAACTGATTTGTATAGTGGTCTCCACATTTATCCTTCAGATGTGTTGCATGCGTGATCCTACGCGCCAGCATCTTTTTTGGGATTATTCCACGAGGTGGGGGAGTGAAATCTAGACTCCACGTGGTGATATATTGGGGTTGGCCCAAAGGACCATAAGTCAAGGAATTAAGGGATTTGGAAGACAAGGAATTAAGGGATTTGGAAGATAGAGTTTGTGTCATTTATTACCAGCTAACCTTTGTCGAGACTAGAAGCAAAATTTGCAGCTTGGTCTTCTTTGGAATTGAGCTTCCTTAAGACATGGAAATAGTCGATTTTCCAGAAAGAGAGGGCAAGACTTTGAATTTTCCTGATCAAATGATGGATATTCAACTGAGAAGGGGGGAGTTGGTCGAGAGAGCTTGGATGATAATCCTTGAGTCGCCAACTACCATGATTTCATTGATACCTTGATTTCTGGCTTGAAGAAGGCCTTGCCAGAGGGTTAATGCTTCGACAACGTTATTTGATTCATGACCAAGGTCTGAAGAATAAGTCATTTCCTGAATTCCTTTTGGGGTAATGAGAACCCCTCCCCCCTGCCATCCCCGAGACATAGTTTCTCTATTACTAACCATGTTTCCCATAATTTTTTTAAAACTTGGAGAAATTTGAAACCAATGAATACCATAAGCACCAATTAATGTTAAATACTTTGGTAAAAAATGAAATGCATTAAAGCAGTTAAAATGCAAATAATGTATGGTGTATGTTTGAAGATCAATTTATGCTTTATTAATATGTACATTAGGTTGTGTTTAAAAGCATCATATTGAATTGTGCTCATTTTTCCACGAAAAGAAGAAGGAGGAAGATTTGACTCTATTTATACATGTTAATAGATTTGCAACAATGTATGCCATATAAATTTTGCATCAAACCGTTCACGCCATACCCTTTCCCATTTATTATCGATCTCTGCGATTCAAAGGAAAGAATTCTTAAATCAAACTACTTTTAAACAAAACTACTCCTAAGATAACATAAATACATATTCTAACTAATGGTGTGTACACTAAATATTTGAATTCGAATGATTTAAGAATGATCTTGAAAATCCCAACAGATATAAATGGATTGTTTATAATGAAGTTGTGGTATTCTTGACAAAGATTTAAACCTATTATGTAAAGTATATGCAACTTTTTATTTTAATAGCTACCCCATATCAAATTCAAAATAAAATTTATGGGTTAGCTCCTAAAGTTTGTGAAAATGGAATCAAACAAAACCTCGCCACTTTGATGGAAATAAAGCCTCAGTTAAAAGTAATTCAATGCAAATTATGTACAAGCCTCCAAATCGGCACAACTTAATAACACAAAAAGGTTTTCTCGTAAAAATATTTTTATACCTGCCTCAGCAGGTATATTGTAATCGTTTGAATTCAAACCCCTTTGACTTTTGTTATTAATTGGTGCATATTGGTGCATATTTAAAAGATTAAAATCTATATTCCAAAGTTTAACTTTGTAATATGAAAAATACCAATTTTTAAATATTTTAAATTTTAATAAAAATATTTGTATTTGATATTTTGTCAACTTCTAATTGGCCAATCAAGAGTGATGTCAGCCTTGAAGTTTGGTATCTGGTTTTCACTTGACACATGGCTACTATGACATCAACATTTTTTATATTTTATTATTATGTTATTATTATATTTTATTATTTTATTATTATGCAGCTCGACGTTACCTAACGGGAACGGCAATAGAAAATCTGTGGAGCGCTGTTTGGACCGGTCCTTCACTGTCAAAGATGTGGAGCAGCTAGTCAAAGACGATCGACTATCATAACATATATCCGCGCCATTAACAGCCGAGGTTGGCAATAAAACAGCACGGCGATTCACTTTAGCATGGATTACAAACATATTTTGGCTCCATTATTTGACTATCTACATTCAGAAGCCCAGTTTACATAGCATGCGTAAACCTCAATATCTTATTTATGTAGGCAGGGTGGCCGATCGTTCATCTCCTTATGGCAGAGTGTATGCTGCCAACAAAAATTACCATCGTTATTATTTGGTGGAATTATTTTCAGGAAGATGAAAGGTGAAGTGCAAGCTGCATGTATATATAAAATAATCAATGAGGTGTTATCTTACCTTTGCATTTGTAACCAACGGGTCTGTCGGAGAACTGGCAGCGCTGGGGAATGGTAATGGCCACCGCGGGATCGATCCCTGCAGCTTTGGCTGTTTTTGAGAGCAAGACGGAGCAGAGACAAGCAGGATCGGTGGAAAATTTGTGCACAGCGTTGCAGCAGCCGGCTGAGACGGCAGCGTTTGCATTCTGAGCGGCCTCAACGCACGGTGCCAGCTTCGTCGCCTCCGATTCAACTACACATTGACCTGCTGCATTTGCTCCCAAAACAGCACTCAGAACCAGGACAAGGGAAAACAACTTTGTGAAAGATAATGCCATTGCTTGCTTGCTATGGTCGTCTGATAGTCTTAACTACAAGTTACAACTATGAGTATATGAACTGGTAGAATTCCAGTGATTCAATTTATAGCGGTTACTCACAAATATGATCAATCGCAGGCCAGTGCGTGCACTTCCACCTACCAATAAATTATTATTTCGTGTATGATTTGAAAGGCAAATGGAGGGCGCACTCTCGACCACAATATTCTAAATGACAAGAAGTGGATTTGCTTTTTCTCCATCATTATTTCACCAACACTGACAAGAAAGAATTTCCAGATTGTGCACTTCAGGGCTGCCAAGGGGGAAGATGGCCATTGCCCATTGCAAGAGTAAGTTCTTGATGTGTTTCCTAATCATGGCGCAATTCTGATAGGTTAATGCTCCTATTCAGAAAGTTATCAATGCCAGAATTATTATGGGTTGGGTTACGGATATTGCTAATTTCAACAAAGTGGATAGACAAGCCCTTCTAATTTCGAGTGAATATATGCACTTACTTCTACAACTTGCAACTAACTACGGAGTTTCATCAACAAGCAAACCCTGGGTTGAGATGATTGCGGTGTGGTGTAATGTAGCTTGAACCATTTGAAAACACGTAAAGAAATATTGGATAAATGTTGGATTTTGTAAGTAGTGAGAGATGCACAAAGTCGACGGTTAAAATCCTTTTTTCCACAGATCGACGGTTATAATCCTATCAAACTGTACGCTCACTTCCGGAATTTGTAGTGTCAAAAAAATGCCAATATTTCGATAGTAAATTCTTAGTGAGGTGACTCATGGGTTCATAGTTTAAATTTGAAATTAGTGTTATTGTTGTTGGTGAAAGGAGTAATTACAAAAGGTGACGTTGGATGATGTTATTTAGTGTATCCAAAATTAAATTTAAATATTTATCTAATTTAATATTTAATATTTATGTAATTTAAATTTGAATTTTTTTTATTAATAGTAAATTAGTTTAAATTTAAATATTTATCTAATTAATAATTAATATTTATGTAATTTAAATTTGAATTTTTTTTATTAATAATAAATTAGTTTTCTAACTTTGTCAATTGTTGGTGGTTGCTTCTTAACATAGTAGCAAGATTT
>LPNX010055350.1:17142-34707 GCA_001517045.1 Pseudotsuga menziesii
TAAAGATAGAATATGTAGATCTTGCGAAAACTAACATAAAAGTGCTTTCATGAACACTCCAATGATGAGTGGGACCATTAAATTGTAATACCAAACTCTCTTTACAATGTCTAATATATCATATGAAGCATGGGCTTATTTTGAAATCATGATGTCATAATATCAATATTATGGATTTCTATAGAAACAATATGGTAGAGAGGTATTTATCTTGTAAAAACAATTTTAAAATACATAAATGTCAAACATATTCAATTTGGTATAGATATTTTTTTTTAAACATAAAAAATATATACTATGAAATAAATAATTTCAAAACATCTTGATTTTATATATATTCAATTCGGTAATAAATATTTTTTAAAAAGATATGTAAAATAAACACTATATACCACTATTTGTATGGTGATTATAAAATTCAAAATTTGCAACTTGAATCATTAGTAAAGGAGACTAGAAGATTTGGAAATGTGTTCGAATAAGTAACATATCATTGACTTGGAAATGCGTTCGAAGAAGTAACATATCGTCTTGTGTATAAGGATCTAAATTATGAGGTAAATTTTTTAGCACATGGAGTAAAACTGAGAAAGTGAGAGTGGTTTATTTATAATGTTAATGATCCATTAGGGAGATATCAAAGATCTTTCCAAAGCAATGGTTTATTATCAATTGAAACTAAATGCATACATTAAATATCAATATACGTTATATAGATTATGGATTCATTCTAGAATGCCTAAAGCATGATATAGTGGTGCTGGCTAGATGAAGTTGTTGATTCTATAATCTTGGTAGAAAAGGTAAAGTCAGTAGAATGGAACCACGAGGTAATTGGCGATATAAACAACAGTCCCTTTATGGCTACAAAAATATGCTAGAGCATGCTCCAGTCATGTGGATGGACACATGATGTTGTGTATTATATGATGTATTAAATGTTGTGTTGGAAGCAATTGATTGTAATACTAAATGATTTGGATTAGAACAATTTTGAAGTGAACAAAATTGGGACATAGATGAGGATGGTAATGCTATAGGAGAAAGCCATTTTTTTGTGGGAACATAAAATTTAGTGATCGGAATAAAATTTCAAGGTTGGTTTTCTGATAGGGAACTAAAGCTTATTCTGTCTCCAATGAATATGCAATATTGTGTTACACCAAATATTGACCTTTTCCCTAGATCCCTAAAGTACATATGCCAAAGGAATTTTTGAAGGAATTTGGCCTTGTTAGAAGTTCATTTCTAGAGTCACCGACATGCATTGCCTCTTGACATAAGGTGTCAACCTAGGATGACGCTAGTTTCTAGTAGAAAAAATGCACCAACAACACTCCTTTCCTTTAAGCAAGGAGCGTCGACCATTCCTAACTCCTGTTGCTAGTATGCAAAGATCATCGACGCTCAATAAAAGGAAAAAAGAAGAGTTTCGAGAGTCTTCTAAAAGAAATCACTCATGGAGGCTTATCCCAATTGATTAGATTAGGTGGAACTTGAGCCCCTAACCTCTAGGGATGATCCCTTAACTTCCTCCAAAACAATCTCAAACCATTTGATCTCCTTTTGGCCTATAAACGTAAGCTTACCTTAATGGTTTAGGGAGGACCAAGAAAGAACCTTTATGCTGTTGAAATTCTTCTAGGAGTGAGAGGCTAAGAGATTGAAATTTGAGGGTGAAAGAATTGTGGGGAGAAGCCCAACATCAAGAAAATTTAGTTGTAATTTTTTACTCATTCACATTAATACAAATACGTTTTTCCTCTCCCATAAATAATGTGTAATGTTACTTATTTCTTTTCTCCTTGATCTAAGCATAGATTTATGAAATTATCTTGTTGTTTTTATTCTTGTTTGTTGTCCTTTGTATCTTTTGCAAATATCTCTTCTTCAAAGTTGGATCACAAAAATCATCGAGAAGGAAAGGATAACCCGCATAAAGGTATAAAATCTTTGCATTCTAGTATTTTGATTGTGTAGGGAAAGATTGCATAGTTGTACTCGTTTTGTTATAGATCTAAACCATTTATGCTACAGAAATAGTTTTTGTCCACACTAACCACATTTTTTCGGTAACAAAATTGGTTTCTCTGCTCGGGATGATAGGGATCTAAACATCTTATTCTTTGGTTTTGATTTTTGTTTCACTACAAATTCTAATTTTTTATTTTTCTCAAAAAGGGTGTGAAATTCACTTTATTTCAGTCCCAATTTGCCTCTCCACGTTTGTATATGATCTTAGTAAATTCCAAATCATTTAGTGTCTTTTGAAATTGAAGGTGTTTATAATTTTTTGTATCCCTCACTACGCCGACAAACCTGGGTAGTTTCCACATAGTGTTGTCCATTCACTAATGCCTATTTCTTTTGTTCATAGAGTGTCATCAATGCATATTGATAGAAGACATGCAGCGTCGTCAACACCTTTTCATAGTATACAAAGAGAGTCAACCAACACACTGGTATAGACCTGCAACAAGTGCCAAGGTAGGTATTCAGTGACTATTTTGGACTAATTCTATACTATTGTTGAGAGTATTTTTAGCAAAGTTAAGAACACTAAGGAATAAATGGAAGAATAAATCAGAAAGTTAATAACATCAAGGACGATGTTATCCTCTAAGGGGAGGTGTATGTAATACAACAAGATTTAATAATTTATTATTAAATTCTGCTAGATTATTTTATTTTATTATTTTAAATATTTTTGAAAGAAATAAATGGACAGACCACCAATGAACTAGGTTTTTGTACCACCGAAGTATCGAAAAGATAGCTAGGAGGAGGTCCGATTGGGCCAAAGGAGATTTGGGTTTCAAGAGAACCACTCAGTGATTTGTTTTTAGCAGTTTTCAACTGCCTTTCAGTAGACTTTCAGCAGATTATTAGTAGTCACAGGGCTGAAAAGGAAGAAGAGAAGATTTTGCGTTTTAAGTAAAAATTGTTTTTTTATGAATTTCCAAAAGAGGAAGGTAAGTAGTTTTGGTTTATATTAATGATATGCATCTAACAGATTGCTAAGTTAACACATTTGCAGAATTGTAGACAACTTTCAAGAGCAGTATTCCAAGAAGAATAGTAAAGCAAAAGGTGGTTCAGTAATGAGAACCCATAATGGGTATGATGCTCGGGATTCTTACGAGCGTGCAGGAGATGCCATGGGAGAAAATGTCCGGAATGGAAATGATGACATAGAGTCTAATGGAAGGATATTCCAAGAGACACCATCTGAGGTTGCAACCACCATGAGAAGCTTGATTAAAGCCCAGGAAGAGCAGCATCAGCTGAATCCTGCCATGTTGTAGAGTTTGACAGACTTGGAGAGAAAGATAGATTCTGGACGAGGTACATTAAGACCAGAAAGTAGTAAGAGAAGCACTATAAGGAGGAGAAGGATTTCCAGTGGATCATCTGACTCTAAAAAATCCAGTGGAGATACAAGTCCATCTTCTCGTAAAAGGAAAAGAAGAAGACACCATAGGGATCGCTCTCGAGATGAATTTAAGAAAGCTAAGCCTCCTACATTTGATGGTGAGATAAAGACTGGACATGAGGCTGAAGCTTGGCTTCTTGGGATAAAGAAGTACTTTCAAGTGCAGGATTATTGAGAAAACATGAAGGCAAGAGTTGCCATATTCAACTTGAATGGAAGAGCATCCATTTGGTGGGAACACTTCAAGCAAGTAAAGAGGATTAGTGAAAGGAAATTGAAGTGGAAACAATTCAAGAAGTATTTCAGGAAGAAATACCTCTCTGACAGGTATTATGATGACAAGATTAAGGAGTTCCATGAGCTGAGATTGGGATAGTAGACCATGGATGAATATGCAAACAAGTTCTTGGAATTGTTGAGGTATGTTCGGTACATCAGAGATGAAAAGGTGAAGGTCCAGCGGTTTCTGAGTGGATTGCCTCAGTCTTACAAAGATAGAATTGATTTTTATGAACCAAGAACTATTGAAGAAGCAATAAGGAAGGCTAAGTATTGCTATGAGCAAAGAAAAGGTAAAACTGATCACCATAAGGCATGGAAGGACAAGAAGAACGAGAAATTTGACCAAAGAAGGAAAGGTTTCAAACCTTCTAGGTTTAGGAACCAGCAGAAGCAGCCATCCCAAGCTGTGAGTAATCCAGTTGGAGTGACAGGTGGAATGCCTAAAGAGCCACCACAAAATAAAGGTCCACTTAAATGTTGGAAATGTGAAGGACCCCACTTGCGCAGATATTGTCCACTTCAGAATGAAAGTGCAAGGCCAGCTTATAACATTCAGGAAGCAGAAACAGTGGGTCAGGTAGCAAGAGCAGTCCCTAGAATTTATGCAGCACTGGAGGACTGCCAGGCAGATCACCAGTCAACTGTGGTTGAAGTTGCAGGTAAGATTGTTGAACAATCTGTTTCTATTTTGATTGACTCTGGTTCTACTCACAGTTACATTACTCCTATAGTAGTGGAGATGTGTGCTTTTAAGAAGGTCAAGCATAGAAAATCTTGGTTAGTTCAGCTAGCCACCGGGACTAAGAGAAAGGTCAGTGAAGTAGTTGATAAATGTCCATTGGTTATGAATGGATTGATCACTTGTGTAGATCTGAATGTTCTACCGCTTGGTTCCTATGATGTTCTCATTGGAATGGATTGTTTAGAAGCTCACAGAGTAAAGCTTGACTGTTACAATAAGACTTTTGAATGTGCAGATGAAGAAGGAAACCCAGTAGTTTTGAAGGGTATTCCAAAGATAATTTCAGTAAGACAGGTTTTAGCAATGCAGTTAAAGAAGTTCTGTAGGAAGGGTTTCCAGTTGTATGCAACTCATATTCTGGAACCAACAGGAGATGAAACTCCTAGGTTGGAGGATTATCAGGTGTAATAGGAATTTGAGGATGTGTTTCCTGATGAGATTCTAGGGCTTCCTCCAAAGAGGGAAATTGATTTCACCATTGAACTAGTGTCAGGAGGGGCACCAATGTCTAAGACACCCTACAGGATGAGTACACCGGAGATGCTAGAGTTGAAGATGCAAATGCAAGAGTTGTTGGAAAAGAAGTATATCCGACCGAGTGTGTCTCCTTGGGAGCACCGGTTCTGTTTGTAAAGACGAAATATGGTACACTCAGGTTATGTATTGATTACAGACAGTTGAACAAGGTTACTGTGAAGAATAGATATCCTTTGCCTAGGATTGATGAACTCTTTGATCAAATGAGAGGAGCAAAGGTATTTTCCAAGATTTACTTGAGGTCTGGATACCATCAGGAGAGAATCAAGGATGAAGACGTTTATAAGACAGCCTTCAAGACAAGGTATGGGCACTATGAGTTTGTAGTGGTACCATTTGGTATCACCAATGCACCAGCTACATTTATGTGCCTTATGAAAAGTATCTTCAGCAAGTATTTGGACAAGTTTGTTCTTATTTTCCTTGAATACATTCTTGTTTATTCTAAGAATGAGGAAGAACATGAAAAGCATTTGAGATTGACATCACAATTGCTTAGGGAGCATCAGTTGTATGCAAAACTGAGCAAGTGTGACTTCTATAGAGATAGAATTCAGTATTTGGGTCACACTATCTTAGAAGAGGGTATATCAGTAGACCTTGAGAAGATTGAAGCCATTATGAATTGGCCTACTCCAAGAAATGTGATGGATGCAAGATCTTTTATGGGACTTGCAGGATACTACAGGAGATTCATTGAGGGATTTTCCAAGGTTGCACATGCCATCACTTCTTTGCAAAAGAAGGGGATAAAGTTCGAATGGACTTCTAAGTGTGAAGAAAGCTTCCAGTGGTTGAAGAATATTCTCACTAGTGCACCGGTATTGAAATTTGCAAACCCAGACAAAGATTTTGTGGTATGTACCGATGCATGTGGACAAGGGCTTGGAGGAGTCCTTATGCAGGACAACCACGTGATATGTTATGAGTTAAGAAAGCTGAAGGAGCATGAGAAGAACTATGTCACTCATGATCTCGAGCTTGTAGCCATAGTACATGCTCTTAAGATGTGGAGACATTACTTGATGGGTAGAAGATTTGAGCTCAGGACAGACCATTATGGTCTGAAGTATTTGTTTGATTAGCCTACTCTAAATGCTAGGCAAGCGAGATGGCTGGAATTTTTATGTGAATTTGATTTCGAAATCAAGCACATAAAAGGAAAGGAGAATAAGGTAGCTCATGCACTCAGTGGGAAGGTACAGGAAATGCACGTGTCATCTCTTAGTATTTTCCAATCAGATTTAAGGCAACATATTGTTAATCATGTTGCCGAAGATGAATTGTATGAGCAGGTAAAAGACAAATTGCAGCAGCAAGGTCTTGAGAAGAGGTATGAGGGATATAAATTGGAAGAAGATGGACTTCTTACTTATAAATACCAAATTTATATTCCAGATGTAGCAGATTTGAGGAGGGTTATTATGGATGAAATCCATCAAACTCCGTATTCTGGTCACCCGAGGTACCAGAAGACAATTGCTACAGCTAGAAAATAGTACTTTTGGCCAAGAATGAAAAAGGACATGGTTGACTACATTTCAAGGTGCATGAAATGTCAATAGGTAAAGGTTGAGCATCAACATCCAGTAGGCTTGTTGCAGCCTTTGCCAATTCTGGAATGGAAATGGGAATTTATTTCCATGGATTTTATTACGGGATTACCGATGACATGGAGACAACATGATTCCATCATGGTTGTAGTAGACAAGTTAACAAAATCGGCACATTTTATATTGGTAAATTCTACGCACAAGAATGATGACATTGCAAAGATCTTCATGAAGGAGATTTTCAAATTGCATGGATTGCCGAAGGCAATAGTCTCTGACAGAGATGTCAAGTTCACTTCCAATTTTTGGAAGGGATTGTTTGCGGACTTGGGTACAAAGCTAAACTTCAGCACTGCATACCATCCTCAGACACATGGGCAGATAGAAAGAGTGAATCAGGTGCTTGAAGATATGCTTCACATGTACATGATGGACAAACCAACCAAGTGGAAAGATTACTTACACTTGGTAGAGTTTGCTTACAACAACGGACAATAGGCATCCTTGGGGATGAGCCCGTATGAAGCTTTGTATGGAAGAAGGTGTAGGACACCAGTGACTTGGGATGACCCAGTGAACAGGGTTGTGCTTGGACCAGAATTGCTCAAGGAAATGGAGCAAGAGGTTGTAAAGATCAGACAGAATCTGAAAGTAGCACAAGACAGGTAAAAAAACTATGCGGATAAGCATAGATGAACAGAGAGTTCAGTGTTGGGGATCATGTTTACCTCAGAGTAAGAGAAAAGAAGAGTTCCTTGAAGCTTGGAAGTTGTGCCAAGCTGTCACCTAGATATTGTGGGCCATTTGAAGTGCTTGAAAGAATAGGGCCTGTTGCATATAGACTTGCATTACCTGCTAGTACTAGAGCTCATAATGTTTTTCATGTTTCTTTGCTTAAGAAATATGTACATGATCCTAACCATGTGATAAATTGGGATGTGATTCAGGTGGAACCCGAAGGAGAGTTCCAAATTGAGCCAATGCACATCCTCGACACGAAGTTCACAATGCTCCGGAACCGAGCCATAGGGAAAGTAAAGGTGCAATGTGAGCACTACGGACCTGAAGAAGCTACATGGGAGCTAAAGGATGCCATGCGATTGGCACATCCATTTTTGTTCAATTTTGCGGAACACTGAGGCGGCACCAGTGTAGCATTTTGTTCAAATTTTACACTGAGGACAGTGCTATTGAAGGGGGAGGGGAATGTAACATCCCAGTTTTGACCCTGTTTGATTGATACATATATTTGTAAATAATCATGGTTCAGAGCTAAAGGCAAAGGCCCCACCATCGATTTGGTTATGTCATATTTCGGATAGAAATTGTCACTGATGGTATATCAGGACATGCAGCATACATATTAAGTTGTGGAATCATGTAATTATGCATCTTTAATTAAATAACCCAATCAACTATGTTCACTACAACCAAATTGAGAAGGGGCATGATTCCTAAGGATAAGGAGGGGGAATGCTGAACCTTGAGCCATGGGAGAAAATCCATGTGTCACCACCACCTTAATTATTATATTTTTAGTTGGGGCCGCTATTTTCCTGGCAGGAAAACCACTATGCCCACACGCCTGCACCCTCTCCAAGACGTGATCTAGATTGTCGATCGTTCTGTCCACTCTTCCTACCGGCAACTGTTCATTTTTCCTCATGCAGAGTGGAATTAAAAGGGATTACGATCCTTGTGTGGGGGTTCGCCTTTTCCTCCCTCACACCAGTTTCAAGTCCGTGGTTTTGTTCTTTTTCCTGTTTTATTATCAATTTTGATTAAGACAATCTTCCTATTTTATTATCAAATTTGAAGTAAGTTCCTTGAGAACCCTAAGATAATGCTTTGTATCTCAATGACCCAACACAGTAAACTAATGCTTTGTATCTCCTCCCATAGTGACACAAACACAGGAAACTAAATGGAAAATTCAGACGTTTGTTGTTCAAACCCTTCCGGTGAGCACTGACTCTCTCTTCTAAAATCGTTATGGATTTATTACACCGAAGGACATGTCTCCTCTGAGTCTGCTCCATTCCCAGTGCCCACGTACTACTCATCGATTCCTCTACAGCTAAGTGAAACAGACATGTGTCAATTCTTCTCATCTCCTTGAGATCTGATCCTACAGGATTTTCCTACTTTTCACTCTCGTTTTGACTTTATCGTACTTTTCAGTATGATCTTCTTTAGTACTTTTCAGTCCGATCACCAATTTTTGTTTTGGCTAGAATTGGGTTAGGTTTTGTTTTTTTAAGAAATTTGAATTTTCTGTTATTTAAATTAAATTATGATTTTAAATGTATAAATGGAGTCTTATATTAAATTTACTATATAATTTTTTAATTAAATTTACCATAGAAGTCTTATATAAATTTACTATATAAGTCTTTAATTAACACTATCAATTGATATTTGACACGTTGGATTGTTGTGATCTTCTTATCACTCACCAATGTGATTGCAAGGAATTCTTTGAAGTTGAAGTCCATAATTTCAGGTCTTCTTCCTCATTATCATGCCTTTTGTTAAGACAATAAAGAGGTTAGTGGCATGCATCAGCATGGAAAACGGTTTCAACATAGAGGTATACACATTAATTGTTTTCATTAAATAAATTAAATTCCTACCTGTGACTATGGATTCAATGAATTGTGGACTGGTATAAAACACACAAAAAAATTAGAGCCCCGAGCCCTTAATTACTCACACCTAGGATTTTCTTATCTGGCCATTTATAAACTTCTTTTGGTATTTTGGTTCAATTTAAAAGGCAGATTGTTGAGACTCAAACATGCAGTGAGTTGCAATGATTCAATTGACTTAGGCTTGATTGCATTGCCCTTCCATCCCATACATGTATGCTTTTACGGCAAGTGTTGAACAGAAGAAATTGATGCCTTGACCTCGATTATGCTAGCTTTGCTAACTTGCTTGGTATGTAGGTAATTTTTTTTAATGTTTTATGTGTTGTGGATTATTTTTCCTTAGGTTCCCAATCCTTCTCATTCTTACACCTCTCAAGCTTGGATTGCATGTGGATGCCCCAATATGTTTATGAGATAGTCTAAGTAGTTTTTTTTGTATAATGAAGTGTGCTCCAACTGGAAAAAATACAATAGAATATTTGTAATGTTGCTGAACTATAAAATTAATGATACACATGACAAATTAATGTGTTGAAAATAAGTTTTATTAAAAAACCTACAAATTTATAGGAATGGCAATATCTACAAATTTGAAGGAAACAAACCCGAAGGCGAATTCAATAACAACAGCAATGAAAAAAACCATAAATAAAAGAAGAATACAATATGTAATCAAGAAAAAATTAGAAGGAAAGAAACAGGTGGAGGTCTAAACATTGTTGCTATTCTGGAGGCAGTAGAGACTCAACGTGAAGCTCAATACCAATAGTTGACAGTCTCAAATTATTTCCACTGACACCAATCTCATCATCATGTTTAGAATTTCCTAAATTCCAACTCCATTTTCTCTTCTTAGATACATCTTCAAACATATTCTTAGATCCCGCAAGACTCTAGTAATAACTCATCAAATATACCGGTATGTTAGGCTAGATCTTCCAATTAAGTATTTGTAATTACAACCAATAATTAAAAGAAAAGAAAACATACAAGTAAAATATATTTATATAATTATAATATAACAAACATGATAATCTTGATTGACTATTGCCATCCTGTGAGTAAAATACATTTACCATGGCTATCTACTATGAGTAAAATGCATGTATATACCAGTTTCCCTTTTGTTATTTTCCTTTTTCCATATCACCAATCAAACAGCTTGAGATTTCGCTAATACCTAACACACTAGTAGTTAGATAGAAAAATTTGACCATCAATCTCAACTTTTCATGGTTTTCATGTGCGATGTGCATGGGATTTCCTCCTCCTATACTCATACATCATTTTAAATAAATGACTGAGCTTGACCAAGTTATGAGTCTGACTAGAAACCAGAGTTGTGGTGGATGGATTATGAGACAAGACAATCACATACCCATCTCCATATGAGCTCATTCCTTCTTCCATCAACTTCCAAAACATGGCTCCTCCAGCTCCTCCTCCCCTGTAACATCCCAAAAATTCACAAAAATTTAAAATTTTTCGATGTGATATTAAATGTTAAATCGTAGCTAGAATGCTAGTTAATGAATAACTTTAGTCTAGTTAATATATTGATTACAAGACTAGATATTAAGAGAACCTTAGGAGTTAATTCTGTTTTGTTAACTGTAACTAAAAGACTACATAATTTTAGTTACTAACTTGTATGTTACACGCTACTAACCGTATTCAATCTACATTGAATTTCAGTCTTGAATAAAAAAAATTTCAAAAGTTAATGAGTTTCAAATTATTGAATTTTGATCATTGGTTTGTTGGTAGGAATGTGTAAGATTCTGATGGTTGTTTATTTTCTTACTAAAAGGGGCCTGAGGTTAGCCCGAGGCTTACTTAGCTTTTCTCAAAGCTAACGCAGATCTGATGCTTGTACAAGATTCATAGGTAAAACTTACTTCCAGGTTTACGATGTAAGAAAATAAAACTTGGAAGACCAAATGAGTAAGCTAGAAAATATTCTTAAACTCTATTTAATGTCTATATTATTTAAGTGTAAGCATTCTTATGCCTATAGTAGAGTTTACTCTACCAAGGTAGAAAAATGGAGTTGATACTGATGATTATTTGTTTTAACAGATAAATTATGGCATATAGTCATCCAACATGTTTTTAGTTGCATGCATTACTATGAGCCTAAATACATTCTCCATGTTTTAAAACTATGTGCTTTTCCATGTTAACCTAGAACTTCCTAAGCCCTAATGTTAAGAGTTTAAGAGTTGAACCATGTGGCGACTGTAATAGTTCAATTCTTGGTAAAAATTGAATACTCTGTTTATAATATTTTGTTTGCTAAAAGGTAGAGCTTACGGCTCTTGTGTAAATCTCTATTAGTATGCATTTTCAGTTACATAGTGTGTTAATCTCGGTAAATGTTTTTATTTTGTTATGATAATAATTGGTTATAAATTAATATATGGCTATGAATTGAATAAACCATTTGGAAATATTGTTGTTGTAATTCTATTCGTACGCTCAGTATCGTAACAGAATTAACCTAGGGTTTTGGTTTTTAATAAACAATTTTGGTATTTTTAGGTTATCTTTGTACTTCGATTTTTGGTATAAGTAATAGCAAATTATAATAGTTTTCTTTTTAATTGGAAAAGCCATAAATCTATCCTTCGATGACTTAACTGTTGGATATATATTTTGAAAGATAATAATTAGACCCTATCTTAAAAGTACTGTTAACTATTTAAATTAATTGCTTGCTATGGTAATCTTCTTGTTCTGTAAATAGAAATAAAGGCTTGTATTAATGAGTAGGATTTTAGAAGGATAGTTTACAATCTTAATAATTATATTAGCATTATATTGATTGTTTACTGTTTTGTTTTCTAAGTACTTAAGGTACTTTGATACAATAGATGTTATAATCTTAATCATTTTCAATCTGTTGAGTGTCCATCATGAACATAGTATGCTTGATGTTTTAAAAGGAAAAAAAAAAGAGGTTTAACTGTGTATTATTTACTATAATATGACTAGAGTGACATTATGTGTATTTTAGGTTTTTAAAGTATTAAAATAAAGAATGAATTTTCTTTACTAAGTATAACTAATTTGATTGTATTACAATAATTATTATTATTATACTATACTATACACAATTTTATGATTGAGTGACATAAGCTTACCATAAAAAGATCCTATGTAAAAATCTTAGAGGTTTTTGTATATAAAGTTAAGATTTAGAAATGGAATTATTATGGTAATTAGCTGGTAAATAACAGTAAAAGCTTTCAAACTTTTAACAGTTATTTGAAGATAATGCGGATAACTTAACAAAAGAAAATATTAGTGATTCATTTCTATGTAAACCCTTCAACTTGATAACAATTTCAAATCATTTTATACATGTATGTTCATTCCTATTTACCTCTAAACAGACCTTATGTACTATAGTACTTCATCGTAAGATGAGTGGAAAAATGCAGAAAGGAATTTTACTCATTAATCAATCATTTCTAATTCTAGGTTCATTTATTCATATATTCATTTACAAGTAAACTTTCCTAATTAAATGCATACTTAAACATTCTACTAACAGATTCAAAATATCTAAGTACTAATAGAAAAACTAAACATGACTACTTTCATTCCAGTAATTTACTTTGACAGAAATAAATAAGATAGCACAATGGAACCTGGTAATTCATAGAAGAGACAAACAACCCAAGGATCCCGTTCCACCCAACCTTTTCCTGAAGATATCTCAAATTCTTGCCTTAGGACCCCCGAGCATGTCCATTGATCCACCAGGATTAATGTACTGTGTGAAGAAATGGGATTAAATACCCCTGCAACTCAACGTAAGTACTTAACAATAGTACTTTTGTCCTTAGCCGATAAAGAACTTAGCTATCAAGCTGTACTAGTTCTGAAAGCAGTCTTAACACTCAAACCACTTATAACTTTCCCCTCACCAAATCTCTTGTGCGGGCCTTTCTCAACTTTAGAAATTTCACAAGGTAAAGAATGAACAGCCTCCTACTGAATTCAATGGATAGATATATGCATGCCTGGGTATTTTTGGTCAGTTTTTTAACTAATGAGCTGCCTTCTCTATTCCACTTTCTTGGGGAACATGACCACAAAAATAGGGAGGTTTCCCCCTGCAAAAACTAGAAGTGATTGAGGATGCTGCCATGTGTCAGTTTTCTCTCACCCCAGTTTATTCCTCCTAGTGGGTCAGTGGAAACTAATTGAATAGCCTCCTTAGGCTATTTGTCTCATCTTTTATTTATTAAGTAATAAAATATTCAACATAATTAATTATAGTCATCCCTGACCCCACCTGGTCAATAGTCATAAAATTTACAATAAAATAAAATATAATGTTTTCTTAAACATAAAATGTTATTGAAATTGGGGTATGTGGCATCCCCTTCTAGTAGAAGCATATACATGTCTATATACCATATCAAGTAAATTGTTTCTCTCACTCAATCCAAATCCAGGGTCTTTGTAAGATTTCCTACACTATGCAAGCAAAACTGGTTTCTTCAATATTATGCTTCCATCTTTCATATGGATCTCTATCCAGCTATGCAAAAATGAAAGATGTGCCTCCTCATCTGATCCAGCAAGCCTTTAAAGTTCAAATCACAATTCAATATATCAATACAAGCTCGACATCATCATCAACTAAGGCACACATGTTGCTATAAAAATATGCTGGTTGCATGTAAGTTTACATGGATCAATGCAGGACCACTGTTGACTCAATCATTTCCTCATGTTGGACCCAAAATCTCAATTATACATATAAGTCTATAAAATAGATCTAAATTTGTAAAAACATGTCATTCTCAAACTTTTAATCACTCCAGTAGATTATAGATATGGGATAAAAAGTTAGAGACGTACTAAATGTCAGGATAGAAATGAACAATTGTAAAATCAATTCCTTTGATTTGGTTATTAGTGATGAAAAATGTCCCCACAGAGAAGCCTGGATTGATATTGGTTTTGCGTTCTCCATAAAATCCTTCCAAACCAGCCTCTGGAAGATGGTTTCAATCAATGGATTTCACATGGCTATTCATCTCCTCAACCCATCTGCGTTTACTCATCATAACCAAAGAACTACCATTTTTACTCATAACACTCACACACAATCATTACCAAAATAAATAAGTACTAGAAAGCATAATTATGAACAGAACCCTAGCAAACTATCAATATAAAAGAGATGATAACTGTGTTGTTCAACAAGAGAAACAAGACCATAAACACAATATCCTTATTTCAATCTCTGGTTGCATTTGTTTTCCATTTTCTAGTTCTTATTCAAAGACAAATCAAGAAATTGGAAATTAATACTTTATTCTTAGATATGGGAAAAAAAAACTTAAAACCCTCTATCAAAGGGATGAGATTTTACCAAATACATGTACAATGTATACTCATGTGCAAGTTATACTATTGTGCAAAATATAATGCTGTGCAATTCTTCAACAACAAAAAAATTGAAGTTTCAAGGATGTTCTTCAATCCTCGAACTCCTTGTTCTATGATACACAAGAAAAATCCCATCCCTCTCTCTAAGGGAAGATAATTTACCAAGTAGCTGTACAATTTCAGTCGAACTAACTCTGTCGAACTTGGAGGTTCCAACTTCATAATTTTAGCAAAAATTAAAGTCAAGTAATCTATGAACTAATTCTATGCAAGGTATACTCCTGTGCATGTCTCCAGGATCAAAATGTTGAACTTTTCATGATGTTTTTTCATCCTAGAAAATTTGAATTCCTTGGGAATAAGGCAATCAATTTCATAATAGACCAACACCGAGGTTGAGGCCTTTAATAGTATTTAGAACTGAATGAATGTGACAAATGGCAAGGACAAATAGACCAACTATCCACCATCGCATCTATCACATTAAAGTGTATTGGTTTAATAATCAATTCAAATGTGTGTTTGTGCAACCTTTTCATATATTAAAAATTTGTGCATTGAAGCTATGAAGCAACGCGTATGAAACACATTGTCTATTTTTTGTGACCTATACTCTGTCCACTGGAGCATCCCTACAGAAAAAGAGTGTCTAAGGCGCCTAGGAAATTGCCAAGCCCCAACTGACTATGGCAATGAAAATGCCAATAACGGCTGTAGAGGAAGGGAAAATGATCTAGAAAGGGGCCATCACTATGTGCACATCTAGAAAGAGTTCATCATTGGACAACACACCTGAAGAAATATCATAATTGGATATCTCATTGGAATAATACTCGTCACTAGGTTGCATATCCTTGTCAAGAGAGGGAAGGTTGGTAGAGACCACTCATATAGGAGAGAACCCCATTGAACAAATAGGCCCATAATCCCTTGGACACATGCTATAATACCATAAGGCATTGTAGAATTTGACTCATGCAAAAATGATTAAGGAAAGATGATATTCAACACTTAGGATAACCTTTCCCAGGCCTGAAAACATGGATAATGTGTGAATCGAAAAGAATGTTACAATTAGCGAAAATCTTGCAGCTTGTCCAATTGAAATTTTCAAGTGGATACCTAGATCAACAAGATCAATAATTAGATCCTAAGTACAACTAAATTGATGAGAAGAGCGCCGATAAAATAATTATTTAACCCCCAGGATCCTAGAAGACTACAGAATTTTAATGGTACCAGAACCAAAAAATAACCTAAAGTTCATGGTAGATTCGATAACTTTTATTATTTAACATACTGTAGTCAACATTAAAAAAACCTTTATGGGAGGTAATACACTCTAGGTGCAACAATGCTAATAAGAAAAATAAACTATGCAAATTACTTGCAAACAACATATTGATATGCATGTGTACCCAACACGTCAAAATTGCATTGAGATCACTAAAATGGAATTAAATGGGCATGCATGTACATAAAATAACTAAATCAGAACTAAGGCAAAGATAGAATATTTCATGTTATTATTCTTTTTTGCAAGTTCTTTGGTTTTGTAGCAACAATGAAGAAATACCTCCACTCTCAAAAGTCTCGATTTGCAGTTGTCGTGAGAAACCAATAAAATGGGCATGCGTGTACATAAAATAACAAAATTGGAACCAATCCAAAGATATAATGTTTTGTGATATTATTATTTTCTACAAGTTCTTTGGTTTTGTAGCAACAATGAAGAAATACATCCAATCTCAAAAGTCTTGATTTGCAATTGTTGTGAGCATCCTACAGAGATGACACTCCAAGGTCTTAGAAGCCTTGTTTGATTGCATGCATCATATAAGGAATCAATCTCAAAAAACAACCTTCATGGATTCTTGATGAGAATATCTATGTAAATATTGTAGGTCTTATTGGATATTCCTGTTGAGTTAAGGTATCAAAACTGTATTTTAAAAGTTTATCACAAAAACCTTAAAATGAGAACAAGTACCAAGAAAATTTACTGTGACTAATTTTTTTCAAAACAATTTAACATTTATTCATATCTCATTTATTTCAATGAATAGGTTGTTCAGAAATATTGAAAATATATCAATTTAAAATAATTAAGTGTGAGAAATCCAAAATTCAAAAGCAAGTTTTAGTTATATTAACTTTAGTTGTAATTTCTCTAGTTGATAAGGAACCTGAGTTGTAATTTCACTAGTTGATATTGAACTACTTTTTCCAGGTATGTTGTATATATTTTTTTCCAAATTTTTCAATAAATAATAAATGTAAATTTTTTTGGAGAAAAAAGAAACATAAAAGAAATATGATTATCAATTAAAATATGTCTTTCACAAAAACGTTTCCAAAAAACAATAATTATTTTGAAAATGGACCACTTGAATCCCGTCACTCATTAAGAATATTTTGATGAAGGATGAACCCAATGAATGGAAAGAGATTGTGATGTTACCTGCCAAATTCATGGTTCCATCCCATACATTGGCCTTGACTTCTTTCTAGCCACTAAGGGTGATTCCATGAAGATGGGTAACACTTTTAGGCCAAATTTGGCGATGAAAACCTGATTTTTTACTCATGTGCTAGATAGAAGCCCTCAAAATGCATATATGCCATGTGAATTTTGACTTGCAGTAAAAAAACAAATTGTAGAATATTATGTTGGATTGATAGTGATATTTTTTAAAAAATATTCCGATGTCATTTAATGTGTGAATTTTTGCATTTAATGAACTGTGTGACCTTAAAAATTTGAAGAAGTTAATAAGTGGCTCGTGTCCACGTAGAGTAATCAATCTTGCATTAATAATTTTGAAAAAATATATATATGAGCATGATCTACATAAAATGCAGTGTGATTTGCATTTTTTTTGTTAATTTTTTTCGCATTATACAATTATTTATTATTTTTCGAAAGTGACCACATTCGATTTCAGCATCGTTTTAAAC
>LPNX010055350.1:35779-148186 GCA_001517045.1 Pseudotsuga menziesii
GCCGAAATGCGCTTGCCAAAAAGTGTTACCTAGGTCCGCGGATTCACCCCTAAGGATTCTCCTATATAGCTACTTTCATCCAGTGAACTACTTCTAGACATGGCAATACCATCTAATGTTATCATCTTCGTTGCTTTCATAAACAAAACCATGTTGATGGAATCATCCTTCACAGATACTTTTTCTCTAGTTTCTTCAACAAACATTGTTTGCGGAGCTTAATTCATAACATGAAAAATCTTTGCTTGAGCCTGGTAGGAAACGCAAAGTAGAATTGTTGATAAAATGCTAAACACCAATTTGTAATACTTAATTATTTGTCAGGTATTACAATAAAATTAATCTCACCTTGTCACTCCATATTCTTTTGAGCCATTCGACCAATGTAAACATGAATACAATGGTACCTCCTTCCAAATAACCCCCCAATACAATAGTTCCTGCAATTGTTTCAATCCCATTAAGCCCATTTAAATATATTATATACACCCATAATAGAATTAATCATGGAAAGGGAAAATATTTCAAGCATACCTAATATTCTATAGGTTTTACATCAATTACCTAAAACAAGAATCATCACATTGATATCCAACATGAAATTACATATGGCCACACAAATCTTTAGCAATATAGGTAGAATAACTACAAGTATGGCACCTAACTCCACCTGCCAGAGAGGATGGTACATATAGTGGAACAAAGATATGGAAAGGAAAAACTCAGAGGTTAAAGTGTAAGCACTCATCCATTTTCTTGTAATTTTCAACTGTCCAGCCACAAGAAAACTTGCATCTAACCTTGCTTGATTTAGTGTCTTAACTATTTAAAACCATAACATCATTCATTTTGTTTGGTGTTGCATGAAGTGATTCGAATTAGGTAGAAAGGGTAAATCCACTTAAAACAAAACAAAAATTTCCCCATAGAATCAAGAAAGTTATTTAAAGAAGATGTATTTTAAAAGTGCATTAGGATTTGTTCCAGGTTGAGTTAGGGAACCCACTATAGGAAATCCTATGTAGTCAGTTTTAATAGATAACCCTCTCTAGTAAACCCAAACATAATTCAACTTGCAATTGGGAAATTCATAAATATCCACCTCCTAAAGATTGGTGGGGTTATTGACAAATTTTAGTCCTTGGAAACCAAGAAACAACCCAACCAAATATTTTGATCCATGCACTCTCTCCTTATCGAACTTCAAATTTTATACCAATAGCTCCTAGAGATCCCTATAAAAAACTAACTATCCTAACTATCACGTTCTTCGATTTCACGGAACCCCCAATATTGTACATCACTTGTTATTATTTAAATATTGACAATATCTAAACTCCTACTTATGACTGAATTTATAACAAAACCACGATAACCCAAGTTACACATGAAACCAATATGTAACAAATAGATCTATGTAGCAATGGAGTGTTTTAGAAAATTATGATAATAGATTTTGAATCAAAACCTAATCAAGCCTAAAAGTAAGTATGATATGTCAGTTAGGTCAAGCTACACTATCATATTTATTAAGAGAAACTTCCAAAACCAAGACCATGATATCCCAAGTTACACAAAAAATAATATATAACAAACAGATATCTATATCAACAGAGTATTTTAATAAACTCGTGCAAAGAAAAATACAGTAATAGATTATGAATCAAAACCTGATCAAGCACACAATAAGTCAAATCTATCGATTGCGTCTCACAAAGGTGGCTGGGGAGGAGAAATGTTATTTTCTCCGCCCAAGTTCAAATCCCACTTATGACACGTGTCACTCTTTGTGAGCCAATTGTTGTTGAGGCTATAACCCATGAGAGATATATTACCTTTGCTTACAGGATGGAGGCTAGGGTGCATCCTTACATGTTAAAAAAAAACTAAGTCTGATCTAGATAAAAAAGAATTTTATGCTCTATAATTCCAGAGCTAAAACACAATAACATAAACCGATGACAAGCATCGAAAGTAATAGATCCAAAACATCACAATCCATAGCATTGAAGTGTCAACTAGACCTTTCAGTTATATGAACTTTCATAAACAAGTTTCAGTTATATGAACTTTGGTTTTAATTTCTCTAGCTGATAAGGAACCTGAGTTGTAATTTCTCTAGTTGATATTGAACTACTTTTTCCAAGTATGTTGTATATCTTTTTTTCCAAAATTTTGAATGAATAACAAATGTATATTTTTTAGAGAAAAAAGAAACATAAAAGAAAGATGATTATCAATTGAAACCTGTCTTTCACAAAAAAAATTCCAAAAAATAATAATTATTTTGAAAATGGACCACTTGAATCCCATCACTCATTAAGAATATTTTGATGAAGGATGAACCCAATGAATGGAAATATATTGCGATGTTACCTATCAAATTCATGGTGCCATCCCATACATTGGGCCCGACTTCTCTCTCAACTGCTAAGGAATCAACCTTTCTAACCAGGGATAATTTTAGGGGCGAATTTTAGCCCAGTGGGCTATTTTTCCATGTTTTTATCCCAAAAAACATTCATCATTTTTCATTTTTTGAAGCCCTGTTTCGCCCAATTTTGATTGGGTAAATTTTTTTCACCCTAAAAATCGCCAAATTATTATATAAACAATATAAAATCCTTGGAAATTAAAATATTTTTTGAAAAATATCGCCAATCATTTTATAGTTGACGTTTTAAGAATTGGTAATATTTGCCAACATTTATACACTTTTAAATAAGTATGGTTCCTTAAAATCATCCCTGTTTCTAACTACTTTCATCCAGTGAACTACTTCTAGACATGAAAACACCATTTAGTAGTATCGTCTTCGCTACTTTGATAGACAAAAAACATGTTGATGGCCACATCCTTGATGTATAATCTTTCTCTAGTTTCTTCAACAAACGTTGTTTGCGGAGCATAATTGATAATAGAAAAAATATATGGTTGAGCATGGTAGGAAATGCAAAGTAGGATTATTGATAAAATTCCAACCATCTATTTGAAATACTTAATTATCTGTCAGGGATTACAATAAAATTAAGCTCACCTTGTGACTTGATCTTTTTTTGATCCATTCAACCAATGTAAATATGAATACAATGGTACCTCCTTCCAAATAATCCCCCAATACAATAGTGCATGCAACTATTTCTATCCCATTAAGGTCATTTAAATATATTATATACACCCATAATAGAATTATTCATGCAAAGGAAAAATATTTCAATCATACCTAATCTTCTATATACCTTTTACATCAATTACCTGAAACAAGCACCAACACATTGATATCCAACATGAAATTATAGATGGCCACAAAAATCTTTAGCAATATAGTTAGAATAACTATAGGTATGGCACCTAACGCCACCCACCAGACAGGATGGTACATATGGTGGAACAAAGATATGGCAAGGAAAAACCCAAAGGTTAAAGTGTAAGGACTCAACCATTTTCTTGCAATTTTCAACTGTCTAGCCATAAGAAAACTTGCATCTAACCTTGCTTGATATAGTGTCTTAACTGTATAAAACCATAACATCATTCATTATGTTTGGTGGTTCATGAAGTAAAATGAATTAGGTAGAAAGGGTAAAGCCACTTAAAACAAAACAAAAATTACCCCATAGAATCAAGAAAGTTATTTTAAAGTTTCCTTAGGGTTTGTTCCAGGTTGAGTTAGGGAACCCACCATAGGAAATCCTATGTAGCCATTTTTAACAACTAAACCTCTCTAGTAAACCCAAACTTGGTATGGCACCTAACACCATCCATTGGAGAGGATGTTACATATAGTGGAACAAAGTTATGGAAAGGAAAAACCGAGAGGTTAAAGTGTAAGGACTCAGCCATTTTATTGCAATTTTCAATTGTCTAGCCACAAGAAAACTTGCATCTAACCTTTCTTGATTTAGTGTCTTAACTATATAAAAACATAACATCATTAATTATGTTTGGTATTACATGAATTAATTCAAATTAGGCAGAAAGGGTAAAGCCACTTACAACAAAACAAAATTTTCCCCATAGAATCAAGAAAGTTATCTAAAGAAAGTGTATTTTAAAACTTCCTTAGAATTTGTTCCAGGTTGAGTTAGGGAACCCATTGTAGGCAATCCTATTTAGCCAGTTTTAATAGCTAACCCTCTCTAGTAAACCCAAACTTAATCCAAATTGCAATTGGCCAACTTAATCCACCTCTTGAAACTAGTGGGATTATTGACAACTTTTAGTCCTTGGAAACCAAGAAATAGCCCAACCAAACCTTTTGATCCTTACACTCTCTCTTTAGCAAACTTCAAATTTTGTACCAATATCTCCCAAATATCCCATAATCCAATGAGAATTTGGTAAACACCATATATTATTTGTATCTTCGTATCTTTAAAAATATATTTTCCAAAAAAAAAATCCTATCTGCTAGTTTTCCAATCCTTTCATTGTTTCATGAATGCTCATTTACCACTTTCAACTTCTTACATTCCAAGCCCCTTCTCGACCATTCTTGAATGTAAACTAAATCTAATATAATTGTTTAATAAATTGCTAGAGAACATCAGATACTGAAGATAAGAATAGAATAGACAACATAAGAAAATCAAGTTACTGTACTGAGCAGTAATAGTGGAACTGACCTGGAAAACGAGGCCTACAATGGTCATTCCCATCTTACGGGACAAAGGAGGTTGAACACCTGTTGCAACTGCAACATTTTCCCAAATTTCTAGAAATTTTGGACCCTCCTTTTTTTATTTTGTTTGCCCCACTCTGCTATGTGTTTGGATTATTTGAGGCCGTTTCCATGCTATTTGAGTTTTCTGTCTTGGTCCGTGCATGTTTTGGACTGTAAGGCTTAGCAGTTTTTCATTGTTTATCGTTGAGTTTTAAGGTGGAATTGTCATTTGCCATTTTTAGAGGATAGCCTGCGTTTTATTAGTGGAAAATAAACCTCACCTTTTGGGTTTTTCAGAAAGAGTTATGTTTTTTATTAGAGGCCGCAGGTTGATTGAATTCCGCTGTTGCAGCTCCTGAATAAACTACTTGCCCGTCGGAATGTTTGTCCTATTGCCGATATCTTGTTCATTCTTTCTCCAATGGTGAATAGCCTATGGATTTTCTTGACTGTAAGACTTTCACCGTTGCAGTTGTACAACGCTCTAACTATCTGATGCCTCAGTAGGTCTCCCCCCCCCCCCCCCTCGGATGTTTTTTTGCATTGAGTTTTGATGTGTATTCCAGAACCCCTAGACTGTTAGACTTCCACCATTGTGGCTTTATAGCACACTAATCATCCGATGTCTAGTGTTCCGATCTACCGATGGGGTTTTTTATATGCGGGTTTCTAAATTGTTTTCCCGCCGGTTGTCATGAGCTAGTGATTTTTTTCATAGAGGACCATCGTGCTTCGTTTTTTTTAGGGTGATGTTTACATGAGAAGGCCCGCTTCGTTTTCCTTTTCCTTCAGTTTTTATTTGATTGGTATTATGTTTATATTTATTGAAGACAGTCAGAATAGATAATGAATTTTTGTTTGATCGCAGACAGACATGGGAGTTTTTTCGTAGATCCCTTTGAAGATGATTGCGGCGAAGAAGATGCAGTTGGAGGACAAAGAAGGATAAAAAACCATAAGGCAATAGAGTTGTTTCTTGAGGAAAATAAAATAATAAAGGTCTGACGAGGGACCGATGAATGGTAGAATGTAATCATTAAAGATCAAGGGCCCTGGCTTGGGCGTTTTGTCGGTTACCTAGCGGTATCCGTTTTTATGAAAGTCTTTATTTAAAATGTAACGTGGAATCATGAGCATTGGAAAAAAAACAAGGCTGGAGATTGAAGCGTTGGTGGGGCAACTGAAAGGTTGAGCTGGTTCTTGTATAAATGTGAAAAGAGGGAAAGAAATGGGGTTTTTCCCAGAGAAACTTGTGAACTACTTGTTGTAAGAGGAGCTACTTCGTTTTAGAATAATAAAATTACAAATTTTTTCCTGTTGGAGAAAGTGCTATGTGGAATGTTCAAATGTGATGAAATGAACAATGTTGAAGGGGAACTATTTCGTTTTCAGCTGTGTTTCATTAACTGTGAGAGCGTTCTAACTTTCTGAACCTATGTTCTTATTTGAATGTTCTCTGGTTTATTCTGTGATAATTTCCACTATGAGTAATGGATGTTTTAACGGTTGACGAGCTATCTTATCATGTATATCTTTATTCTTGTTTATTTGTTTTGATTCTAAGAACAACTATTTGTGATTTGTCTTAACATGTGAATAGCATTACATTACTCATGAATTAATAATCTTGCTCCCTAGGGTAGCTTAGTTACCATTTGTTTTCCCAGTTGTGTGTGATTTAGATGCAAGAGAGTCTAATACGAGAGGTAAGAACTTGTGCATCACATTGTGACCACTCCTTGCATTCTTCATCAATCTGCATCTTAGATAGGCACTTGCATATCATTCTTAAAGTCAAAAATACAAAAATATATATGGTGGACGGGCCGCAATCGGTAAAACCCTTTGTTTTTGTTACTTGACGTACGGTAGATGGACCACAAGCCGGACGGATTCCCTACACCAAATAGTCATGGGCTAGTTGGGAACGTTGAATGGGGAGAATCCCTTGCTGTTGTTGCTTGCAAATTCCCATGCCTCAATAGTTTTCTAGTGCTAGAAGGAGGGCCACCAGTGCATGGCTGGATATGGAAATACATTTCCCCGAAATAACTCCACCAATGATAGTTTTGAAAGTAGTTTATTTCCTGACCCAAATACTAAGGAGAATAGAGAACATTTGTTTTCTATGGACAACCAAGTAGTAAATGATCTGAGAAGACATACAAGGGATTATGTAAAGAGTATTGGAGGATTACCCATTATCCTTGATTTTCCTTGAAGAGAATACAAGAAGAAAGACCGTCCCATCTTGGAAGATTCAGTGTTGGTTGGAGATTTGGAAGAGTTAGTAGAAGTAGCATTACAAGAGGTTGTTCAGCCTTTGAATCAAGTAGGCCCAAACACACCTTACTACTCTCCTATGCGGACTTTTGTTCCTTCACCTCCTCACTCTCCACCCAGACTCATGGCGGGTGTAAATACAAACCAGCCACCTAACCCACCAAATCCACCACCGGCTTGGAAAGCCAGATCACCCTTAAACTTAATGCCTCTGTTGCATGACTTACCCCAAGCTTTTGAAAATATGCTTCCCAAGTTTGATCCAAATGAGAAGATGTTAGTAGATGACCATTTACAAAGTTTCTACTTGGAAATAGAAGGATTGAGGTTTGGGGAACATGAGGATGTAGTTTGTAGACTCTTTCCTCATACCCTTCAAGGAGTAGCAGCATCATGGTATTTTGGTTTGCCAACAAACTCTATCCCAGATTGGGACACCTTTGAAAGGATTTTCAGAAGTAAATATGCAACCCAAAAAACTCATCCGGCTCTCATGAAAGGGTTGTGCTCCTTAAAGAAATAAAGAAAAGAGAAGGTCCATAGTTTCACCCAAATATTTGCAGCTTATCTTAAGAATTTTTCTGAAGCTGACAAACCCTTGGATAAATTTCTGATTGAGTATTATACTTCAGCTATAGGACCCGAGTTGGCCATGTTTGCCAAAATGAAAGCCAAACCAATGCTAGCAGAGACTTATGAAGAATCCGAAAGAGTGGAGGCTGAGAAAGAAAGCATCGAAGACTATCCTGAGCAGTCTGGAGAAAAAATTGTTGGGAGGAAAGCTTTGTTATTTACTAATTCTAAAGAGGAGTAGTCAGCAAACCTCGAAGGAATGGCAAAGATGATGTAGAAGCTCTCTAACAGAATAATAGACTTGGAAAAGGAAAAGGAAGCCCAAAAGTTTTATAAGCCTTATTAAAAGAAAAGGGAAGATAACAATCAATCCCAACCCCCTCTGCATGGCCCCGCATCTATGAACTTAATGGAGGTAGGGATGGATAGCTTTTGCACTTTTCACCAACAACCCCATTCTGAAAAGAATTGCCCTCAATGCATAAATTCAATGACATTGGTTATGAATCAGCTGTTGGATTCCAAATTAACCGAGGATAATGATGAAGAAGGGAAAGACAATAATAAATCAACAGAAAAATAGGAGGATGAGGCTATGGTTTTATGGGACTGTGTATCGTTGTTTGATGTCGAGGAAGAAAAGGATATGAGACATGAAGATATCCTGGAAACAAATGTAATGACGAGAAGCTAGGGGTTGATTAAGGAAAATAGTTTTATGCTCCCAAAAATTAAGAGACTTCAAAAGATTGTTAAGAAACTAAAAAAAAACTCCTCGGCTAATAAAATTTTGGAATTTACCATCACCAGTCAAAATCCTAAACAAATCAACATGCCTAATAATACCAATGAAGAAAAGATAAATAATGTTAAACCGAATCTCACAGAACATAAGATGGATTATGACATTATGCAGGATATCAAAAAGGTAAGGGCGAACATCTCATTATTTGAGATGTGCAATGTGCCGCAGCAGAAAGAAAAGCTATTGAAAGCACTTGAAATATCAGAGGGGAAACTCCCCACTGAAAATCAGCCCCAGGAAGAAGAAATTGGTGAAGCGAGTGTGGGAGGTAAACCTAAATGCAATACCCCTCCTTTTCTCCTCACTTTTGAAATTTTCAACCATAACGTGCACAATAACATGCACAATTGTCTAGTAGAATCAGGGGCATTAGTTAATGTTATGCCGTTGTCAGTCTACAAAAAGATAAATGGACAACCTAAACCATCTACCTAGAGGGTCATTCAGATGGATAGAACGAATGTGAAGGTAATTGGGGAAATGGAGGATGTTCTCATTTGCTTGTCTTCAAATGATAAGGTATGTCAATTCATTGACATTGTGGTAGCTGACATACTTGAAGCCTATGGACTTGTCTTGAGCAGATATTGGTTGACAAAGCTGAGTGGATATTTTGCCTTGGATTGGTCACATCTGTGGATACCTTATAAAGGAATCCCAAATCAAATTAAAGTTTTAAGGGAGCCACACATGAAACACAATGTTCCTCGGTTCGAAGAAAAAAATGAACCAGTGAATTCTGTTTTGGGAAATTACTTTATTAAACTAGAACCGGGAAATTATCAAGCGGAAGAAGCCAACGATACGTTAGACGCTCAGCCTGATCTCCTTCAGTTCTCACAGGCTGATGAAATCGATTGTAAAATAGTAGACTCAACTGTAGATGTTGGTATTAATTCATGCACAGTAGCGGTTAGTGATTTTTGGACGCTTTTCTTTGATGGTTCTAAAAATTTGGAGGGGTCAGGAGCCGGCTGTGTCCTGACTGATCCTAAGAAAAATAAACATTTTCTTTCATGTATGTTAGAGTTTGAGTGCACCAATAACACAGCTGAATATGAAGTACTAGTTCAGGGACTAAGAAAAGCAATTGAATTTAAGGTAGAAAATCTGAAAGTGTATGGGGATTCTGAAATAATTGTAAAACAAATTTGAAATCAAATACATTGCATTTCTCCTCATTTAAAAGCTTATCAAAATGAAGTATGGGATTTGCTAAAATATTTTCATGCATTTAACATTGTATCGATTCCTAGACTTAAAAATGCGGCAACTGACTTGTTGGCCACCTCAGCTGCGAGGCTTGTGCCCTCTAATAATCGGTGCTCTGTTGAATTGCTTTTCAGGCCTTTGGTTCCAGATATGATCACCAATCTATGAGTGTTTGATGATGATCAACAGATTCTAGAATGCCTGACAAATGACGAGACCTTCAAAGGGGCGATTATTGACGATGAAGAACATCAAGCCGAGCTAAAATTCGATAATTTTATTCCTAAAGGAGTCAGGACTTTGGAGCGAATGTTTGATCTAAACGAGAAATTCAGAAGGCCAGTGAATGTGAAGACTCATAGCTTGTCTCTACAGTTCGAGTTGATTAATTTGGGGACTAGAATTGAGCCTAAATATGTGAATTTGGGAAAGTGTTGCTCTCCTGGTGAAAGGAATAGGTTCATCAATTTGTTCAAATAATACAAAGACTTTTTTTCCTGGACATAGGAAGATTTGAAGGCATATGACACCAATATTATTCAACATGTTATCCCCATCAGATCTGGAATCAAACCTTATCAGCAGCCTTTAAGAAAAATGCATCCAAAATTACAGCCTTTGATTCAGAATGAAGTAAAGAAGCTGTTGGATGCTAGAATTATCTTCAAGGTTAGACACTTGGAATGGGTTTCAAATTTGGTACCGACAAGGAAGAAATCTGGAGAAATTAGACTATGTGTGGATTTTAGAAACTTAAATTGCACTTCGGATAAAGACAATTATCTTGTCCCACCCATGGAACAGATATTGCAAATGGTTTCAGGTTCTGAATTATTCTCTTTATTAGATGGATTCTCATGCTACAATCAAGTTTTAGTTGCTGAAGAAGACAGACTTTAAACTACATTCAGAACTAGATGGGGAACTTTTGCTTACAGAAGGATGCCCTTTGGACTCATAAACGCTGGAGCTACTTTCCAGAGGGCTATGGACATAGATTTTTGTAGTCTGATTGGCTGCAATGCTATAGTATACCTCGATGACATTACAATATTTTTAAAGAAAAGGGAGGAACACGCGTTTCATCTAAAACAGATTTTTGAATGCTGCCGAAAATATGGTATCTCACTAAACCCCAAGAAGTGCATGTTTTCCATTACTGAAGGTAAGTTGTTGGGTCATGTGGTTTCTAAGAATGGGATCTCCATAGACCCAGAGTGGATCAAAGCTATCGAATAGATTCCCTTACCCCATAGTAAAAAAGGCATGCAATCATTTATGGGGACAATAAATTTCGTGCGAAGGTTTGTGCCAGATTTCGCTCAAATTGTTAAACCTTTGCAACAAATGGTAAAAAAAAGTGTACAATTCAAGTGGACTGATGTAGAGAAGAATGCATTTAGTAAAATAAAGACAGCGGTTGCACACGCACCCTCCCTCAAGATTCTGGATTTTGAGAAAGATTTTATTTTGTACACTTTTGCATATGACGATTCACTAGCAGCGGTGCTTACCCAGAAGGAAGATGGGGGAGATGAGTTCCCCATATCGTTTATGAGCACTGGTCTGCAAGGGGCTGAATTGAATTACCTAGCTATGGATAAACAAGCTTATGCCGTGTTCAAAGCGGTAAAACAATTTAGACCATATATACTTAAGAATCAGACAAAGGTAATCGTTCCACACCCAGCTATGAGGTCTCTTCTCATACAAAAAGAGTTAGGAGAAAGAAGAGGCAACTGGGTAACAACTCTATAGGAGTATGACCTCAAATTCAATCCAACCTCCATAGTTAAAGGGAGGGTATTATGCAAACTAATGACTGAAAGTAAAGAAAATGAAGAAAATAACTGGGAAAACGAAGCTAAGTTACATTTGATGGATGTATGACCTCTTTTCACAGCTCTGGACTCCTAGTATCGAGACCTTGTGCATTACCTTCAGGCAGGATTGTTACCAGAACATTGGAATTCTAAGCAAAGAAGAGCACTACATCTTAAATCAGCCTCATATCAGATTGTTGAAGGAATATTATTCAGAAAGAATTATGATGGAGTCCTTCTTCAATATGCTTAGAGAAAGAAGACGCGAAGAAGGTCATGACAGACTTACATGATGGGCCTGCTGGAGGACATTTATCTGGAGATACAATAGCCCATAAAATTCTCAGAGCCAGATACTATTGGCCCACACTGTTCAAATATGCACATGCCCATGTCAGAAAATGCGACATCTATTAAAGGTGTGGTGGAAGACAAGTTAAAGCAGAAGGACCATTAAAGCTTGTGATGATAACAAAACCTTTTGAGTAGTGGGGGATGGACATCATTGGAGAGATAAAGCCAAATTATTCCTTGCAACACAAATATATTCTGACGGTAACCGATTACTTCACTCATCGGGTCAAAGCCATTCCATTGCGTAAAGTGAACGAAGATGCGGTCATGGACTTCTTGCAAGATCATATTATGACCAGTTTTGGAGTTCCAATTTCTCTAGTTTTCGATAACGCTACTTATTTTTCCTCTATTAGATCAACTGATTTTGCTCATGAAAAGGGAATTAAGTTGCATTACTGTGCAAATTATTATCTGCAAGGAAATGGTTTGGCTGAATCTTCAAACAAGAATCTGATTAGAATCTTAAAGAAGACTGTGATAGAAAACCAGAGAAGTTGGCATTCAGCATTACCAAATGCTCTTTGGGCTGATAGGGTCACCCCCAAGATCTTGTTAGGTGTGTCCCCATATACCCTTGTTTATGGAAAAGAGGCCATTCTACCCCCCAATATCATGCTACCCTCTTCCATAATAGCTCAAGAAGCAAGAGGATCAGATAATGAAGTTTTGCAGATGAGGATACATAATTTTTTGAGGGCAGAAGAATCTAGATCCAAGGCTAGAGAACATTTTAAACAACAACAGGAGGCAGAGAAGAGGTGGTTTGATAAGCACAAAGTTGCAACAAAAGAGTTTGAGGTGGGAGATTTGGTTCTCAAGTGGGATCACCCTCATGATGAGAAAGGAAAACACATGAAATTTCAACAGTTATGGGTAGGCCCTTTTCAAATTGTGGCAAATCTTGGCCCCTCAACCTATAAGTTGTAGGATTTATAGGGATGGGAAGAGAACTTACCAGTAAATGGCTTAGTTCTTAAGCCTTATTTTTCTTGATTTTTTTTTATTTTGTTCTGTTTTGTATATAAATAATTGACTTGTTTGCCACTTTGATTTGTTCTTTTCCTATTTGTTTAGTGTAGTTTCCTCCTGATTCCAATAAAGGAAGCAAACTTTTGGTTGCATGGAGAGCATCAAAACCCTTGATAAACTTAGATTCTTTGGGTATTGGACTGTTTGAATCTGCTGGAATTTCTTCTAGTGAGTAGTTTTCCTAAAATGTCTATGAACACATTGAGGTCCAGCGTAATCCCTGAAATAACTCAGAATCAGAAGGTCTGGAATACTATTTCGAGGCTCCGTCCACTTCACATCTAAAAACATCTTGGGGGTGATAGCAAAAGACCCATGGAAAGGAGAGTAGGGTAAATAGTATATTATATCTAAATGATCCCATGCCAAGAATTGAAAGCTAAATGGATAATATAGAGTCAGAACTCCTAAGAAAGCAAATATCATCGAAACAAAGTACTGAATTATATGAGTACAGATTGCCAAAAGTTCTTCTCCATCAGTGGGATGAAAAGTAAATACGTCTCTCACACAAAAGGACACTATGGATAGAAGAGCCTAAATAAAATTCAGAAAGAAAGGCATATGGAGGACTCCAAAGAACAAAAAGTTCAAAAGGCACAAAAGTGCAATTGGCATGGGAATGGGGAACAAATGAATATTTCTGTTCACTATGCATTCCAATCCTGTGGCGTCTAAGCTGGAAGCTACCCAAAGAAAAAGTTGAAATGAAACCCGCCTACTTAAGCCTCGAAAGAGTTATCCTGGCCCTGATGTTTTGGTTTCCATTCTCGAAAATTGGACTATCATCAATGATTACGGGTTCATAGATGTGAATTTATGGGAATCCAGACATCTAGAAGAATTCAGCATGTTGGTTTCACTGCTAAATAGTCTATTGTTCAAGGAGGCGTTTATTTAGAGATTTGGATTCACCAATGAGCCACCAACTGTTGCAGCTGCAAAATTTTTCCAAATTTTTGGAAATTTTGGACCCTCCTTTTTTATTTTGTTTTCCCCACCCTGCTATGTGTTTGGATTATTTGAGGTCGTTTCCTTGCTATTAGATTTTTCTGTCTTGGTCCGTGCATGTTTTGGACTGTAAGGCTTAGCAGTTTTCCGTTGTTTATCGTTGAGTTTTAAGGTGGAATTGCCATTTGTCATTTTTAGAGGACAACCCACATTTTATTACTGGAAAATAAACCTCACCTTTTGGGTTTTTCGGAAAGATTTATTTTTTTGATCGGAGGCCGCAGGTTGATTGAATTCCACCGTTGCGGCTCTCGAATAGACTAATTGCCCGTCGAAATGTCTTTCCTGTCACCGATATCCCATTCATTGTTTCTCCGATGGTGAATAGCCTGTAGATTTTCTTGACTGTAAGACTTCCGCCGTTGTGGCTGTACAACTCTCTAACTACTCGAAGCCTCAGTAGGTCCCCCCCCCTCCCCCCGATGTTTTTTCCCGCCGAGTTTTGATGTGTATTCCGAAACCCCTAGACTGTTAGACTTCTGCCGTTGTGGCTTTATAGTGCACTAATCGTCCGATGTCTAGTGTTCCGATCCACCAATGGGGGTTTTTATATGCACGTTTCTAAATCGTTTTCCCGCCAGTTTTCATGAGCTAGTGATTTTTTTCATAGAGGACCTTCATGCTTCATTTTTTTAGGTTGATGTTTACATGAGAAGGCCTGCTCCGTTTTCCTTTTCCTTTAGTTTTTATTTGATTGGTATTATGTTTATATTTATTGAAGATAGTTAGAATAAATGATGAATTTTCGTTTGATCACAGACAGACATGGGAGTTTTTTTTCAGATCCCTTTGAAGATGATTGCGATGAAGAAGATGCAGTTGGAGGACAAAGAAGGATAAAAAGGCATAAGGAAGCAAAGTTGTTGCTCGAGGAAAATAAAATAATAAAGGTCTGATGAGGGACCGATGAATGGTAGAATGTAATCATTAAAGAGCAAGGGCCCTGGCTTGGGTGTTTTGTTGGTTACCTACTGGTATCCGTTTTTATGAAAGTCTTTATTTAAAACGTAACGTGGAATCATGAGCATTGGCAAAACGACAAGGCTGGAGATTGAAACATTGGTGGGGAAACTGAAAGGTTGAGCTGGTTCTTGTATAAATGGGAAAAGAGAGAAAGAAATGGGGCTTTTTCCTAGAGAAACTTGTGAACTACTTGTTGTAAGAGGAACTATTTCGTTTTGCAATAATAAAATAACAAATTTTTTCCTGTTGGAGAAAGTTTTGTTTGGAATGTTCAAATGTGATGGAATGAACAATGTTGAAGGGGAACTATTTCATTTTCAGTTGTGTTTCATTAACTATGAGAGCGTTCTAACTTTCTGAACCTATGTTCTTATTTGAATGTTCTCTGGTTTATTCCGTGATAATTTCCTCTATGAGTAATGGATGTTTTAACGGTTGATGAGCTATCTTGTCGTGTATATCTTTATTCGTGTTTATTTGTTTTGATTCTAAGAACAACTATCTGTGATTTGTCTTAACATGTGAACAGTATTACATTACTCATGAATTAATAATCTTGCTCCCTAGGGATAGCTTAGTTAGCATTTGTTTTCCCAGTTGTGTGTGATTTAGATGCAAGAGAGTCTAAGACGAGAGGTAAGAACCTGCACATCACATTGTGACCACTCCTTGTATTCTTCATCAATCTGCATCTTAGATAGGCACTTGCATATCATTATTAAAGTAAAAAATACAAAAATATATATGGTGGACTGGGCCGCAACCTGTAAAACACTTCATTTTTGTTACTTGACCTACGGTAGCCAGACCGCAAACTAGACGGATTCCCTACACCAAACAGTCACGGGCTAGTTGGGAACATTGACTGGAGAGAATCCCTTGCTGTTGTTGCCTGTGAATTTCCAGGCCTCAACAACACCTTTTTGTTGGGAAGTTCGATCGCAGTATTTGCCATGGCTTCACGAATGGGAACAAAATCCCTGTAAAAAAATCATGATCCACCATCAAAATAGTGAATTAATAACATGCATGAAACCTGTGAAGAGTTTAACGATCCTAAAAAACATACAATATTTCCAACATGTAAAATGTAGACTGTGTATACCCCGAAAGCTCTAGAAATCGAAGGGATTTCTTTTCAATTTGACACCTTCCAAACCCTAAATTGCAACAAAGGTGAAAGATAAATCCGTCACTTGGGTTTTATATTTTTTTTCATCATGGTGAGCTGAAAATGGTGCTAATAATTTAAAACCTGTAAAAGACAGACTGAGTATACCCCACAAGCTTTAGAAATCATATGGATTTCTTTGCAATTTGACACCTTCCAAACCCTAAATCACGACAAAGGGGAAATATAAATCTTTCACTCTGAATGAATGCATATGACGAGTTGAAAACTTCTTCTCTTCAACATTAAATGTGAAATGAACCAAATGCACACAACTTAAACCACTGTAATGAACCTCTACAACAACAAACCTTCAACTTCCAACCATCCAACAGACACATGCAACAAGAATCTGGATCTTTCTCTTTTGACTTACAGAAATGGAAGCGACAAATGAGTTATTATTTGAGTACAGAGAATATAGTATTTTCGTGTGAACCCATATCATCAAATCTCTCTTGTTGTGCGAACCCATACTGTGAAATCTTGGTTGCATATAGAGGAGGACGCAACGTGAAGCTTGAGAATGTCATGTCGAACTACCCGAACATGCACAGGAGGAACCCTTAAGCAAAAAATAGAGGTAGGCATCTAAAATGAGTTAAAAAAACACCTATCCAAACACACACGACCCCTATCTAGCCACCATTGCCCAAGCTGATGAGACATGTGCAGAAATCTATTTGACGGAGCGACGAGGAATCTTGAGACTGTCGTCTCCATTGTTTAACACCTTCGACATACTTAATGTAATATTCATTTCTTTGAATATGGGATTCAACATGGATATTAGTAGTCATTGGTCTAACAAATTATGCTCAACATTGGAATTGTTAGCCACAAGTAATCTATATCTTGGGAAAGCTAAGGTAAAGAAATTATGAAAGAAATCAATAACACTTACTAACTAATAAGTTCATGTATCAATAATATAATACCAATTTAATATTCATAAATTCATATAGTCTCAACTTTCAAGTGTTTATTCATAATAATTAACTATTGACATGATGTAAGAGTGATAGTCATTTGTTTGCAATGATGTGAAAATATTCTCACTTCATCATTGAAAATCAAATTTTTATTTTAATTTTCTTTTGCAAGGGAAATAATTTAATGGCCTTCTCTAAAGGGTAATGAAGGATTCAAATTTTACCCTTGGCTCCCCCTCCACCACCTTCTCCCCCTCATGAGGAATCCATTAGGGAGACCCTCTTTCCCTTTTTCTCTTCAGCCTCATGGCTAAAGGGTTAGGAAGAATGATACAATCATCAGTCATTGTGTGCACCATGCGAGGTTTATCTCTCCATAGAGCTCCCCTCTCACTTACCAGCAGCTTGTGGATGACAATATCCTCTTTGGTCACTCCTCAGTCCAAGAAGCCTACACCATTCAATCCTTATTAAACACCTTTGAAGAAGCCTATGGAACCACTTTAAACCTTGATAAGTCTCAAATATTTTTTTTTAATACTAGGGCCATAGATCAGAGAAACATAAATCGTATTCTCCGATACTCAGTCTCCTCCCTACCTTCAAAATACCTTGGATCCCCTCTGTTTGACTCGGCCATCAAACACACCTCATGGAAATAGTTTCTAAACAAACTCGAAAATCGCTTAACCTCTTGGACCTTCCTCTCCCTAAACCTCCCCAGCCGTGCTGTCCTGCTTATGTCCACTCTGCAGTTGATGCCTCTTTACCTCTTTTATGTTTTGGCAGCCCCCAAATGGGTGCTGAAAGCTATTAAAACCTTGCAGCGATCTTTTCTCTAGGACTGCAATAAAACTAATAATCGTTGGGCCCTGTTCAGCTGGAAAAATATTTTCGAAAAAAAAGGAGGCCTTGGGATCAGAGATCCCGAGCTAAACAATCAAGCACTCTCTGCCAAGATTTAGTGGAATTGAATTTCAAAAAACAACTCCCCTTGGACCAATATGTGGAACAATAAATACACATTGGACTACTACCCTCATTCCCTCATCATATATGATGAGGAAATCCCGAGCTCCCATATTTGGAAAGCGACCAACAAGCACAGGGCGCTCATTCAACAACATAGTTTTTGGAAAATAAAAGATGGGGATGATGCCCTCTTCTGGTGTGACTCTTGGCAGTAGTTACCCAGCCTAAAAAGTATCTCACCAGACCTTGAAATTCAAACTTACATTCAGCTCAATAAGTACCTTAAAGTAGAATATTTTTGGCACCCTTCAAATGATGGATTTCGTCAATGGAAAGATCCCTCCACCTGGAACATGGCTCCCAACAAGGAACTAGTGGAAAAAATTTGGCCTGAAATATGTAGTCGCTACCTCAAACAAATTCAGGGTACAAATTTCATCAGATGGGGCCATAGACCATCTGGAACTTTCTTGGTCAAAGAAGCTTACGACATCATCTCTACTCAGTTGGATTTCCAGCCCTCCCCCATTTGGTCTCACATCTGGAAGCCCCCTCTTTGGCATAAAGTCTACCATTTTCCGTGGCTTCTAATGCACCATCATATCCTCACATGGGAGAACTTGGCTAGGAAAAGGTTCCAAGGACCCTCTAGATGCATTCTATGCCTCAAGCATCAGGAAACCATAGACCATCTCCTGGATGCTTTCCCCTTTACCATCTCGCTATGGATACTATCGTTGAAGCTTTTTGGCGTTCCAACAGAGTTAAAGGCAATGCAACAGACACTCTGCAAAAGTGGATTGGTTCACCTTTTGAAATTAAAATCCCCAATCAGCTCTAGACCGTTACTCCTGGGTTTGTGTTCTAGAGCACTTGGAAAGAACACAACCACATAATTTTTAAAAATACTGAGAGCACGGTCAAAATGTTGTGGGATTCTATAAAAATCAATCTTCAGGAAACTATCCACTCCAAAGGATGGATGGCCGTTGATCTTCCCACCTCCCAGAGTTAAAATATCATTTTGGAAGCCTTAATATTTAACTCTGCTATCGCTTCTCCTTCCTCGGGTACCCCCAATATGAGTGTAGCAAGCCCCCTGCACTGGGAACCCCCTCCTAATGCAGTCTTTAAGATGAACTTTTATGGCGACTCAAAGGGGAACCCTAGGAAAGCAGGTTATGGTGGAGCTATTAGAGACCATAATGGTAATATCATACATCTTTTCTATGGAAACATGGGCCTCGACTCAAACAATGCTGCAGAATTTGAAGGCATGCTTGCAGGATTAATGATAGATGATGGGAGAAAACTTCTTCCTCTGATTATGGAAGGTGACCCTCAGATCATCCTTTTTTTGGCTACCAAAATGCACAATGGTACATTGGTCTCCAAAGTGTCCATCGGTTGGTGCCTTGTGCATGGATTGGGGCATCTCTCCACCCTCCTCCATTACATGCAGGCAGTCACCTTTCACCACGTGCGCATCAAAGCCAATGCTTTAGCAGAATTCCTAGATAACATGAGAGTGAAAACTAATCACAACCTCATGGAGGGAATGATGTAGGATCCCCTTAATGCCACCTTTCTTCTCAAATGAAAACATCTATCCAAGTCTGACCTCTTCTTCCCAGATGCTAGTGCCAACGACGCAGCCACTTAGAGAGCCACTCCTCGGTCTGTGCACCCCCTGCGTGGTTAGTCAACATGCTCTCCACACGTCTATCAAATCCAACCTCCCTCCTTCTCAAAGTTCTTCTTGCATGTGGGAGGATCAACAGGTCATTTCCACACACACGAAGTAGGGTGGCGACGCCATGTCCTCCTCTAGAGCATTCATGGCGATGTAGAGGTCTTCAATGCGATTTGGTACAGGGTCTGTTTAGGCGGGGGTTTTGTACCACCTTTCCATGGATTATTGATTCATTCTTTTTGTTGGGCTTGGCTCTACTCTGTGTAATTAAGGGTCCCCTTTGTGTTTTGAAGCCTTTCCTCTGCCTCAAGGTGGCACATTTACGATTCTATTGGGATCCTCTCACAGGCGGGTCAAGTTACATAGTAGGGTCAATGAAAACTTCCACCACCCCGCTCTCCTTCTGTGCACTAGTAGGCTCTCTCCACCAAGCTTCTAGCTGACAATTATGTCTCGGCAAAGGGGAAAGCCTCGTCACACTAGCATGGTCAGGGGAAAATCCTAGCGTGCATTCAGCCTGCAAGTTTTTGAGGGTTATGAAATACACATCCCCCAACTAGTCTGCATCCTCATTGAATATTGGGAAGGGAGGGTCCTTAACCAGCGGCTCACTTCTAGGCAGGGTGGTAGCCAAAATAACAATTATTGGCTCGTCAAAAATATGTTGTGCAATCTTGTGGAAGACATGTTAAGCAATTGGTTGACTATGCGAGATACAGTTCCTGTAGTGAAAGCTAAAATGGTGGAAATGGACACTTAGTTTACTGCACTGGACAATATTTTTTATTGGAACTGCATGCCTGGTAAAGCTGGGCATGTCAGTCTCAACAACGGGGGTAGTGGGAGTATGACGGGTGAAAAGTCTCAGGACACCAGTTCGGTTCTAGATCCATAGGATCTGGCTCCACAAGCTCCACCTTTCCCCATCCCTTCGACTGTGGAGTCGTTGTTTAAACACATGAAGGAAATGGATGGAAAGAACACTGAGAAGCCCCAAATTGCTCCTGCGATTACAACCAACACGACCATCACTTTGTAGGAGGAAGGATGGGGATGCCCCATCATCGAGGAAAACCCCCCATCTTGAAGCATGTACAATTTGTCTACAGAAACGAATTGTCATTTTAGGTTTCTTTGCCATTATTGTCTAGTTTGGTTATGTCTATGTTTAATTTTGAAAATGAACTCTGCAACTATGTCTATGTCTGTAATTATGTTTGAAACTGGGTACTATGATAGTCTTACTATCTTGAACGATGTTGGTTATTTTTTTCTCAGACGACCCTCAGTTTTTGAGAGGCTTGGGTGGTGTCTTCACCACCTGAGACCTCCTCTGGTGAGGGTTTATTTTGTATATCTTGTTTTTATATTTTAATAGAATAGTGCATCTTTACAAAAAAAACATGGAAACTGATATCTTATGTGATCAGGGTTCTAAAGCATGATATATTCAACCCTTTGTCGACTTCACCAACACTCACGACTAGTATAGGTTTAGTTCTGCACGTCCATGGCATTTTGGATATGGATGAATTCATGTTGCTTAGATTTAGAAATGACAGTGTTCATGTCCTAGCAATGAGGCTCAACCAACCTCTTTGGAAAAGTTATAGGATAGTTTTCTTGACGTCAAATCCTTGTTTCGGTTTCATTACAATCTCTTGCTTCTAAAATCCAAGGAAAGTCTCCCCTTGGTGTTTATTGATGATTTTGGGTTGTTCTAGCTTAACTTCTCCTAATAGGATGCTTCCACCCCATCCTATTTCTTTGGAATTCCTTAAGTCTCTCTACCATTCTTTCTCCGATCCACTTCCCCTCTTCTAAGAAGTTTCCTTATATGTTGTTTTCCTAGGCACTCCTCATAATTCTACTCTCACTTAGTCCCCCTTGGCCTTCTCACCTTTCCCTTTATTTTTTTCCTTCTTATTTCCCTTCTCTCTCTATTCAATGACCTCGGTTCTTCTTTACTCTTCAATCTTGTGTTCCCAACTATGGTTATTGGATATTGAGGTTGAAGGGATAGGAGGGGAAGGGGGCCTAATTTGAAACCTCACATCTTAATCGAAGTGAAGGATGTAAAAGAGTGTACCCAAGAAAAATAAATTGAAGAAAACATGGGGTTGTGGGTTCCTAATATAGGTTCTTTTATATTTGAGGAAACTAAATACTACAAGATATTGGCTTTACATTCACAGATTAAGGCTTTGTTAGGCAAGTAGTTTAGGGATACCAAAGAGTAAATAAATGGATTGTTGTTGGACATGGATGAAATACAAAAGAAAAATAAAAGTATATTGAAGAAGAGAAACATTATGGAGGATAAACTGAATGTATTAATGAAGAATACCATGGGTTTTGGAGTTTGTATAGAAAGAGTCTTAGCATGTGGGTGAAGCTATTACACCCTTGATCAAGGTTACAGATGATTAATAGGTCTCGTAATTGTATCCTTCTCTACTTTATTATTTTAAATCACAGTATTGTCTAGCGCAATTTGAGTTATATATATATATATATATTAGTATTAGGATTCCAATATTGTTTAAAAACTCAAATCTTTTGTTTAATATGTGATCAAGTTTCCCTAGTGATTGACCACAAATTATTTGATATTTTTATATTATGTAATCTTGTTTTATTACAGTAATATAAATCTTTGTGTTGATTAAAAAAATGATATGGATCTCTTAGGAATTATGTTCTCAATAATAGGCATGAATCTAGTTCTACTAAATTGATATTCTAGTGGGTTATTTATTAATGGATGTGTGGCAGGAGAACATACTAGAGGGATGATCATACATAAATAGAATATATAGGTAACTACTATATTATGATGGAAATGAGGGTGATTTTTACATGTCATGACATTTTGAGGGTTCATTGGTACAACTCACTTAGAGGATGAAACCAATTAAGTCAAATGAGATAAAATGCCACAGCTCATGGAATTCAATCAAGGAATTTCCCACACTCATAGCTTCGATGGCCAATGCTCAATGTTATATCTAGATGTTGAGTTCCCCTCTTGAATGACAAAGTAACATCTCCACAATATCTAACACACCCATCTTACATGTAAAATTTTGGGGGAAATGCTTGAACACTTTGAACCACTATTTATTTTCACACTTTGAAGGCATAATTAACATATCCACTTCAATGGTTACTCCCTTTTTTTCCATGCATAATAATTTTATGAGTACATACAAATTCAATTAAATTTCATTTTTTTCTTATTTTCAAATAAAATACACGAATTCAACTCACATATACCTCAATTTTCACGATGAGTTAATATTCACACAAATAATAATTATTCTCCATGTGCATTTTGACATTCCTAATTTGACAATTGTTAGAAATAGTTTAAAAAAACCAAAAAATTCATGGAATAGAATGTAAGTCCAACCAACCTACACTATTTTTGTCTAAAAGAACATGCATATAAGGAAATATATGACATTCACTAATCTTATAGATCCACCACCATTTTTCTCTTAAAACACCATGATGACCATGCAAAATCCCTAAATTCTTAGACAATAAATACTCCCAAATTGTCATATGCTCTTTTTATGTTCTTGTATGTCACATTTGATCTAGTTTCCTCTTGAATCAATGGTGGATGTGTGTGGGGGGGATGGGTGTGGAATGATGTTGGAAAAAAAACTGAATTGAAATCAATGTTATGGGAAGAAATATAGTGTGGATATGATTCCATATTTGTTGGAAGTTGATTGATATCAAGAACACAATGCAAGCTAAGATGAAAACAATTTATTCTCCTAAACAAATCTGGATATAGAGAATATTGAATTGAATTGATTGTCCTTAAAAAATCCATTCATGAGAATAATATTGTATGTGAATGTGTTTGGAATTCAAAGATTCTCCTCCATCTCTTGGTGAGGAAGGGATGGAACTCTGATTATAAATCCCGCCATGGTCCCCCACAATGTGTCCAATCCATCGAATTTTAGTAGAATTGGAAGTTGCATGCTTATAGAGTGGCCAATTATCCATGAAATAACACTTCATTTTCTGAATAGAGTGTTCCCAGCTCAGATAAATAATATGAACACCATTTGGATAAGAACTTGAAAAATTCCATTTTCACCTACATACTCCCTCCTATGAATACACATAATGGAAACATATTTTTGATACAATCATTGAACTAGATTTCACTTTTTTTTCCAAAATTTGACCTGTCATCCAATAGTAATGTAGAACACCACTCAACGAAGGTTAGTTATAAAGGTGGACAACATAACAAAGGTTGACTTGAAGGAACATAAATTTACTTAGGAATATCAATTTATATGCACTTGCCATAATTTGATTTGAAGGTATTGGAAAGCATATCACATGAAGCTTCTTATGAAGATTACACCACAAATATTTCCATGTGTATTAGTCATAAAGACATGCAACTACAAAATTATAATCGAGATGTAGTTTCTCTATTTTTTTTAGATAGAAATAGTTATATTTATAAAAACAGTGATGTAATCACTGGAATAGATCCACATAGTGCAAATGCCCTAAGGAAGAAAAAATCAAAAGACCAAAATTCAATCCATACAAGTTCGGATTTTACATTTAGAGTTTTAAAGCTAGAAAACACCGTCCACTAGATAAACTATGCAAAGCTATGCTTAGAAATACCAAAACAAAATTCAAAGAAATTTTGACTTAATTTCATTTCCTTCATGGCGGAAAGAAGAACTTGAAACTACTGATGCCTCTAGCTTCGCTACCTTGAGTTCTAGCTTCTCAAACTTGATTTCCAAATCTGTGAGGAGCCCTTTCAAATCCTTTTCAGTTTGGTTGATTGAGTATTTAGATTCCTTTCGCAGTTGGGAAATATCCTGGTCAACAATCTCCAACCGACGCCAACCTTCAGATTCCAATCTATGCATCAATTGGTTCATCTTCTTCACTTTCTTCCTGATTATCCGAATGTCAGCCTCAGTTGTCTAAGCCGGAGATGAGGACACGGTGGATTCATAGGACGTTTCCATGGAGATGAGGATAACCTAGATACTAGTGATCACTATAATTCCTATAAGACTGCAAATAAACCAATGTTGAGGGATACAATTTGTGCCACCAGGCTACTTAATAACGCATCCAACCTTCATCATTTCCCTCAGAGTTGTCGGACGGAGTGCCGCAGGCATCACACGTAGAGGATGGGATGTGGAGCAGGAAAAGTATGGTTTACACATAGCAGATAGGACTGGAAACTGATTTGTATAGTGGTCTCCACATTTATCCTTCAGACGTGTTGCATGCGTGAGCCTACGTGCCAGCATATTTTTTGGGATTATTCCACGAGGTGGGGGAGTGAAATCTAGACTCCACGTGGTGTGATATTGGGGTTGGCCCAAAGGACCATAAGTCAAGGAATTAAGGGATTTGGAAGATAGAGTTTGTGTCATTTATTACTAGCTAACCTTTGTCGAGACTAGAAGCAAAGTTCATAGCTTGGTTTTCTTTGGAATTGAGCTTCGTTAAGACATGGAAATAGTCAATTTTCCAAAAAAAGATGGCAAGACTTTGAATTTTCCTGATCAAATGATGGATATTCAACTGAGAAGGGGGGGGAGTTGGTCGAGAGAGCTTGGATGATAATCCTTGAGTCGCCAACTACCATGATTTCATTGATACCTTGATTTCTGGCTTGAAGAAGGCCTTGCCAAAGGGATAATGCTTCGACAACGCTATTTGATTCATGACCAAGGCCCGAAGAATAAGTTATTTCATGACCAAGGCCCGAAGAATAAGTTATTTCCTGAATTCCTTTTGGGGTAATGAGAACCCCTCCCCCCATGCCACCCCTGAGACATAGTTTCTCTATTACTAGCCATGTTTCCCATAAATTTTTTAAAACTTGGAGAAATTTGAAACCAATGAATACCATAAGCACCAATTAATGTTAAGTACTTTGGTAAAAAATGAAATGCATTAAAGCAGTTGAAATGCAAATAATGTATGGTGTATGTTTGATCATCAATTTATACTTTATTAATATGTACATTAGGTTGTGTTTAAAAGCATGATATTGAGTTGTGCTCATTTTTCTGCAAAAAGAAGAAGGAGGAAGGTTTGACTCTATTTATACATGTTATTAATAGATTTGCAACAATGTATGCCATATAGATTTTGTATCAAACCATTCACGCCATACCCTTTCTCATTTCTTGTCTATCTCTGCGATTCAAAGGAAAGAATTCTTAAATCAAACTACTTTTAAACAAAACTACTCTTAGATAACATAAATACATATTCTAACTAATGGTGTGTACACTATATATTTGAATTTGAATGATTTAAGAATGATCTTGAAAATCCCAACAGATATAAATATACATATATAATGAAGTTGTGGTATTCTTGACAAAGATTTAAACCTATTATGTAAAGTATATGCAACTTTTTATTTTAATGGCTACCCCATATCAAATCCAAAATAAAATTTATGAGTAAGCTCCTAGAGTTTGTGAAAAAGGAATCACACAAAACCTTGCCACTTTGATGGAAATAAAGCTTCAGTAAAAAATAATTCAATGCAAATTATGTACAAGCCTCCAAATCGGCACAACTTAATAACACAAAAAGGGTTTTCTCGTAAAAATATTTTTATTAATAAAGATAGAATATGTAGATCTTGGTTTGCGAAAACTAACATAAAAGTGCTTTGATGAACACTCCAATGATGAGTGGGACCATTAAATTGTAATACCAACCTCTCTTTACAATGTCTAATATATCATATGAAGCATGGGCTTATTTTGAAATCATGATGTCATAATATCAATATTATCGATAGCGATGGGTTTAATTTCTATAGAAACAATATGGTAGAGAGGTATTTATCTTGTAAAAACAATTTTAAAATACATAAATTTCAAACATATTCAATTTGGTACAGATATATTTTTTTTAAACATAAAAAATATATACTATGAAATAAATAATTTCAAAACATTTTGATTTTAGATATATTTAACTCGGTAATAAATATTTTAGATATATTTAACTCGGTAATAAATATTTTTTAAAAAGATATGTAAAATAGACACTATATATCACTATTTATATGGTGATTATAAAATTCAAAATTTGCAACTTGAAGTAAAGGAGACTAGAAGATTTGGAAATGTGTTCGAATAAGTAACATATCATTAACTTGGAAATGCGTTCGAAGAAGTAACATATCGTCTTGTGTATAGGGAACAAAATTATGAGGTAAATTTTTTAGCGCATGGAGTAAAACTAAGAAAGTGAGAGTGGTTTATTTATAATGTTAATGATCCATTAGGGAGATGATCCAGTGGATTATTCATCTTCAAATTACATTGATCCAATATGGTACAATAGTTATTAATCTATGGTTTTAAATCATATGCTAAACATTATGTGCGACCATCCCTTAAAATTTGTGGCGCAGCCCGCGCAGTTATGGCATGGTGCGCACTTATCGCATGGACCGTGCAGCGCAGTTTGCGCATGAGCCGCGCAGTTGTATCATGGGACACGCAGTTTGCACACCGTCAAGTTGAACATCGAATGGTTCGTGGAGGTTACTCATATGCTGCGACAGCGGGTCGGGTATATGACGAAGACCTCATATGTTGCGACAGCGGATCGGGTATATGGCGAAGACCTCATATGCTGCGACATTTGTGGAGTTGGTGGTGACATCAAATGGTTACGTTACGTGACATAGCCCCGTTGCAAGTTATTGCAACGTGTTGTGGTTCAACATGTGCGTGGAGTTAGTTGCAACATTTCGGGAATATGGAACGTTGTGGTAACATAACGCTTGTGCAGAGACTTGGACGAATGGCATGATTCAGTTTTAGCGTATGGTTGTAACAATAATAAAGAAGATAACAGTTGTGATGATAAGAGACGAGTTGAATCCGTTACTCATCGTCTCGCTAAACGCTTAAATAGAGGATTCTGTACCCATTGAAAGGGGGGAACTCGAAGACAGAAGGGATTCAGATTGTCCTAGAGCACAGCGTATCATTTCTCTATTATGAGAAGCTTAGAGATCATTTTGCTGCGAAGTGTCCAGATGCTGTGCTATAGAAGTCGACATGCTCTGTTATATTTTAGCTTTCTTTGTCCTTGAATGCTAATTGTAATTTCCAGAGAGAGGTCTTAAATACTTTGTATAGCATTCTGTTTACAGTTTCTGAAGTTGATTCCAGAACCATTTTGTACCATTTTAAACCCATTAATTGGATCGGTACCCATTGGAGAGGGACCCAGAGACGTAGCCCAGTGAAGGGGGTGAACGCCGTTATCAACTTCTACTTGTGACTCTCTGATTCTGTGTTTCTCTTTATATCTATTTATCAGTTTTGTTTTCTGTTCTTAGCATTTAATTTCTGTTAATGTTGTTCCATTAATTAACCTGATGAACACATTCTTTTAAAACAAACTTTTAATGCACTCAAGTTGAGGTCCGACGGATCATGTTATGGTATCAGAGCTGGTTGACTACTTGTGCAAGTTTGTGAATGCTTACTAGGTTCAGGTTAAAGTGTGGTGAAGAAGAATTAGTTGAAGAAGATCTCGAGATTGGCTCAAGGAGAACATTCTCAAGAACCATGTCTTCTCCACGAGGGGAAGAAGAAGGACATACAGAATGGGAAAAACCTATTATTTCTGAAACTGAGTTTTTGGAGGCTTTTATGAGCATGAAAGCCATGATGGAAATTCTGCTCGATGAGCGTGTAGAAAGGAAGAAGAAAGAAGAAGGATATTCATCCAAAGATGAAGAAGTGAAGAAGGAAGAAAATGGTTAAGGAGTAGGAGGTGATGGTGATCCTCTTGATACTACTCAAACTTTCTCTTCTTCTCATACTTCTCATTCACATAATGCTAATGCAAATTCTAATATGCCTTATTTCAAATTGGATGTTAAGTTTGAGTTACCGATTTATAATGGAGATTTAGATGCTGAAAAGTTAGACAATTGGATCAAGCAACTTGAAGTATATTGCAGGGTGTAGGGCATTCATGATGACCCTTCCAGGATTCAATTGGCCACTTTGAGAATGAGTGGAATGGCTCTTACTTGGTGGGAGAGCAAGATTCAGCAAGATCTTCGAAAGAACGGTAAAATTATTTCAATTTGGAATGAATTCATTGAAGTATTAAGGAAGCAATTTTATCCTTTAGGCCATATCCAACAATTAACCATGGGTTGGCAAATGTTTAGACAAACTAAAGAACAAAGCATTCAAGATTATACTCATGAATTCAGAAAGAGGGCTATTGCATTGAATGTTGCATTAGATACACAGGAAACTCTTCTTAAGTACATTGGTGGCATGCATTCTTATTTGAGACATACTTTGTTGATGTTTAACCCCAGTAATTTGGATGATGTATGTGTTCAAGCTACCCATTTAGAAGCCAGGGGTAAGCATGCTAATGATACTTTTTGGAAGAAATATTTTAAATTTGGAAGCAAATCAAAAGGTCAAGATAAGGGGAAAAAGAAGATGGCTACTGTTAATTGAAGAGGGTGAAAAGCCTACATGTTCACATTGTCAGAAGGGACATGATGTCTCTAAGTGTTGGAAACTTCATCCAGAGTTAAGGCCAAAGAAGTTCAGAGGAAAAAAGGATAAAGGCAAAGCAAAAGCTACTGCAGTAGTTATTCAAGACTTAGGATCCGATTCAAGTGATGAAACAAAGGTTACAACCGTCAGAATCCAGGGTAAGAATAAAAGTATCTCACTTCCCATTGATGCAAAATCAAGTTCTAGTGCAAGTACAAGTCTACCATCTACTTCTAAGCAAAATGATAAAAATAGAAGTGAATTGTTTCATGTTCGTGTCATTACAAATCACACAAAGATCGATACATTGTTTGATAGTGGTTCACAAGTAAATATGATATCAGAAGAAGTGGTTAAGAAATTGCATTTAGTTACCATGCCTCATGAAAAACCCTATCCTCTAGGTTGGGTTACTAATGATACACAGTTGCAAGTTACAAAGAAATGTGTATTGAAGTTTTCCATTACTGAAAAGTTCATGGATGAGGTAGAATTAGATGTAGTGCCACTTGACATTTATGGAATTGTACTTGGGAGTCCATATTTGTATGACTGGAAAGTAGTCTTTTATAGAGAGCAGAATAAGTATCACCTTTTTAAAGATGGTGTAGAGTATATTGTACGAGCACATAAGACAAGAACAAACCTAGCAATAGTTTCTGCAAGACAAATGAAGAGGTTGGTAAATGCTAGTAAGAATTTTGTGTTAATGATGGTTAAGGTAAAGAATGATGAGATCTCTAAATCTTTTGAAGGATGTGATCCTAAACAGAAATTTGAACTGATTGAAATTATTTCTGAGTATGATGATTTGTTTCGAGATCTGAAAGGGTTACCACCAAAGAGGGAGATTCAGCATGAGATACAGTTGCAATAGGATGTGCCACTTCCGAACATAGCCATGTACTAGATGTCTGTGATGCAGACTGAGGAGATCAAGAAGCAGGTTCAGGAGCTAATTGAGAAGGGGGTCATTCGTCCAAGCACTTCTCCTTGTGGCTCTCCTATAGTCTTGGTTCCAAAGAAGGATGGGTCATGGAGGATGTGTATCGACTACAGGGCCCTTAACAAAATCACCATTAAAAATAGGTATCCTCTTCCTCGCATTGATGATTTGCTTGATCAGTTGAAACATGCAATTTACTTTACAAAATTGGATCTGCGTAGTGGGTATCATCAAATCCGTGTTGCTAAAAATGATGCCTAGAAAACAGTGTTTAAAACAAAACAGGGTTTGTATGAATGGCTTGTAATTCCTTTCGGGCTATGTAACGCTCCTGCTACTTTCATGCAGGTCATGAATGATGTCTTTCGACCAATCATTGATGATTTTGTAATTGTATATTTGGATGATATCCTAGTGTTTAGCAAAACCTGGGAAGAGCATATTGTACATATGAAGAAAGTTTTAGATGTACTGAGGAAGGAGAAGCTTTATGTAAAAATGTCTAAATGTGAGTTTGGTAAAACTTCTTTAGTATATCTAGGCCATATCATTGGTGGAGGACACCTACGAGTAGACCTAGCCAAGGTTGTTGTCATTGTAAACTGGCCACGGCCTAACACCGTTACTGAAATAAGAAGTTTTCTAGGTGCGGTTCAGTATTGGAGAAAATTTATTTATGGGTTTTCTTCCATTGCTGCTCCATTACATGCGTTGACAAGCGTTAAAGAAACTTTCTAGTGGGGAGGCAAGCATCAGAGAGCCTTCGACACCTTGAAGGAAAGGATTAGCACCGCACCAGTTCTGACATTGCCAGATTTGCAGCAGCCATTTGAGATTGAGACCGATGCCAACAGGTTTGCCATGGGAGCAGTTTTGATGCAAGGGAGGAAGCCAGTCTGTTACCATTTAGAAACATTCTCTACGTAAGTAACTATCTGACCTGTGACAAAGAGTTGCATGCTTTAGTACAGAGTGTGAAGAATTGGAAACATTATATCATGGGAAAAGAAACAGTCATACATACTGATCATCAGCCACTTCAATATTTACAATCTCAAACTAAAGTACAACAAAGTAGGCATTTAAGATGGATGGGATTCTTACAACAGTTTCATCTCGTAATTAAATACAAAAGGGGAATTCATAACAAGGTAGCATACATGTTATCAAGGCCAGCTACAAATGCTTCAATCATTCTTCAAAACAGTTCATTAACACATGAAAATTATATTGAACAGTATGCAAAAGATAGAGATTTAAAAACGTATATGCATCACTAATACATGGTAAAAAGGAAGAGAACTATTATGTGCATAATCAACTCTTATATCATCTCGGTAAACTCTGTATTCCAGAGAAAGAAAGAGTGCATGTGATCCGAGAGGCACATTGTTCATTGATTGCAGGACATTTTGGAATAAGTAAAACATTGTTTGTATTGCACAATCATTGTTATTGGCCTTAGATGCAAGAAACTGTAGCTAAATACATAAGAGGTTGTGTTATGTGTGCAACGAGTAAGCCTAGCAATAGGAAATTAGGTTTGTACACTCCTCTTCCAGTTTCTTCTCGTCCCTGGGAAAGCATTTCTATGGACTTTGTAGGAGGACTACCTATGTCTAGAAAAGGGCATGATTACCTATATGTTGTTGTGGACAGATTCAGCAAAATGTGTATCTTAATGCCATGTAACAAGCAGATCACTGCTGAACAAACAACTCATCTATTCTTTCAGAATGTTTGGATACATTTTGGGCTACCCATGTCGATTATATCTGATCAGGATTCCCAATTCTTAGGAGAATTCTGGTCAACTTTATGGGAGCTTATGGATACTAAACTGAAGAAGAGTATAGCTTTTCATCCGCAAACCGATGGGAAAACCGAGGTAGTGAACAGGACAATGGTTCAGCTGCTCAGAGGATATTGTAGTAAACATCCTAAAATCCGGGATGAGCAGTTGCAGTATATTCAGCATGCTTACAATCATGCAGTTCATTCTTCCACAAAAAGATCTCCTTTTGAAACTTGTTTTGGTTATCTGCCAAAAACACATATGGACTTCTCTTTTGGAAAAGATGCAGTGGATGGACATCGTGATGCAGATAAAGCCTTAAATTTCATTCAGAGAATCCAAGCAGTGCAGCAGGTAGTTCAAGAACAGTTGGAGAAGAGCCAGGCAAAGTACAAATCCAGGCATGACAAGCATTGAGTTGATCATCAATTTCAGGTTGGTGACAGAGTTTGGTTACATATCACCAAAGAAAGAATGAAAGGTGAAGGTAAGAAACTTAATCCCATCTAGTATGGTCCTTTTGAGATCTTGGAAAAGATCGGTACTAATGCTTTTCGCTTGAATTTACCTCCATACATGCAAATTTATTCAGTTATCAATGTTGAGAATCTTAAACTGTATGAGCCTCCTATGATCATGGATGAGGAAATTATCATGCAGATTCCTTCAGTTGATGATATGACACCTGAATATATGAATGAGTTGCAGGATGATGCTATTCTTGATAGAAATGTAAGAACTTCACGAAGGGGGAATGCTGAGTACCTTCGAGTGGGGCTTAAGGGCATGCATCCTAGCAAAGCAAGATGGATGGAGATTGGAAAAGTGAGGGAGTTGTACCCTCAGTTACTTGCCGAGTAATCCAGGATTTTGGTGGTCCAAAAGCTCTCCAATGGGGAGGAATGATCCAATGGATTATTCATCTTCAAATTACACTGATCCAATATGGTACAATAGTTATTAATCTATGGTTTTAACTCATATGCTAAAAATTATGTGCGACCATCCCTTAAAATTTGTGGCGCAGCCCATGCAATTATGGCATGGTGCGCACTTATCGCATGGACCACGCAGTACAGTTTGTGCATGAGCCGCGCAGTTGCACATGAGCCGCGCAGTTGTATCATGGGCTGTGTAGTTTGCACACTGTCAAGTTGAACATCGAATGGTTCGTGGAGGTTACTCATATGCTATGACAATAGGTTGGGTATATGACGAAGACCTCATATGCTGTGACAACGGATCGGGTATATGGCAAATACCTCATATGATGTGACATTTGTGGAGTTGGTGGTGACATCAAATGGTTACGTTACATGGCATAGTCCCATTGCAAGTTATTGCAACGTGTTGTGGTTCAACATGTGCGTGGAGTTAGTTGCAATGTTTCGAGGAATATGGAATGTCGTGGTAACATAACGCTTGTGTAGAGACTTGGCCAAATGGCATGATTCAGTTTTAGCGTATGGTTGTAACGATAATAAAGAAGATAACAGCTATGATGATAGGAGATGAGTCGAATCTGTTACTCATCCTCTCGCTAAACGCTTAAATAGAGGATTATGTACCCATTGAAAGGGGGAACTCGAAGACAGAAGGGATTTAGATTGTTCTAGAGTGCAGCGTATCGTTTCTCTATTATGAGAAGCTTAGAGATCATTTTGCTGCGAAGTGTCCAGATGTTGTGCTATAGAAGTCAACATGCTCTGTTATATTTTAGCTTTCTTTGTCCTTGAATGCTAATTGTAATTTCCAGAGAGAGGTCTTAAAGACTTTGTATAGCATTCTATTTACAGTTTCTGAAGTTGATTCTAGAACCATTTTGTACCATTTTAAACTCACTAATTGGATCGGTACCCATTGGAGAGGGACCTGGACACATAGCCCAGTGAAGGGGGTGAACTCCGTTATCAACTTCTGCTTGTGACTCTTTGATTCTGTGTTTCTCTTTATATCTGTTTATCAGTTTTGTTTTCTGTTCTGAGCATTTAATTTATGTTAATGCTGTTCCATTAATTAACCTAATGAACGCATTCTTTTAAAACAAACTTTTAATGCACTCAAGTTGAGGTCTGACGGATCAGGAGATATCAACGATCTTTTCAAAGCAATGGTTCAGTATCAATTGAAACTAAATGCATACATTAAATATCACTATACGTTATATAGATTATGGATTCATTCTAGAATGCCTAAAGAATGATATAGTGGTGCTGGCTAGATGAAGTTGTTGATTCTATAATCTTGGTAGAAAAGGTAAAGTCAGTAGAATGGAACCATGAGGTAATTGGTGGTATAAACAACAGTCCCTTTATGGCTACAAAGAGATGTTAGAGCATGCTCCAGTCATGTGGATGGACACATGATGTTGTGTACTATATGATGTATTAAATGTTGTGTTGGAAGCAATTGATTGTAATACTAAATGATTTGGATTAGAACATGTTGCAGCTGCAACAATTTCCCAAAATTCTAAAAAAATTTAGGACCCTCCTTTGCTTAGAAAGAGTGCTGCTAAATACCTGAAATTATCCACTATGATTTTTGTGCCTTTGAATGAGTTTCAAGTTTTCAAGTCGGGAGAAGTTTTGCTTGTAGCCCTGCCGTGGTGGATGGGTAGTCGGTTTCGTTTCGTTTCGCGTCGGCGGACTTTTGGCTTTGTATCAAAGCCTTTTTACCATTTCTTTTTTCGTCGTTGCGGGTGGATTTTCGGTTTGATCTTCCGATCGTTGCGGATGGATAATTGGTTTTGTCACTGATTTTCTTTCCGATCTGTTGGTTTGAATCCGCTGATTTGTTGGTTTAGATCGGAAGGACTTGTCTTTTCTTTTCTCGCCGTTGCAGAGAAACATTTGTATTGGACTTCGACTTTTCTCCCATCTTCGATTTTAATCGACAACTTGTTGGTTTTACATCGAAACTTCTTATCATTTGGTTTTTCGCCGTTTCGGATGGATTTTCGGTTCTCACTTTGATTTTCTTTCTGATCCGTTGTTTCTTTCGTCGGCCGATCCTTTGGTTTACATCGAAAGGTTTGTCAATTCTTTATCCGCCATTGTGGATGGCAAACCACTTCCTCTTCCAATCCTCTAATGTTTCCGCTTCCGATTTTTTAACTCGTTTTACGGAGCGTGATATCACTTTGGTATCCGTCGTTGCAGCTGTGATTCTGCTTTCGTTCCAATGTATTTGGGCTCTGGCGCGCATGATGTGTCTCCCGGTTATCCCCGCCCTTGCAGAGGGACTTGTCTTCCGATCCAAGTTCCTTGAGGTTTCGATAAGTATGGCATGTGGATGGTTTGGCGTTTTGGTCCTCCACCATTGCGGAAGAAAGTTCACTTTCAACCTCTGATTCAGAAGCTCTCCGTTGTCTGATATTTTAGCTTTTCCTCGCCATGCATGTTTTTGCAGATGGTTTAGAGCTTTGGCTGTCTGCCGTTGCGGAAGGAATTTTACTTCCGCTCTTCGATACAAAAGCTCTTCGCCATACGCTGTATTGTTCGCTCACCATGGTTAACTTTATACATATACGGGGTCAAGTTGTTATTTTCAATTGTTATTTTCGACTGTCGAGCATTGTTGTTATCGAGCTGTCCTTTTCTTGAGCTAGCGAAGACCCCACTGTTGGTGTACCCGCGTCCAGGTGGCAACTGTGGAATCCTGACCGTCATCGACCCGCCATACTCGCCGTATAGCCATGTAGGCTCCTCATCACTTTTTCCTTTCCCATTAGAACTATTGGTTGTTTTCTACGGTGGTTTGGTGGTCCATGGCCGTTTTGATTTGACCCCATTGGTATTATGCCTATATAGGTGGATTTTTTTTATCTTAATTTTCCATGGGAAGACGGTTTTCCCCTTAGAGCCATTTTTCCCTACAACCGTTTGATAAACAACCCTGCGCATAGAGAGAGAGGGGGGTTGGTGCAGACGGCTGTTACGCCGTCTGCACCAAGCTGCCCGAGGTAATGATGATTTTGTGAGGGTAGGGGTTTTGTTCATTTTTTGATGGCATCTGGTGGTTTTCCCCTGTTATGTGTGGATTTCTTATCACTCGCACATTCGATTAGCGAGCGTTTCGCTGTGCCTTCCGTGCGTCGTTGGTTGTTTTGAGCCCGAACAGGGGGGGAAAGGGATGTACCACTGCTTTTAATTTACTGACCATAGGTTAAACAGGAAGTTTGTCTGCAAAGTGCCGTTGAAAAGAGTTGCCTAGGTTTTGTCCCTAGTCTGTCCCGCGCAGCGATATGATAATGGCAGCCGTAGAGAGTGAGAGTTTCCTTCGCGCTAATGTAGACGTTTCCCGTCTGATTATATTGTTAAAATGTTTGGTATTTGAAAACAGTGGTGGTTTGCACATTTTCACTGCATATAACTTGTTGTTCATCATGCTAGATATAGATCAGGTCATTGAATAATGCAATTGTATTTTGATAGTTGTTAGCTAGGCCATTCCAGGCTATACATGCATATATTTACTTCACTGACTGAATGCTATCATGATAAACATAGAAGAAAGTGCACACTGCACCATGATGTATATAAGTTTGTCACTCAGCCAAAAGGGCTTAATGTTACATGTTATGACAGGAAGAGCCCGCCATGTCAAAGAGACAAAAGAAGAAGGTCCCTGTGGTCGAGGAGGAGCCAGAAGTGGAAGTTGTCACAAAGACCGAATTTATATACGAAGACACTAAGTGTATTTCTGGTGTCGAGCCTGAATACCAGTGGGGGGAAGTATATAGACTGATCACATGTAGAGAGGTTCCTGACATGGGCTTAGAAGAAGAGTCCATATATGCTAACATAGAGAAATCTTCTCTTATGAAAATCGCCACAAGACCAGAGCTGTTTCCATGCTCTGAAGTAATCGGATGGATTCTACCTCAGGAAGATGCAACAACAGTGATCCTTGAAAATGTTGAAAAGCAGGGCTATGCTGCCTATAGCCTAGGATATGTAGCCCTGGCTTATTACCTGCCAGAAGCCCAAGTCTTTCTATCTGATGATTGGCTAAACAACATTAGAATGGATCTAGTAGAGACATTTAAAAAGATGATGTTGCAAGGGAAACATTACAGGTACAGACCAACAGGTGATTACGATACAGCGATCCTAAGAGCCCCTTATAGGTTTATTGCCTTCATGCTCAATAGAATCTTTGGAAGAGCACATGGTAGATTCTTCAAGTTAGAATGGATTCCAATCATTTTTTATGTTGCAACCCAGGGGACAATTTTCAGCTGGGCCAGCATTGTATCCAATAGTCTTTCCTCTTGCTTGGCTTCAGCTTTGGGAGGAGTACACTAGAAGAGATCAAAATTCTATGAGTTCCATACTGATAGATTCTATACTATGCAACCAGCCTTTCCCTGGTCTCAGGTGCATCTGGGATAGGGAAAGAGTGACTTTCTATGCTGCTTATAAACCATTGTGGGCACATAAATATCACAGCCACTACCGAGAAGTCTGTGAACACTTCATTATGCCCTTATTCACACTCATTTTCCTGAAAAAGTGTGGCTGTATGTCTGAGGAGGCACTGCAAGTAATAGCGGAGTATGCAGATTATTATTTGACCTAAAATGGCCTGTACTTCAGGATGTTTGGAGGTTTGAGAGCACCTTCCCTGCTGTCAAAATATGCCATTGATTACATCATCCACAAAGAGGCAATAAGACAAGTATTCTTGGATGGTATAGGGAGTTTCTTGTTTGAGCACAAGAAGAATGCCTATCCCCCTCTGCCCTTCACCTTAGGGAGCTATAGGTTCACTAGGGTAAAGAAATCGGATGAGTTTGTGCAAGAACTGGAAAGGTTTCATTTTGGCGAGATGCCTTTCCACAGAAATGACTCCCATGAAAAATTTGCTGAACATTGCACGGAAAAAAATGTTCATTTTGAGTATACCCACCATTTTGATAGGGAAGAATCTGTCTTCCGAAATTCCCCGAACATGATAGCACTAAAGAGAAGATTCAAGAAAAAGATCACCACCAAAGGTGGGAAGGGGGAGGAGCAAGCCAAAGCCGAAGAAGAAGCAAAGAGAAGGGATGAGGAAGCCCAAAGGTTAGCACAGGAAGCTATAGGATGGCTGCATACAGAAGAAGAAGAGAAAAGAAAAGCTGCCCAAGAAGCAACTAAGAAAGCAGAAGAAGTAGCCAAGGCAAAAGAGGAAGAAAAGAAAAGGAAGCTCGATGAGGAGCTAGAAAAGCAGGAAGCAAAAAGGCTGAAGCTAACACAAACAGAGACAGAACAGTCAGCCACTGACATAGCTGGAGGGCAGACCTAGGATACAGAAAACCCAGAGAGTTAGGACCCCCAAGTGCCTGCTGCCAGCACACCCATGGTCCCTACACTGAAGCTTGTTCCTTTTGTTCAGAAAAAGGGAGAAGAGATCCCTCACTTCAACACTTTTTTCTATGATAGAGCAACAAAAAGAATAATAAAGAGAACATAGAGGAAATTTGAGGTAGAAGGTCTACCCGGAAAGATGATCACAGATACACCTGTGGCGTTGGGAACAGATCAAGATTCGAGATTCACCATTAGAGCCGAAGCAGCATGGATTCAAGCTTCGGAAGATAATGTGGACATGATCATGATAGACTTGGAGCTATCTAAAAAATCCTCCACCCAACTGAAGGACACCTTGAGGAAAGAAAGGGAAGAAAGCAACAGGCTAAAGAGAACGTATGAAGACATGCAGAGAGAGATGAAGTCTTCTAAGGCTGAGTTGCAGGACCTCCAAGTAGAAAGACAGGTTAGATAAACAACACAAGAATGCCTAGAGAAAGTTTAGAAAGAATACCAAGAACTAAAGGCAGAGAAAGATCAACTACTGGGGAAGGTAGAAGAACTAGAAGAGCAGAAAAAGATCATCTTGCAAGCCAGTGAACTGCACACCCAAGAGCAAAACAAGAAGCATCAAGAGCAGATTGCCTCTCCAACAGCTACTCTGGAACAAGCAAGGGAGCAGCAGGTCAGTCCTCCAGCCATTCAAAGAGCATGTCTTGGCCCAAAAAGCTAAGATGCTGCAGCTATAGACTGCTATAGAGGAGGACAGGTGCAAATTGCTGCAGATAGATGGCCGATTGGAGGAAATATTGGAAACCTCCTCTTACTTTGTGGATAGATCTCAGGACATCCTTGAAGTCTTGAATGCAAGAATGGCAAGGCTGGAAAACAATGAAGAAACTCCAGTAGAGCTGCCATCAAAGGATAAACAAGCCCTCAAGCGGGATTATGACTTAATAGAATTTTCTATTAACACCACAGAGAACTTCAAGAAAACAGTCAAGAAAATGGAAGGAGCCTGCACTGATTTTTTCAGAAGACTGCTCATTACCTGCAACCGGTGCCAAATAGAGGCCGAGCAGAGACTTGAGGCTTTCCCGGACCACAACGGCTTTGTGGAGCTGTTGCAGAAGAGATACCAGGAGGAGGAAGCTAAAATACAACATATCAAAGCCCTGGATGAGTAGATCCTGAGGAACGAAGTAGACCACTCAGCTGTCAGTGTGCAGCTTTTAGATGACCAGCCTCGGTTGAGTGCAGCCAGGATAGAGGCTATAAAGAACCAGGCTGAGAAGTTTGAAATCAATATTCAGTTTTTGGAGCCTTGTGCCTTTGAAGGCATTGCTGCTGAAGCTTCGGCATGGAAGAAGTTTCTAGACAACCAAGTGGGACCCTCCTCTTGAAGGATTGGTCATTTTGTAATTTGTAACATTTTGTAAAAAACATTTAAGAAAAGAGAATTTTGGGGAGACAAGGAGTTGGGAAGCCCAACGGTCTTACCCTTTTGTATAAGTAGAGAAGACTTAGAGGGAAAGGGGGACCTTTTCCCAGTTAGACTGGAAAACGATATTGTAAGAAGAACTATTTCTCTTTGCAATAAAGAATTATGGTTTGCCTGTTGGAGAAAGATCGGTGAATTTTCCAAATGTTGTACTGTGGATGGCTGAAAGATGAACTGTTTTGTTTTCCATCATTTTGTCCACTATCCGTGAGATCGTTCTAACTCTCTGAACCTATGTTCTTGTTTAAATGATTTCTGGTTTATTTTGTGGAATTATCACCATGAGTAATGTATGTTGCTTATAAGACAATTAGCTATCTGATTGTTGAAATATCTTTAACCATTCAGGTGTTGTACGTAGGAATATCAGCTACCTGTAATTTCTGTTTATAATGCATGAATAATACACGTTACTCATAAATAAATTCCAAGTTTGCTCCCTGGGGATAGGTAGATAGATAGATGGATAGTTAGTTTATTCCATTTCTGCATATGTGATTTAGATGCTGGTGAGCCTAAGACGAGAGGTAAGAACCTGTGCATCACATTGTGACTGCTCCCTGCATTCTTCATCACCCTGCATTGTAATTAGGAACTTGCATCTCATACTTAAGTCAAAAATACAAAATTCTGGTGGACCGGGCTGCAACCGGTAAAGCCTTTGGTTTTGTTACTTGACTTACAGTAGCCGGACCGCAAACCGGACGGATTCCCCATACCAAATAGTCAGCGGGCTAGTTGGGAATGTTGACTGGGGAGAATCCCTTTCTGTTGTTACCTGCAAATTTCCAAGCCTCAATAGTTCTGGCTCTAGAAGGAGGGCCGCCAGTACATGGCTGGCCGTGGAAACCTATTTTCCCAAGCTTACCTCATCAACAGATGTTTTGAAGCTTTTAACCTAACCAGGTATTAATAGGTTTTGGTTCTACTTACGGTGTTTTATTATGACAGAGCCTTGGTCGTTCACCTCACCTATGACTGGTATAAATGCGAACCAGCCCAACCCCTTACCATCATGGAGAGCTAGATCACCTTTGAACCTCACACCTCCGTTGCATAACTTACCTCAAGCCTTTGAGAAGCTGTTGCCTAAGTTTGATCCAGAGGAAAGGACTACTGTAGATGACCACCTGCAAAGCTTTTATCTAGCATTAGAAGGGCTAAGGGCTGGGGAGTATGAAGATGTGGTCTGTAGACTTTTCCCACACACCCTGAAAGGAGCAGCAGCATCCTAGTATTCGGCTTGCCTGCAAACTCTATTCCTGATTGGGAAACCTTTGAAAGGGTTTTCAGAAGTAAGTACACAGTCCAAAAAACTCATGCCTCATTGATGAAAGGTCTTGGTTTGTTAAGGAAAGAGAAGAATGAGAAGGTATATAGTTTCACTCAAAGGTTCTCAATATATTTAAAGAAATTTTCAGAAGCTGATAGGCCCTCAGACAAAGTCTTAATTGAGTATTATACCTCAGCCCTAGGACCTGAACTGGCCATGTTTGATAAGATGAAAGTCAAACCTACATTGGTAGAGACCTATGAAGAGGCAAAAAGGGTAGAGGCTGAAAAGGAAAGCATAGAAGATTATCCTGAGGCACCTGAAGAAAAGACTATCAGAAAAAGAACCATATTGCTGTCCAAACCCAAAGAGGAGCAATCATATGATTTTGAGGGAATGCTGAAAAATATGCAGAAGCTATCCAACCGAATAATAGATCTAGAAAAGGAAAGGGACAGTTAGAGAACTTATAAGCCCTACTGCCAAAAAAGGGAGGTTAACAACCAATGGCAAGTTCCTCCACCAAAGCTATCATCAATGAACATAACAAAAATAGGAGGGGATAATTTCTATACTTTTCACCAGCAACCTCACTCTGAAAAGAAATTCCCTCAATGGTTGAATTCAATGTCATTAGTGATGAATAAGTTGCTAAGCTCTAAATTGACTAAAGACAGTAATGAAGAGGGAGGAAAAGGGAAGAACATAGAAAAACAAGATGATGATACCATGTTCTTATGGAATGGTGTTTCGCTGTTCAACATAGAAGAAAATGCCCTCAAGTCTCAATATACACCTACCACAACAAAAGATAGGAACCTAACAATTAAGGAAAATGGTATAATTTCGAAGATTAAAAATTTGCAGGAGAATGTCAAGAGACAGGTAGAAGTGAATGCTGAAGACAAAAAACCTGAAGCCACTACCCTCAACCAGGAGGTAAAGCCAAGCAATGAGACTGTCAAGCCTGTGGAAGACGCTGAGGAAGGAAGCGCTGAAAAATCTAGGGAAGTTAAAGAGGAGATACCCAATGAAAACCAACCTGTGGAAGAAAAGGTCGAATCAAGTGGGGAGAGGAAAACCAGCACCCCACCTTTCCTTTTAACTCTAGAAATTTTGAACCATAAGGTGCATAATTGTCTGGTGGACTCTGGATCATCAGTGAATGTCATGCCTCTTGCAATCTGCAAAAGAATTAATGGGAAACCAAGACCTACTGATTGGGACGTCACTCAACTAGACAAGACTAGTGTTAAGGTAGTGGGGGAGATGAAGAATGTTTTGATTCGATTGTCTACAAATAAAAATGTATGCCAGTACCTTGATATTGTAGTAGCAGACATACCTGATGGCTATGGATTGATTTTGAATCGAGATTGGTCAGCTCGATTAGATGGGTACTTTGCTTCAGACTGGTCACACTTGTGGCTGCCTCAGAAAGGGAGCCCGCACCCAATTAATATTTTAAGAGAACCCTACATGAAGCACAATGTTACTGGGCTAGGAGAGGGAAGTGAATCTGCTGATGTTGTCTTGGGAAACTATTTTACTGATTTTAAGTTAAGACATCTTGCTTCAAGAAAGGCCGGTTCTATGATTGACACTCAGCCTGAGCTCCTTCAATTTCCTCAGGCTGAAAGAGATGACTGTAGGATAATAGACATGTGTTCAATTTCAAAACTAGCACAGCTAGATCATGGTTAGATAACTCATGTCTATAATCCAACCCAGCCCTTGACTCCATAGATTGAAAGATTTTCAGGAGTGGGCAATTTTTTTCTTTTCTTTGTTCTGTACATAAATAAATTGAGATTGTTTCCTTTAATGCTTGATATTTTTCTTTGTTTATTGATTTGATATTGTGTTCTTTTATTCTTATTGCTTGTTAGTAGTTCTTTTGTTTTTGAATAAAGGGGCAAACTTTTGGTTGCAATGGAAACATCAGGGTTCTTTATTAACTGAAATCTTCAGTAGAAGACTATGCTCTAAAACATAGAATGTCTTCTAGTAGCAGTGTCCATGACTGGCCATGCATTCATTGAAGTCTTACTTAACCCCTGTAAATAAATCAGAAGTAAAAGAGGTCTGGAATACTATTTCGAGGCTCCATCCATTTCACATCTTAAAATTCCAAGGGGGTGACAGCAAAAGACCCACGGAAAGGAAGCAGTGTAAATGGTATATCATATATAAATGATCCCATGCCATGTTTTCGGAAAAGCTAAAAGCTATCAAGAGTCAAAACTCCTTAAAAAAGAAACAATACATATCAAAGCAAAGCTTGAAAATCATCAATCTAAAAATTGCCAAAAGTTCCTCTCCGTCCGTGAGATGAAAAGCTAATTTTTCTCTCACACAAAAGGGTACTATGGGATAGAGGAGCCTGAATAAAATTCAAAAAGAAAGGCAAATGGAGGACTCACAAGAACTAAAAAGTTCAAATGGCACAAAAGTGCAATTGGCATGGGAATGAGGAAAAAAAGGATAATACTGTTTACTATCTGTTACAATCCTGTGGTGTCCAAGTCTGAAGCTACCTAAGGATAGGTAAAATAAACCTCATTTATTAGGCCTCAAAAGAGTTATTCAGACTTGCAATATTTTTGATGTTACCATTTCCCAAGAATGGGATACTTCTCAATGATTTAAATGTATATGTTGGCTAGCATAGGGATACAAGCATCTAGAAGATTTCAAATTTATTCAAACAGTCTTGCAGCAGGGAAGGTGTTAATTCAGAGATCTGGGGTTCACCAGGTAGTCGCCAATTGTTGCAGCTGCAACAATTTCCCAAAATTCTAAAAAAATTTAGGACCCTCCTTTGCCTAGAAAGAGTGCTGCTAAATACCTGGAATTATCTGCTGTGATATTTGTGCCTTTGAATGAGTTTCAAGTTTTCAAGTTGGGATAAGTTTTGCTTGCAGCCCCGCCGTGGCGGATGGGTAGTCAGTTTCGTTTCGTTTTGCATCGGTGGAATTTTGGCTTTGTATCAGAGCCTTTTTACCATTTCTTTTTTTGTCATTGCGGGTGGATTTTCGGTTTGGTCTTCCGACCGTTGCGGATGGATAATTGGTTTCGTCGTTGATTTTCTTTCTGATCTGTTGGTTTGAATCGGCTGATTTGTTAGTTTAGATCAGAAGGACTTGTCTTTTCTTTTCTCGTCGTTGCGGAAAAACATTTGTTTTGGACTTCGACTTTTCTCCCGTCTTTGATTTTAATTAGCTGCTTATTGGTGTTACATTGGAACTTCTTATCATTTGGTTTTTCGCCATTTCGGATGGATTTTCAGTTCTGACTTTGATTTTCTTTCTGGTCTGCTGTTTCTCTCGTCGGCCGATCCTTTGGTTTACGTCGGAAGGTTTGTCATTTCTTTATCTGCCGTTGCGGACGGAAAACCACTTCCTCTTCCGATCCTCTAATGTTTCCGCTTCCGATTTTTGAACTCATTTTGTGGAGAGTGATATCACTTTGGTATCCGCCGTTGCGGCTACAATTCTTCTTTCGTTCCGATGTCTTTGGACTCTGGCGTGCATGATGTGTCTCCCGGTTATCCCCGCCCTTGCAGAGGGACTTATGGTTTGGCTTTCCACCGTTGCAGAAAGAAATACCCTTTCGTCTTCCGGTCCAAGTTCCCCGAGGTTCCGATAAGTATGGCATGCAGATGGTTTGGCATTTTGGTCCTCTGCCGTTGCGGAAGAAATTTCACTTTCAACCTCCGAATCAGAAGCTCTCCCCCATCCGATCTTTTAGCTTTTCCCCGCCATGCATGTTTTTGCAGATGGTTTAGAGCTTTGGCTGTCCTCCGTTGTGGAAGGAAGTTTACTTCCGCTCTCTGATCCAAAAGCTCTCTGCCGTCCGCTGTATTGTTCGCTCACCATGGTTAACTTTATACATATACGGGGTCGACAGTGTTATTTTCAATTGTTATTTTCAACTATCGAGCATTGTCATTATTGAGCTGTCGTTTTCTCAAGCTAGCGAAGACCCTGCTATCGGTGTACCTGCGTCCAGGTGGCAACTATGGAATCCTGACCATCATCGACCCGCCATACTCGTTGTATAGCCAGGTAGGCTCCTCATCACTTTTTCCTTTCCCGTTAGAACTGTTGGTTGTTTTCTACGGTGGTTTGGTGGTCCGCAGCCATTTTGCTTTGACCTCATTGGTAGCATGCCTGTATAGGTGGAGTTTTTTTATCTTAATTGTCCATGGGAAGACGGTTTGCCCCTTAGAGCCGTTTTTCCCTACAACCGTTTGATAAACAACCCTGCGCATAGAGAGAGAGGGGGGTTGGTGCAGACGGCCGTTACGCCGTCTGCACCAAGCTGCCCGAGGCAATGATGATTTTGCGAGGGGAGAGGTTTTGTTGGTTTTTTGATGGCATTTGGTGGTTTTCCCCTGTTATGTGTGGATTTCTTATCACTCGCACATTCGATTAGCGAGCGTTTTGCTGTGCCTTCCGCGCGCCGTTGGTTGTTTTGAGCCCGAACCGGGGGGGAAAGGGATGTACCACTGCTTTTAATTTACTGACCATAGGTTAAGCAGGAAGTTTGTCTGCAAGTGCCGTTGAAAAGAGTTGCCTGGGTTTTGTCCCTAGTCTGTCCCGCGCAGCGATATGATAATGGCAGTCGTAGAGAGTGAGAGTTTCCTTCGTGCTATTGTAGATGTTTCCCGTTCGATTATATTGTTAAAATGTTTGGTATTGGAAAATAGTGGTGGTTTGCACATTTTTACTGCATATAACTTGTTGTTTATCATGCTAGATATAGATCAGGTCATTGAATAATGCAATTGTATTTTGATAGTTGTTAGCTAGGCCATTTCAGGCTATACATGCATATATTTACTTCACTGACTGAATGCTATCATGATAAACATAGAAGAAAGTGCACACTACACCTTGATGTATATAATTTTGTCACTCAGCCAAAAGGGATTAATGTTACATGTTATGACAGGAAGAGCCCACCATGTCAAAGAGACAAAAGAAGAAGGCCCCTATGGTCGAGGAGGAGCCAGAAGTGGAAGTTGTCACAAATACCGAATTTATATACGAAGACACTAAGTGTATTTCTGGTGTCGAGCCTGAATACCAGTGGGGGAAAGTATATAGACTGATCACACGTAGAGAGGTTCCTGACATGGGCTTAGAAGAAGAGTCCATATATGCTAACATAGAGAAATCTTCTCTTATGAAAATTGCCACAAGACCAGCGCTGTTTCCATGCTCTAAAGTAATCAGATGGATTCTGCCTTGGGCAGATGCAACAACAATGATCCTTGAAAATGTTGAAAAGCAGGGCTATGCTGCCTATAGCCCAGGATATGTAGCCCTGGCTTATCACCTGCCAGAAGCCCAAGTCTTTCTATCAGATGATTGGCTAAACAACATTAGAATGGATCTGGTAGAGACATTTAAAAAGATGATGTTGCAAGGGAAACATTACAGGTACAGAACAACAGGTGATTACGATACAACAATCCTAAGAGCCCCTTATAGGTTTATTGCCTTGATGCTCAACAGAATCTTTAGAAGAGCACATGGTAGATTCTTCAAGTTAGAATGGATTCCAATCATTTTTTATGTTGCAACCCAGGGGACAATTTTCAACTGGGCCAGCATTGTATCCATGCTTGGCTTCAGCTTTGGGAGGAGTACACCAGAAGAGATAGGAATTCTATATGAGCTCCATACTGATAGACTGTATATTATGCAACCAGCCTTTCCCTGGTCTCAGGTGCATCTGGGACAGGGAAAGAGTGCCTTTCTATGCTGCTTATAAACCATTGTGGGCACATAAATATCACAGCCACTATTGAGAAGTCTGTGAACACTTCATTATGCCCTTATTCACACTCATTTTCTTGAAGGAGTGTGACTGTATGTCTGAGGAGGCACTGCAAGTAATAGCGGAGTATGCAGATTATTATTTGACTGAAAATGGCCTGTACTTCAGGATGTTTGGAGGTTCGAGAGCACCTTCCCTGCTGCCAAAATATGCCACTGATTACATCATCCACAAAGAGGCAGTAAGACAAGTATTCTTGGATGGTATAGGGAGTTTCTTGTTTGAGCACAAGAAGACCGCCTATCCCCCTCTGCCCTTCACCTTAGGGAGCTATAGGTTCACTAGGGTAAAGAAAGTGGATGAGTTCGTGCAAGAACTGGAAAGGTTTCATTTTGGCGAGATGCCTTTCCACAGAAACGACTCCCATAGAAAAGTTGTTGAACATTGCAAGGAAAACAATGTTCATTTTGAGTATACCCACCATTTTGATAGGGAAGAATCTGTCTTCCGAAATGACCTGAACATGACAGCACTAAAGAGAAGATTCAAGAAAAAGATCACGACCAAAGGTGGGAAGGGGGAGGAGCAAGCCAAAGCCGAAGAAGAAGCAAAGAGAAGGGATGAGGAAGACCAGAGGTTAGCACAGGAAGCTGTAGGATGGCTGCATACAGAAGAAGAAGAGAAAAGAAAAGCTGCCCAAGAAGCAGCTAAGAAAGCAGAAGAAGCATCCAAGGCAGAAAAGGAAGAAAAGAAAAGGAAGCTCGATGAGGAGCTATGAAAGCAGGAAGCAGAAAGGCTGAAGCTGACCCAAACAGAGACAAAATAGTCAGCCGTTGACACAGCTGGAGGGCAAACCCAGGATACAGAAAACACAGAGAGTCAAGACCCCCAAGTGCCTGCTTCTAGCATACCCATGGTCCCTACACTGAAGCTTGTTCCTTTTGTTTAGAAAAAGGGAGAAGAGATCCCTGACTTCAACACCGTTTTCTATGATAGAGCAACAAAAAGAATAATAAAGAGAACAGAGAGGAAAGTTGAGGCAGAAGGTCTACCCGGAAAGATGATCACAGATACACCGGTGGCATTGGGAACAGATCAAGATCCGAGATTCACCATCAGAGCCGGAGCAGCATGGATTCAAGCTTCGGAAGATAATGTGGATAGGATCATGACAGACTTGGAGCTATCTAAAAAATCCTCCGCCCAACTGAAGGACACCTTGAGGAAAGAAAGGGAAGAAAGCAACAGGCTGAAGAGAAAGTACGAAGACATGCAGAGCGAGGTGAATTCTTCTAAGGTTGAGTTGCAGGACCTCCAAGTAGAAAGATAGGTTAGAGAAACAACACAAGAATTCCTGGAGAAAGTTCAGAAAGAATACCAAGAACTAAAGGCAGAGAAAGATCAACTGCTGGGGAAGGTAGAAGAACTAGAAGAGCAGAAAAAGATCATCTTGCAAGCCGGTGAACTGCACACCCAAGAGCAGAACAAGAAGCATCAAGAGCAGATTGCCTCTCTAACAGCTTCTTTGGAAGAAGCAAGGGAGTAGCAGGTCAACCTCCAGCTGTTCAAAGAGCATGTCTTGGCCCAAAAAGCTAAGATGCTGCAGCTACAGACTGCTATAGAGGAGGAGAGGTGCAAAGTGCTGCAGATAGATGGTCGATTGGAGGAAATATTGGAAACCTCCTCTTACTTTGTGGACAGATCTCAGGACGTCCTTGAAGTCCTGACTGCAAGAATGGGAAGGCTGGAAAACAATGAAGAAACTCCAGCAGAGCTGCCATCAAAGGATAAACAAGCCCTCAAGCAGGATTATGACTTAATAGAATTTGCTATTAGTATCGTAGAGAACTTCAAGAAAAAAGTCAAGGAAATGGAAGGAGCCTGCACTGAATTTTTCAGAAGACTGCTCATTACCTGCAACCGGTGCCAAATAGAGGCCGAGCAGAGACTTAAGGCTTTCTCGGACCACAACGGCTTTGTGGAGCTGTTGCAGAAGAGATACCAGGAGGAGGAAGCTAAAATACAGCATATCAAAGCCCTGGATGAGTAGATCCTAAGGAACGAAGTAGACTACTCAGCTATCAGTGTGCATCTTTTAGATGACCAGCTTTGGTTGAGTGCAGCCAGGATAGAGGCTATAAAGAACCAGGCTGAGAAGTTTGAAATCAATATTCATTTTTTGGAGCCTTGTGCCTTTGAAGGCATTGCTGCTGAAGCTTCGGCATGGAAGAAGTTTCTAGACACCCAAGTGGGACCCTCCTCGTGAAAGATTGGTCATTTTGTAATTTGTAACATTTTGTAAAAAACATTTAAGAAAAGAGAATTTTGGGGAGGCAAGGAGTTGGGAAGCCCAAAGGTTACTTTGGGCAGCCCAACGGTCTCACCCTTTTGTATAAGTAGAGAATACTTAGAGGGAAAGGGGGACTTTTTCCCAGTTAGACTGGAAAACGATATTGTAAGAAGAACTATTTCTCTTTGCAATAAAGAATTATGGTTTGCCTGTTGGAGAAAGATCAGTGAATTTTCTAAATGTTGTACTGTGGATGGCTGAAAGATGAACTATTTTGTTTTCCAGCATTTTGTCCACTAACCGTGAGATCGTTCTAACTCTCTGAACCTATGTTCTTGTTTAAATGATTTCTGGTTTATTTTGTGGAATTATCACCATGAGTAATGTATGCTGCTTATAAGGCAATTAGCTATCTGATTGTTGAAATATCTTTAACCATTCAGGTGTTGTACGTAGGAATATCAGCTACCTGTAATTTCTATTTATAATGCATGAATAATACACGTTACTCATAAATAAATTCCAAGCTTGCTCCCCGGGGATAGGTAGATAGATAGATGGATAGTTAGTTTATTCCATTTATGCATATGTGATTTAGATAGTGGTGAGCCTAAGACGAGAGGTAAGAACCTGTGCATCACATTGTGACTGCTCCCTACATTCTTCATCACCCTGCATTGTAATTAGGAACTTGCATCTCATACTTAAGTCAAAAATACAAAATTCCGGTGGACCAGGCCATAACCGGTAAAGCCTTTGGTTTTGTTACTTGACTTACTGTAGTCGGACCGCAAACTGGACAAATTCCCCTTACCAAACAGTCAACAGGCTAGTTGGGAATGTTGACTGGGGAGAATTCCTTTCTGTTGTTGCCTGCGAGTTTCTAGGCCTCAACAGAACAATTTTTAAGTGAACAAAATTGGGACATAGATGAGGATGGTAATGCTACAGGAGAAAGCCATTTTTTTGTGGGAACATAAAATTCAATGATCGGAATAAAATTTCAAGGTTGGTTTTCTGACAAGGAACTAAAGCTTATTCTGTCTCCAATGAATATGCAATATTGTGTTACACCAAAATATTGACATTTTCCCTAGATCCCTAAAGTACATATGCCAAAGGAATTTTTGAAGGAACTTGGCCTTGTTAGAAGTTCATTTCTAGAATCACTGACACACATTGCCTCTTGACATAAGGCATCAACCTAGGATGACACTAGTTGCTAGTGGAAAAAATGCGCCAACAACACTTCTTTCCTTTAAGCAAGGAGCGTTGACCATTCCTAACTCCTATTGCTAGTATGCAAAGATCGTCGATGCTCAATAAAAGGAAAAAAGAAGAGTTTCGAGAGTCTTCAGAAGAATTCCCTCATGGAGGCTTATCCCAACTGATTAGATTAGGTGGAAGTTGAGCCCCTAACCTCTAGGGATGATCCCTTAACTTCCTCCAAAACAATCTCAAACCATTTGATCTCCTTTTGGCCTATAAATGTAAGCTTACCTTAATGGTTTAGGGAGGACCAAGAAAGAACCTTTATGCTGTTGAAATTCTTCTAGGAGTGAGAAGCTAAGAGATTGAAATTTAAGGGTGAAATACTTGTGGGGAGAAGCCCAACATCAAGGAAATTTAGTTGTAATTCTTTACTCATCCACATTAATACAAATATGTTTTTCGTCTCCCATAAATAATGTGTAATGTTACTTATTACTTTTCTCCTTGATCTAAGCATAGATTTATGAAATTATCTTATTGCTTTTATTCTTGTTTGTTGTCCTTTGTATCTTTTGCAAATATCTATTCTTCAAAGTTGGATCACAAAAATCATCGAGAAGGAAAGGATAACCCTCATAAAGGTATAAAATCTTTACATTCTAGTATTTTGATGATGTAGGGAAAGATTGCATAGTTGTACTCGTTTTGTTATAGATCTAAACCATTTATGCTAGGGAAACAATTTTTATCCACACTAGCCACATTTTTTCGGTAACAAAATTGGTTTCTCTGCTCAGGATAGTAGGGATCTAAACATCTTATTTTTTGGTTTTGATTTTTCGTTTCACTACAGATTCTAATTTTTTATTTTTCTCAAAAGGGTTTGAAATTCACTTTATTTCAGTCCCAATTTGCCTCTCCACATTTGTATATGATCTTAGTAAATTCCAAATCATTTAGTGTCTTTTGAAATTAAAGGTGTTTATTATTTTTTGTATCCCTCACTATGCCGACAAACCTAGGTAGTTTCCATATAGTGTTGTCCATTCACTAATGCTTATTTCTTTTGTTCATAGAGTGTCATCGATGCATATTGATAGAAGACATGCAGCGTCGTCAACACCTTTTCATAGTATACAAAGAGAGTCAACCACAAGAGGATGCACTGGTATAGACCTGCAACAAGCGCCGAGGTAGGTATTCAGTGACTCTTTTGGACTAATTTTATACTATTCTTGAGAGTATTTTTAGCAAAGTTAATAACACCAAGGAATAAATGGAAGAATAAATCAGAAAGTTAATAACACCAAGGACGATGTTATCCTCTAAGGGGAGGTGTATGTAATACAACAAGATTTAATAATTTATTATTAAATTCTGCTAGAATATTTTATTTTATTATTTTAAATATTTTTGACAGAAATTCAAAAATTAAAACAATGTAATGAATTATTCTTTTATTAATAAAATATACTAAAGGGGATAGAAATGAAATAACCATTGAAGAGTGTTTGCTGACTCACAAGAGGAAAAGAAAAGTGGTTGTCGCTGCTAAGTGAGAACTCTAGGTGCATGAGGCATCTTCCCCAAAATTGGGTGACAACTCTTTGTTGAGTGCTAAAGAGAAGGAGGCTCATAAATGACCAAGTACTAGGAAAAATACTATACAATAGTATGTCCATTAGCGAGAAGGAGGCTAGCATTGGACGAGGATTGAATCTGATAATGAAGAGATGGAACATTAAGTGGATTTTTCTCTTGTGGTTCAGTGAACAGGATTGATTGTTTTGGAGCAAGTGATTTGGATGTTCTAGGAGTTGGTTGGGAGGAACAACTATTCCATTTATGTTTTCCCAGCAGTGGTGCCAGGTTTTTATTATATCGCTTATTATTATATCTAGTTACATTAGGATGCTTATCTTACCTTTGAATTGCAGCTATATTCTTTAGACATAAATGTTTTATGCACTTTATAGGACAAATATCTATTATGTGTATAAATAGAATGTAGATTTGTTACAGTTCAGTACTCTTTCCTATTAGGTTATGAAATCTAGATCTTCATTTCTGTTTTTTATTCATGCCTGTAAAATACTAGATTAATTATGTAGGCATCTCCAGTCGAGAATCCATACCCGAATGAAAAGATTGCTAGTAATGTGTACTATTATAATAATTAATAATTTTTTAGCACAATTGCTTTAAATCTAGTTATTCTTGTTCTAATGTGGATTCAAATCTCAACACGTATCTTTTAATTGTTTAAATATCTGTAATTTATTCATGCTAAAATATTTTTAAGATAGATCTAGTTAACTTACGATTAAGGTAGATAGAGATATTAGTCTTTAAATATTATAACAAAATTACACACTAAGCATAAAAACAAACAATTGAAAATGTTGTAATTTGGATGGTTCCCCTATCGGGATTAAGAGCTGAGAAACTTGCTACATAAATATTATTTTATTAAATAAACCTCATCTCGTAAACCCTATACCAAATCGAGACTATTCATATCGGGATCAAGGGGATCTAATTAAATATCGAAGAATGCTTTGTTTATGAAAACTATCAAACTAGTTATGCAAACAATTCATGATTTACAACATTAATTCCAAACAAAGAATCGTAAATACCCTATAGTCATATATATATATATATATATTATATGAGATGCAAAGGAAAAATAATTAAAGTACATACATATAACAATAACAAATTATACCAAATACGCTATTCACAACATATCAAAATAATCAATTATAGATTCACAAATATCCTTCCTAATTATTAAAACTAACAGTCAACAACTGGAATCAAGTTAATCAAAGTAAATCAATACTACAGTTTGCAAAACAAATTCCCAACTATTTGTGGCAGTGAATCTTCCCATTTCCAAGTATGGTCGTAAGCCCATGGAAGGATGACAACCATTGCTTACGCAAAGAATTAACCCAAGTATTTATTTATCTATCAAAATCAACATTTACAAATAGCTATCTCTAATCTTCTAAGATCTATCCAAAAATCATATTAGCTAATCTAAACATACAGGTAATTAACCGAAGGAAATATTATATTCAATGCTATAGACTTCCCATTTAAAACATCTAAATTTTCTCTTAAAACACTGAATCTTTCCAAACTAACACATGGCAATAAGACCATCGAAGGATGAAAAACATTGCTTAAAACCATGAAACATACAAGTATAACTACTATATAATTCAAGACAGATAAATCAAAGAACATTCCACAAAAATAAAAAAGACCCTATGTCGTGTATTAATAGTTAAAACCTTAACAATGCCAATATTAAACATGATTTCATAGCCATGTGGTCGTAAGACCATTTTGATGGCACCCACATTAGGTTTAAACAAAAATCCATTAAAATTACTAAGTTAAAGGTGGTGGTAAGTCCATCCCCGATGGTTCCCACAAAACCCTTGTTAAAACTTAAAGTAAGCTACCACACATATAACCAACAAAAATAATGAATGTTGGAACATAGAGGTTGTACGCCTTCTATTAGTTGGGGTTAAACCTTAAAGTTGAATAAAAAATGCTATAACTGATCTTACTAAAGGATGAATCGAGAACCCTCTATACATTTCCAAGGAAGCACCAGAGCTATCTGCAGAAGAATACACATAATCGTTATTTAAGCAGTGGAGATCAACCTTTCAAAAAGAAATAGAGTAAGGGTATTGTCATTCCTAGCTTACCTGGGTATTCTAAGACGCGGGCCTAGGAGGAGGTGACCCTATCGCTTTCCTTGCCAGTGCTCTCCACCTGCAAAACAAATAGCTACAATTATAACTAAAATAAAAGAATGAAATAATATAAACAAGTATTTAAAACCTCATAAGTCATATATTGGACAAGTTGCAGAGAGTGCTATCTGCAGAAGAATACACATAATCGTTATTTAAGCAGTGGAGATCAACCTTTCAAAAAGAAATAGAGTAAGGGTATTGTCATTCCTAGCTTACCTGGGTATTCTAAGATGCGGGCCTAGGAGGAGGTGACCCTATCGCTTTCCTTGCCAGTGCTCTCCACCTGCAAAACAAATAGCTACAATTATAACTAAAATAAAAGAATGAAATAATATAAACAAGTATTTAAAACCTCATAAGTCATATATTGGACAAGTTGCAGAGAGTGCCAAGGGTCAGCTCCTTCGGGGTTTCCCTAATCAATCCTCTTCTTGGATCCTAAAACACTGTAATCTCAGTAATTATAGTGAAATCAATCGAAACTACTTAATCAAAGTTTACAGAGTTGAATTTACAACCCATTACCTGGTAAAGGAAACTTTATAGCTGAAGATGGTGGTGAGGTCTGTTGGAGACACAAGCATCATGCTACAGGCGACTGTTGAAGCCATGAAAAACACATGTACACCTTGGAAAGAATCCAGGTAGAAGTCCATTAAAACCGTAGGCAAGTTTCACACCCAAACCCCATTACAATTTCCATCAACAGAGTAGAGCCTCGACTCTCTTCTTCCACAAACCAAACAACCAAACAACGAAGGGTTCTAACAAAAAAATGACACATTAACCCTTTTGCAACCCTCGCCAACAAACTGTACAGGTTGACGACTGAGATGCATTCTCGAGCTAGCATTGAAATCCTCGTTGCGCTGTCAACTCGCATCCAGGGAAGCACCACAAAGTCGGAAGTCAACTAGGGTACAAATCATAACTCACGACCAAGTGTAATCATGTCATTACAATCATTGTTCAATCCAAGGATTGAACATTGGGCTAAATCCCATAAACATTGACTATAACCATATACAACCAACAAGCCTTATATTAGCATTTCAACCAAACGACCTTTGCATATTATTAACAAGTCAGCTACGGCTTAAAACCCATAGACTAATGTTTTAACCATACAGTCGAAACAATCAAAACCATACCATGTTAACCCTTGCGTCCTAGGACCAAGGTCCTTCCAATGTTATGTTTTAACATTTGCACATAGGAACTATCGTAAACCATGTGTTCTTATAAGAACCTTATTACATAATAAAAGGTGGGATCAATACTATAACCTAGTCTCCCAACCCTTGGGGCTAAGAAATCTTCCTTGAAAATCAAGATAAAAACAAAAGAAGGATTAATACATCACCTTCGGTGTGGTTGGCCATAAGCGGTTAAAACCCTGTAAACACCCATAGTTGGCGAAACCTGTCATAAGCATTATTAATTGTGTAAGCAACTACATACATCATCAACAAATAAACTCATGCCATAAGTACTAATGCTTGCTAGGATTTTTAAGAGGTAATTCTGGTTATTTTTATGTATAAAAAAATATTTATGAATTTTGAGGTGTGTGACAAAGACACGTTAAAACCCTGTGAAAAACCCTTGTTTTATTTTTTGACAAGTGGAGGGTCGAGATCCTTCTCGGGTCACAATGCATACGATCAAGATATGTCATTGAATTCGTCTCGTTGTGTTGTCTACTCACAACTAGAGAAAAGGTTTAAAATACATGTGACAACGATTTTAAGATGTTATGACCAACATTTACATGTTACAACAAAGATAATAATAAATAATAAAGTAAATTTTTTTAATAGATTTTATGTGTTTGTGTAAAAATTTCATTATTCATTATTTATCATGTTTAATTTAACATTTTTAAATTTCATTATTTATTATTTATTAAGTTTACTTATTGTGTTTATTAATTATTGTTATCTTTTTTTTACATTAATGAGATAATATAATTGTCTTGATTTAGTTTCAAATTATGCATACACCCATTTTTAGTTTTTAATATGTGGAATAACTAGCCCAGATTTAATGCAGTCCATAAACTTATAGAAGATTTAAATTATTAAAAGGTAAAAAATATAAAATAAGATTGAATTTTGTTTATATAAATTTCATTGTTTCTTTACTTATTTGTTATAAAAAATTTAAAACAATATAATAAAAATAACGTAGATTTTCATTTTTTAAAATAATTATTTCCTTACTTTTAAAACCAATTAAAATTAATCTTAATTCCTTTTATGATGATGATGATGGTTAACACCCACTGAGACCAAACTTTTGTCTATCAGACTTAAAGAAACAATTTAATTAGTTTGTTTTAAAATTGTATTCCTATGTTCAAAGAGCTTGGTGAGAAGCGGCCCGAGCTCACTATAATTTTGACAAGTTAAAAGGCTAGGAAGGTCGGTATTGCAATAAAGATTATGAAACTGAGATCTAATTTGGGTGTACGCAAGACACTCTAAGAGGAAGTGATTTTCATCTTCAATGTTCCTATTATCACAAAGACAACAGATCCTTTCCACCCATGGTGTTTTAGGAATTGTCCAATGAGAGTTCATTCTTATCTTGGCTATATTAATTTTTTTCTTTGAACTGGTTAATATAGAGAGATGCTTTTGATCTTCTAGAGTATGGTTGATGACCTCCTTATAATATCTTAATTTTCGTTTAGCCTCTAAATCTCACACAACAATTTCTCTTTAAACATAGAAGTAACATTATTTTTAATGCTATTAATATTTTGCAATGCAACACTTTCATTGATATCCCAGTGGTTTAACCGGGCCCTAGTATCTTTATACCAACCCTGCTTGAGCCTTAGGTGGTCTTGGCTGGAATTAAAAGATATCTTAGGAAGTCTATGGTCTCCCATGTTATTGATTTTGTGTTTGTACAACAGGAGCCTAGTCATAGCTAGGCTCTCGATGGGGGAAAGACCCATTTCTATAAGGAGAATAGGATATGGTGTATTGCTTTTAATTTTGAGGTTATAGAAAAGTTTCCGTGAGATATGGATGAATGTTGTATTGGCTAAAATAGTTGCACAAACATATATTTATGCATAAGAATTTGTCATTATGAATATTCCTTATGAAATGTTTCTAACCATACAAATGCATTTGACTTGTAGGAAAGATCGCATACATAATCACCTACAAGAAAAAAAGGATGAGACTTGTTCCGAAGAATAAGTGACGACAGTTCAAGATGAAGAATAATATGATGAATGCAATGACATCATTGATGCAGAACCTTCCAGCTATGAAGAAGTAACCAAGAAGAAAGGGAAGACTAGTTCAAGAAGAATGATGTCTGGGATGCAGTATTGATACATGAAGGGAAGTTCATAGTTCCATCATGTAGTAGATGGAGACATCATGGGATACAAGGAAAGATTCATAGCACGAGGCTTCTCATGAAAAGAAGACATAGAATACGAAGAGACAATTGTAGCCACTGGAAGTGAAGTCACATGACAGGAAGAATCATGTGTGCAAATGAAAGAAGGCCTTGTATGAGCTCAGAAGACACCCATGGGTTAACACATACATGATGAGCTTGATGAAGATATTTACCTTTGCTACAAGGTTGAAGATGAAAGCCTATAGAGGATGACAAGCTCACAGATGGGTGCAAGAACACTTTCAAAGATAGAGGATCTTGGTATCTAGTGACCCTAGATGGATACATAAAATATTAGTAGCATAGGAAGCTTCTTGTCACTCCAATACAGAATGTTTCAATGCATAGAGTACAGAAGTCAGAGGGAGTGATTGCAGAAGATCCTAAGGTTTGACATGGTATGACAGGATGGATAGATTACTGATGAATCTAGGCTTTACTGAGAGTAAAGTGGCTTCCAACCTTTCCTTCAAGGTTGAAGGTGAGAGACTAGTGATGCTCCTGTTATGTGTCGATGCACTATTTTCTAGGCATGGAGGTGTGGCAGAATGCAGATGGAATCTCCCTCGGACAAGGGAAGTATGTAGTGGAGATCCTAAAGGGGTTCGAGATGATGGAATGAAAGGCCATGACCACACCTATGGCATCGAACCTAAAGCTATTGAGTGATGCTTCATCAAAAGCGGTTGATGCTACGATGTATCGTCAGATGATTGGGTCCTTGATGTACCCGACGAACATGAGACCAAATATTTGCTTTACTGTGAACACCTTGAGCCAGTTCCTGATAGATCCGAGACATGTTCACTTGATTGCTGCAAAGCATATTCTGAGGTACCTAAAGGGTACAGTTGATTATGGGCTCAAGTATGAGGCGAATTAGAAGATTAACCTAGAAGGTTATGTTGATTCAATTTGGGCAAGCAGTGCCATTGATAGAAAGAGCACTTCAGGGTGTTGCTTCAATATGGGATCAGGTGTGATCTCTTGGTTTAGCAGGAAGCAATCGTGTGTGGCACTGAGTACAACTGAAGCAGAGTATGTCACAGCTTGTTCAGCTAGTTGTGAGGTAGTATGGCTGAGGAAACTACTGTCTAATTTAATTGATCTCCAGTTAAATGCTACTTGTATATATTGTGACAACCAGAGTTGTGTGAAGTTGTCGAAGAACCCAATGTTCCATGACAAGTCAAAGCATATCGAGATCAAGTATCACTATATCAGGGATATGGTGCAGAGAGGAGTAGTGAAGCTCCAGTATGTTGTGGCGGACGAACAGATAGCTGATGTGTTGACAAAGCCATTAGCCAGAGTGAAGTTTGAGTACTTTAGGGAGAAGCTTGGTGTTCTCCAGATCGAGGTTCCTTCCAAGGGGAATTGATGAGTCCGTGAGACATTCTGACATGGTGAGAGGATTGGTTCCTTCCATGGTTAGATGTAAGGGCTAAGCCATTCTGTCATAGTGAGAGGATTGGTTCCTTCCATGTCAGATATGAGTGTTGAGCCATTATGATGTGACTGTAGGATTGGTTCCTACATGATTAGATATAAGGTCTATTGCCATTCTTGGAATGGAGGCACTTGGTCAGTTACCAAGAAATCTCAGTTTAGGACTGAGGGCTATTTTGATATGACTGTGGGATGTGTTCTCACATGATCAGATATGAGTGCATGGCCATTCTGATGTGATTGAGGGATGTGTTCCCACTTTATTAGATATAAGGGCTGATGCCATTCTCTAGGATAATGGGGGCACCTGGTCAGTTACCAGGAACCCTCAACCTGAGGTTGAGAGCCCTTCTGACATGGTTGTGGGATGTGTTCCCCCCATGGTTAGATGTAAGTGCAAAGCCCTTCTGACATGGTTGCGGGATGCGTTCCCCCCATGGTCAGATGTAAGTGCAAATCCCTTCTGACATGGTTGTGGGATGTGTTCCCTCCATGGTCAGATGTAAGTGCAGAGCCTTTCTGACAAGGTTGTGGGATGTGTTCCCGCATGGTCAGATGTGAGTGTTGGGTGTGCCTTTCTGACATGGTGTTGGATGTGTTCCTCTCATGGTTAGATGTAAGTGCTGGGCAGGCCATTCTGACTTAGTGTCAGATATAAGCGCTGAAGAAGACCTACATGGAGTCTAGGCCTACAACCAACATGAAAAAGGGCTGTCTCTGTAGAACTTCATGTGACGTTAAGAATCATGAGATAGCACCCGTGATGATGATCCAAATCCTGTGGCGATGATCCAGATCGAGTGATGATCTAGATCCAGTGATGATGATCTAGATCGAGTGATGATCCAGATCCAGATGAAGATGACTTGAAGATGAAGATGACGAGAAATCAATGATGATCCAGATGATACAGAGAAGAATACTTGTGCTGATAAATTGTGTCAAGAGAATACCTTCCTAGTTAAGCGGGAGTGTTGATGTATTTGTAACTTTGAAATGTATTCATTCGTATATCTTATGTATTATACCCCGATGTTTATTCCGGGATGTGTCTATAATGTATTTGAGTCATGTCATGCCCTGATGTTCCTATCGGGAGATTCAATAATGTAAAAAAGTCATGTCAATTCATTGTGGGTAACCCTCCTATTGGTCAAGGGTTAAAGTCCCCACAGTTGTGGGGCCCTAGACTACTCCTTTACCCAGGCCACTATCAACATATTGAACATGAAATTAAACTATTTGTTGGATTAGGACGATCCTACTCTATTGGGAAATATTGAAGATTGGATTAAAAAAGAAAAATTTCTCCTCTATATTCCTTTTTTCCTTATCTGGAACTTGTGGATCACTCGGAACCTCAGTATTTTTGAAGATAAAAGACCGGAGCTGTCTCCTCTCTACTACAACATCATGGATGAATTGAAATCATATCCCATGAGATCCAATAGAAACAAAAAGATTAGAAACATTGGTACAACCCCTTCCTTAACATATCCTTCCGGGTTTTTTGATGGAGCTACTGCTAATAATCTCGGAGGGGCTGGTATCTACTTGTTGATCAGCCATACTCACTTTTTTTGTATCAAGATGGGGTGTGGTTGTAGCACAAATACGAGCAGAGCTCTTGGCTCTTTGGGCTCTCTTGTTCTTCTCGAGCGAGATAGGGATCCCATCTCTCCATATTTATGGGGATTCATCTGTCATTATCAATTGGGCAATTGGAAATGAAAAACTCACAGCCCTTGTTCTTAATGCTTGGTGCCTCAACATTATTGATCTTAAAGCTCATTTTCTCTCATTATACTTTGAGCATGTCTATAGAGAACACAATGAGAGGGAACATAGTTTATCCAAGGATGTGCTCTCCATGTCCATTGGCCTACTCTCCTTCATAGAATACCATGAAGGATTTGCTATTGGGGAAGATAAGATTCGGCTCTTCTATAGCTGAAGCTTTTATTTTCTACTCCTTGAACCTTTTGGTTTGGCTGAGTATGAATGCTTGAGACATTGTTGAGTATCATTTTGAATACTTTTGGTTGACATTGGTCATCTATGAGCGTTTGATATTAGTGCTCTTCCTCGAGCACCTCCTTGGATAAAATTATATGGGTTCTTATTGTTTTTTCTATGGACTCTTTTGGACAGATCTTTCATATATTATGATGGATGATGTTATGGCACAACTGTTTGTCTTCTTTCTCTTTGATTAGTATGCACATGAGGCTAGTCTCCGGCTCAATTATGAAAGATATTTAATATCTTGAGATGTAATCAGTTACCTTTGATTCATTTTGAATAACAAGAAACAACAATTTTTCTTCAAGAAAAAAACTTTAATCATCCGCATCAAGACATTTTTAAAGCATATCTACAACTTTATTCATTTACATCAGCATTAGCTTGTATAAATAGAACTTTATTTATTTCCATCCATATTTTCTTGCACAAATACAACCTTATCTGAAATAGTCAATCTATTTAAATAGATGAGCTATTATTCTAATATTAAACTTAATAATAATCGAAAACCTTTATTTATATTTTTTTAAATAAAATAATATTTAATTAAAAAAATCAATAAAAAAATTAAATTCAGAATAAAATATTTGGTGGCGCAGTGCCAATGATTTTGACTGCTTAAATACCCCTAGTTGATAATTATTTAACAAATAAAAAATCTGCCAATCAAAAATTCTACCACTTCACCAAAAAAAAATAATGTTTATCGAACTTAACAAAATGTAATGGCCACACAAAGAGAAAAAACAAAACATAGAGGTTCTATGGTTTCCATGATGGTTGTTCCATGGGAATATTTCTATCAGGAGTTGGCCCCCATAAAGTGGACCTGACTTCAGATGCTAAAATATAGTAAATTATGCCGAGAGAGACCGATATTAAACCGAACACCGCTCCTCCCACAAATATTCCTGATGTTGCCCTGGTGCAATGATAACATTCATGTTTTTGTTGACCACTCTCAATAACTCCAATCATATCTATAATAATGGCCGATATTAAACCGAACACCGCTCCTCCCACAAAAATTCCTGATGGTGCCATGCTGCAATGATAACATTCATGTTTTTGTTGACCGCTCTCAATAACTCCAATCATATCTATAATAATGGCCAATAAAAGCGTAATCCTGTAATTGAACAAATAGCCAATAATTACAATCCAACAAAAAAATTAGAAAATCTAAACTAAACACTGAAAAATAATAATGATAATATTAACATTAAAAATAAAAACAATATTTCTAACCAATGAGCATGTTGCTATACAGAAATAGATTCTTTAAAGTCAATTAGTTTTTTTTTTTCTTTTTCAAATCGGAAAGATGTAAAATTGAAATTTAATTTAAAATAAAAAAATTGTATAAGAAAATTTGAATATGGTATTTTACCACTTTATGTATCAGAGATTCCCTAAATGTAATAGGTTAACTATGTTAAAATTTGCTGTTTACATTTTTTCATGGAATATTATATAAATCAAGTAACAATGATAACTCTAGTGATATTTTTGGATGAGATAATTTTACAAGTTTTTATGTTTAATTTTGTGTGTAAAATTTGAGAAGAATTATTAGAATTTTAAAGGTAAATGTTTGAGAAAACACTACATCAATTTAATAAATGTAATATTTCAAAAATTCAAAATTTTACAATAATTTAAATTAAATTAAAAATATATATATTTTTTAAAATAAAATATTTAATTTTTTTTAACTGTCTTTGACATTATAGAAGTGTAAGACTAATATGGAGGTATGAATTGAGCCAATGACTTGGAGGTCTGAATCCATCTTATGATTTGGAGGTTATACCTTATCTCACCCAAATAAAATAACCCTAATATTTATATTACTATGTCAAATTAAAAGGCCTCTTTAACCTCTTAATAGAGAACAATATATTTTTGCAATTTTTAAGAGTACTCGAACCCCAATATGAATGGACCTCAAAATTAAACCTGTTAAACTAAAAGAATATGACCAATAAAAAGATATTTCCACTCTCTTTTATTTTCTAACTATTTCTCAATCATTTGATTCCTATCCAGGCAATCCATGCACAAACTATATAGATGAACTAATTATAATTATTTCAAAATATACTATATGCAATTTATTAAATACCAGGAAACAACAAGGCAGATGAGAGCAATTGTTTTCTTAAAGCTTGACTGGTAAGTACCACCACAACCAGCTGCAGCATTAACGATGACTACGGCCACTAAAAGAGCCATTACTGAAAATATTCCCAACGCCTGTGCAGGACTGGCGATACATAAGCATTTCCCACCCTCTGTTTCTATAGCATATTCAACCTGTTAAATGAAATTGTTATCACATACACCTGGTTAATAAAAATAGGCAAAACTTGAAGAACTCCATTAATGTCTATTCTGTTACACTTACAAGGATAAGCAAAGATATAGATTACATAAAGTTGGCCCTGCGTTGCCCACCTCGAGACCATATAAATCTAGACTTGCATTGATCAACCCATAAAAACGTATAGAGAATTAAATTTTCCATTAACAGGACAGTGCAGTAAATTGCTTGATATGTAACAGTATAGAAAATAAAATTTTCATTAAACTTTTTCAGATGCATTGGATTGAAAAAGTTTCACAAACATCATAGCTAAGTTCACTGAAGAAAATTAATATAGTAAAGATTAAGAACTCTGGTGAACTCCATCACAAAACAGGGCATTGATCTATTACTAAAATTCCATGGGTAGAAAGGGTTTGCCGTCTATGTCACTCTATGAAGGTTGAGAATGAAAACCACTCTTTCTTCTGAGTTTCATAGTATTTGTTACAATACAAACCTGTATAATCTGGCCAAAATTATAATGAGCTTGAAAAACATAAAAACAAAATTTTAAAATAAACCAATTATTTTATTTTTTAAGATACTCCGCAGAAGTTAATCATCATTATCATCACTTTAAAACAGATAAAAAAACTCACCGGGACACGTTTGAACTCTGCAACAGTGGCCAGCACAAAAGCCAGCAGCCCCGAGAGTCCCACCAGTAAGCATATGGACAGCCTCAACTTCTCCATCGTGGATTCCAAGCTCTAGATGCTTTAACAAGCAATGATACACAACACAATTAGAAACTACAGAAACACTGGAAGTTCGTCCGTGAAGTGTTGTTGTTCCTTAATAAATGAAAATTCAGTCTTTGTCTCCCCTTCTTATTCGATTCGATGAATGTTCGAGGTTTGCAAGTTGTAAGCTCCGAGTCTCTACGTCACTGTCATGCACGTCACTAGTAGGTAGGGTTTATGTTTACTTTTTCTTCTTCTTTTGAATGTTATGTTTTTAAGGTTAAAAACCCTATTTTATAACGTAAGCTCCGAGTCTCTACGTCACTGTCATGCAGGTCACTAGTAGGTAGGGTTTATGTTTACTTTTTCTTCTTCTTTTGAATGTTATGTTTTTAAGGTTAAAAACCCTATTTTATAACGTAAATATGTATTTAAATATATTTGGGATCCGGTTCATGAATTATTCCCGGACTGTTTCATTATAGTTAATTAATAGTGTTATATAATTAGTTAAATTTGGTTAGACTGTTTCATTATAGTTAATTAATAGTATTATATAATTAGTTAAATTTTGTTAGTTTATCGGTTAAATTGTGTGAATTGTTAGGAAGGTTGTTAGGGTTTAATTTTTGCTTAGGTGTGAACTAATTGGAAGGAGATCCATAAATTAACATTTCAAAATCAAGTAAATTTGACTATTTGTGTGATCCACATAGATGCAAGATGCAATCACTGAGTGATTTTGAATAATACATGCTATGAATCATGGTTTTTGATACCAAAGACCAGTTTCACATCAAGTGAAAGAATTTCAACCAAACAAAAAAAGTCTCTAACTAAAACCACTCCAACACCAAATAAAAGAATTTGGATTAAACAAAAAAAATGCCATATAACCAGCATAGATCCATCTAAAGGAGATCTACCAAACACCTAGAGGATCAAACCCTTTTTTAGAATGAAAATGTTGAAGACATGCTTAATCCAATGTTTATGGTTTTACTTTATCTAATTTATATTGCTTTATATATATGCAATTCTAAATAATTTAAATTTAATGTTATTTTTCATAATATTTTATTATTTTTTATAAAAAGTACTTACCAACTTTAAGATAAGCATCGAAGGAGTTACACATCTTTCCCCTATTAGGTTATAAATACATCTCTTCTCTGCAATCAATTCTAAAGTCATAGAGTGTTATTTAATTTATATGGTTGAATTTTAATATTCACTTTTATAGTATTTATCATATCATTACAATAAATTTAATTTTCAAATCTGATTTACAAAAAATTAAGAAAAAAATATACAATTAAATTTTAATATTCAATTTTTGTTTTTAATCTTTGTAATACAATCACAAATTTTATTTTTTTAATTATATTTATTATTATTACATTATTAAAATAAGCATTTTATTTATAAATCATAATTTTAATTTCTTATTAATTTTTTTATTAATACGTTATTATAAATAAGCATTTTATTAATAAATTATAATTTTTATTACATTGTAACATTTAGTTTACGTAGTATATGGTTTTAATATTACTAATAAATATAATAAAAATTAAATAAATATTTATATTAACTTTTTTTATAATTAAAACTCAATTACTAATTACATTTATTCAATGTCTTAAATCATTAACATGATAGCTATTTATCATTTTTTTAAAACATGATAGCTGTTTGATAATTAAATAAATATTTATATTAAAGTTTTTTATAATTAAAACTCAATTAATAATTAGATTTATTCAATGTCTTAAATCATTAACATGATAGCTATTTATCAAACAACATGTTTTTACATTTGCTTCAACATTTACTTGAGAAAATATCTTTATTAATTTACATCAATATTTACTTACATAAATATAACTTTAATCATTGATGGCGGTACTGGGGTTTGTTGTAGAACCATGCAACAACTCCTCTTTGGTATTTGCATTTCTTCCTAGGATCACGCCGCACCGCAGATTAAGCTCTGTTTCGGTAGTACAAACAACATCTTTTTACATTTGCTTCAACATTTACAAGAGAAAATAACTTTATTAATATACATCAATATTTACTTACATAAATATAATTTATCAATATTTACTTACATAAATATAATTTACATCTGATGGCGGTACTGGGGTTTGTTGTAGAACCATGCAACAACTCCTTTTTGGTCTTTGCATTTCTTCCTCGGATCATGCCGCAGATTAAGCTCTGTTTCGGTAGTACCTTTTGTCCTATTTGGAATGGATTTTCTGTATTTACCTGAACGTGACTACTTTCATCGCCTTTTTTTGAGATGGACATCATTTCTCGGTTGGGGAATTTCTTTGCCACCCTTCCCACCGATATTCTCATCTTGGAAGGAGTTAAGCGGTGAATAGTTTGATGGGTATTTTGATGTTGGCATTAGTCACTCAGATGGAGGGCTCTCTTGTCACTCTGCTCCCTGCTGCACCGTTTTGATAGGTGCCCATCTTTTTCTCTGTTGTTCTCTATGTATTGGGGTTGTTATTGTATTATTTTTTCTGTAATATTACTACCTCTTCCACACATGGAGTCCGCCCTTCTGGGCAGGGATGGAATTTGACGGGTAAATGCCCTTCATGGGTCAATTTACCCATCAAATACAACAAAGATTTTACTAAGACAGTCAAAATCTGGCTTGGAATACAGAAAACGTTTCAGATTTTGATTGCTACCGTCAAATTTGGAGGGGTGTCCGTCATTTGAAATTCCAACCCTGCTTCTGGGCCATCTCTTTATTAGGTATTGGCGCCTAAATAAGCTGTAGTTGAAGAGAAAGCTATGATCCGTGCGTGGTACTATCCCTGAACCAGACTCAACTCTGACCAGTCCTGATTGTCCGCCCTTCCGGGCCATCTCTTTATTAGGTATTGGCGCCTAAATAAGCTGTAGTTGAAGAGAAATCTATGATCCGTGCGTGGTACCATCCCTGAACCAGACTCAACTCTGATCAGTCCTGATTGATGGTGCATCATGGTGCTTTTTTGACATATGCTGCCATCTCGACCTTTCTTTTACGTATAAGGCGATTAAGATCGATCATTCATCGCTGGCACAAAAAGATTTGATTTGGTGATGGAGGGCTTAATACCAACCATGCATAAAAACAAATGGGAAATACCTCGCCCCCTCTGACTTTATTTTCGGTTGTTTAGTGCGTCCTCTTAGTGTTTGTCGGGTTATTGGGTCTCTTGGTCTCTTAGCAGTTATTTTCTACTGGGTCGGGACTGGTGCCCCCCATTTTTGGTTGCTTAGGACCATTTTATTTGGCACGGGTCTTTGTGCTTTCTTATTACTTTCCTACCTGTCGGGTTTGTTTAAGATCTCTCTTGGGGCTTGGTTTCATCTTGTGAGGGTTTGTTTAGGGTTTCTCCCTTTGCGTTTGGGGTGTTCCTTGATTTCGGGATCGCTTCCTCTCTGTCCCCTTACCTTGTCTTTGGAACCTAGAACTTACCCTTATTTTGTTGGAGGAACGGAGTCTACACTTCCTCGTAAAAACCCTTCCTACCACTCTCGAAGGAAAGAAAAAGCTGCCAAAGTGCTTGATTCTAAACGGCGTTACGTCCTTGGCCGTGATATTTTGATGAATAGAGTTGAGTCTCTCTGCTGCAGAGAACAGATCGGTCACCTAGAGTATTGCTCAATGAGCAAGGAAGATTGGCTGGAATGGACCACACTCCATTGGAAACCTTTGTTAGACTACTTACCTACCATTAGCCTTCTAGCCAATAAATGGCTAGTCTTCGTTTTCCTTGAAGAGAAGGACGTGTCTCACATCTTGAATACTCTCTAGACCATTCAGAAAGGCTCCTTGGTTTTAAGCCATTGGCACTCCAACTTTGACACACTTCGAGAAAGGGTTGTCAAATGCCACCTGTGGGTTCTCTTGCCTGCCCTTCCTTTTCCCCTGTGGAATAAGGATTTTCTCACAGGCCTTCCTAACTCCCTTGGGAGGTTTGTTGCTTTGGAAAAAGACTTTCATCCGATCTTTGATAAACGTATGGCTAGAGATCTTGTTGAACTGGATGTTTCCAAAGGTTTACTTGTTGATATATATATTGTTTGTGGAGATAAGATTCTTTGTCAGATATTAGATTACCTCAATGTTCCTTTCAGATGTAACTATTGCCATGATATAGACCGCCTCCGAAGCTCTTGTTCCTCCATCCTTCACGGTACTCTTCTTTCCAAGGGTTTTACCCCCTGTGACCCCTCTTCCCGGTCTCCTCCTATTGACTCCCCAAAGACTGTAGAGGCTTCGACTCTGTCACCTGATGGTCTTTATGGATCCTCTTCCCCCACTCTTTATGATGATCTTACCAATGGAGAGATTCTTTATATTGAAGATATTGAAAATTGCTCTTGTATGTCTCTTCCTGCCAACATTGTGGTTACACCTGTTGTTAGCACAAATCTGGAGACTACACCTTAGAAATTTCCATATTCCTCCCCTCTACCCCTTTCTCCTCGGTCGGCTCCTCCCCTCACCCCACCACCTCTCCCTTCAACCACTAAGGCTACCCGTCCCTTCACCTCAAATGATTTCCCTCCTTTCACTTGCATTGCAACTGCACCAGTTCCTCCTCTTCCTCCTCCTCGATGTCATTGAGACTCTCCTTCCTTCTTGGATACTTCACTCCTCAAATCTCTTTCTATTTTCTCTGATAAGTCTCCTATCTCCCCTCTACTCTTCCACTGGACTCTATCATATTTGCAAACGTAACTATCTGCAAGTCTAGGAAGAAAATTTCTCCCTCCATCCCTCCGATGGATCTAGGGACCACATGTCTCTACAGTCCTCTTTCGGTTAAACTCAAGGTAGTAGCCAGAGCTCCCCTTCCATCCCTCTCTTCCTCCCCTTAGGCACTTAGAGCATTGTCGCCTGATGATTCTGGCTCTCAATGAAAATTCTCTACATGAACATTTGTGGTTTTGGAGGGCTCATCAAATAAAAATCCCTTCACTTTCTTTTTCAATCTCTAAATCCTGATATGATCCTCATACAAGAAACCATGTGTAACTACTATCATGCTCTTCATCTCTTTTCTAAACTCAAACCTGGCTGGGAATTTTGTGCCATTCAATCCTCTGGCCTCTCTGGGGGTCTCCTTTCAGGCTGGAACCCGCTTGTAGTACGTTGTAAATCCTTTGCCTCCTTTTACAGTATCCTTGTTAAAGCCAGTTTTAAAGTTCTCAGTGATGAGCTTTTTATCCTGAATTGCTATGGCCCTTATTCCAACATGACTTTTTTCTGGAATAAGTTTCTTGAATGGGGTCTTCTTGACTTACCTAATGTTCAACTCGATGGGGATCTTAACTTTACTATGTCAACATTTGAAGTATAGGCAAACAAAGCTTAGATTGATATTGTGGCTCACTTTTTCTTGTAGTTACTGGCTAATATTCATTTAGTTGGCATTGCACCTCACTCTCCTGGACCTACTTGGAGAAATGGGCGGGATGGGGATGACGAGATTAGCAAGAGATTGGATATATTTATTTTCTCTTCTCTCTTGTTCCTCTTCTCAATCATTATAGATCATGGACCCTACCCTCTGTGATCTCTGACCACTACCATGTCTGCTTGGAGTGGGATGTACGGTCTACCTCCCATCACTATCCTTTTATGTTCAATAGGTCTTGGCTCTCAGTGAAGGATTTTCCCTCTATTGTTAACTCCTCCTGGACCTTTGTTACCCCTCACTACTCTTGTGATCATATGTCGATTCTCACACACAAGCTTAAAAGGCTTAAGTCCATAGTAAAAAATTTGGAAAAACAACAGAACCTCATAAGGAACCAAGAGATGGTTGGCATTGACAAGGAGATTCAGTCCCTCCTAACTCTACAGACTTTTGGTTTACTTTCTCACTATGACATTGATATCCTGTCGGCCCTTAAGACTAAAAAGGAAATCTACTTCACTCATGAAGTATTGACCTGGAAGCTCAAAAGTAAAGTTTTATGGATCAATGAAGGAGATGATAACACTAAGTTCTTCCATAATTTTTCCTCTGCTAGAAGGAACTCAAAAACTATTTGGGCTGTTAAAAATCATGATGGAGAACTTGTAGAAGATAAAATTCATCTCAAACATCTAGGTGAAATCCACTTCTCGAATCTCTTCAAAGATGATGGAACTACCAACATTCTTGACCAGCTCAAAGTCATCAGTCTCTTTCCCTTTTTTGTCCAAGAGGAAGATCCTGGTATTTTCCACTATGAAATTACTCTACCAGAAATTCAAAAAACTTTAAAAGGATTTAAAAAAGATAAGAGCCCTGGCCCTGATGGATGGCCAATGGAGTTTTTCGTCGTTTTCCTTGATCTCGTGGGAAATGAACTGCTTAGAGTGGTTGAACAGTCTTGGATAGAAGGAAAGGTTAACAGTTCCATGAACTCCACTTTCCTTACACTCATACCCAAGTATGAGAAGCCTCTTACCTTTGCAGACTTTCGTCCAATTCCTCTCTGCAATCTAATTTACAAGCTCATAAAATTGCAGTCTTGTTCCTAAATCCTTTTCTGGATAAGGCTATCTCTTCCCAACAATATGGCTTCCTCAAGAATAGACTCATTATTGAACCTATTGGTATCACTCAGGAACTTCTTCACGCCATCAAATAAAAAAACCTCGAGGTTATGGTTCTCAAGCTTGATATTGTTAAAGCCTGTGATCGTGTAAATTTGAAATTATTAAGGCTTGTCCTTCTCCAGATTGGTATACCTGTTGATGGGGTCAATTGGATCATGGGATGTGTCAGTTCTTCAAACTTCTCAGTTCTGGTTAGTGGATCCCTCCCCTTCAAATTTCTTCCCAACTTATCATGGTATCCATTAGGGTTTCCACTAACACCCGCTTATTTTTATTCTAGTTATTGAGATCCTTAGACTCATTATATTGGATGCACAGAAGAAAGACAATATTATTGGGCTAAAGATATCCTCTAGCTTATCAATTACACACTTGCTCTTTGTAGATGATGTTATTTTGTTTGGGATTGGAACTTTTGGTGAATGGAAAGCCTATAAGGAAGCACTTGACTTTTTCTACTCAGCTACAAGCATGTATATTAGTAATGAAAAATCCTCCTTCATGTTTAATGAGGTGGATTTAGAAACAATGGAACACATCTCCTCAGTTCTTCCCTATAAAATGGATTCACTATCTATAGGCTTCAAATACCTGGGGTATCGTTTCAAACCTCTTGGGAACCGTATAAATGATTAGGGATGGATCATTAGCATGTTTGAAAAAATAATGAATAACTAGGCTTGTAGATTGCTATCTCTCGATGGCAATTTAATTCTTGTTAGATCTGTTCTCACTAGACTAGTAGTTTATTGGTTCACTCTTTCCCGCTTTCCAAAATCTATCTTAAACTGTATTAGACATTGCATTTTCTCATTTCTTTGGGGAAGTACCGATGGTAGAAAAATATTGCATCTTGTGGACTGGGGTACCATTTCTAAACCTCATGATTTTGGTGGTTGGAACATAGAAAATATTGAATGGTTTGGTATTTCACTCAGACTGAAAAGTATTTGGATGGTGTTAAAGGGAAGTGGAATCTGGAGCTACATTATTGGTCACAAATATCTCAAAAATTTATCAGTTGATAACTGGCTGCATAAACAACACTTTCCTATACATGGCACATCCAATTTTCAGAACGGTTTCATTACAACTCTCTCTTGGATTACAAGACTACTGGGATGAAAGGTAAGTGATGGTAGGAGCATCATACTGGGAATCGATCCCATAGCAGTACTGAACTCTTCCTATCTTCTCTCGGAATATCTTAGGGAATATCTTTATGATTTTGGGACCACACAACTTTATCAGGCCCTAAATATGAACCTTCCTGATAACTGTCAATCTTATTGGCTAACAGCAACTGAATTGGATCTTGGTGGTAACTGGGTTGCTCTTTGGACTGATTACATTAAAGGGTTAGCATACAGAGGTATTAAACTAATGGATACTGATGATATTCTTCTTTGGATGTACAACAAGGTCAGAGGCACTATCATGGGGGCATCACCTAGGGACCAATATGATATCACGTCCGTTCATATTGGGGGGGTTAAAATTAAAAAATTAAAAATCAATATATTGGGGGTATATTAGGGGTAACTAGGGTTTTTTTTTTACTATTTAAATATCCAATATGCTAGGGTATGTTTTATCCAACATTTTTTCCCACGCCGTTCACCAGTCCTCCAAGCCTGCTAGGTGCCTGCGAGCTGCTTTGCTTGTGGTATGAGTGCACCTGCACCAAGCCAAGGTGCCTGCGAGCTGGGTTTGCTTGTGGTCTGAGTGCACCTGCATGTGTTGTGTAGATTTTTCAAGTGGTATTCTCCATCGTTTTGTTGGGTTTTCTAGATAACAAAGGGGTGTTTCTCCTTGGGTTTTCTGTGGGTTTTCTCCATGTTTTCTCCATCGTGTGGCTGGATAAGAGGGTGTTTTTTCAAATCGGAGCAGTGGTAACAATGTTTTCTGAAAAACGAGGGCGTGTTGCTTCTTGGGTTTTCTGTGGGTTTTCTCCATGTTTTCTCCATCGTGTGGCTGGATAACAGGGTGTTTTTTCAAATCAGAGCAGTGGTAGCAGTGTTTTCTAGAAAACGAGGGCGTTTTACTCCTTGGGTTTTCTGTGGGTTTTCTCCACGTTTTCTCCATCGTGTTTTCTGGTTGGATAATAGGGCATTTTTTCAGCAGCATTGCAATGGTAGCAGTGTTTTCTAGAAAACAAGGGCGTTTATTCACCATTTTGTGGTCGTGAGTTTGTGGTGGGTTTCTTTGGTGCTGGAGGAGGCACATTGGAGAGCCATTGCATATCATTCTTGGAGGTAAGCTATAGTGTGTTTAATCTTTGATGAAAAATGCCTATGGTCAGGGGCCGTTTAGTGGACTTGATCTTTCAATTCATACTTCACTTGCCCTCCCTACAGGTTCCAGTAGTTACATGTAAGTTAAGCCCTAATGATTCTATCGTATTCAATATGAGAAAAGGTTATGGTAATAGAGAAGTCAAATCATTGTTACCCTTATTCATTTTATTCCAATAGAACACTAGCTTAATGGGATTAGTAGTTCTAGTTTCAACAGGTGTACATAATGATTACGAGTTCTACATATTCAATATGAGACAAGGTTATGGTAATAGAGAAGTCAAATCATTGTTACCCTTATTCATTTTATTCCAATAGAACACTAGCTTAATGTGATTAGTAGTTCTAGTTTCAACAGGTGGACATAGTGATTACGAGTTCTACATGCTTACTCTGATTACTGATACCGAGTAACAGGATTGATGTTATGATTGCCCTCCCTGACCTGGTTTATAGGGGCACTCTTTAGTACATATTGATCTTGGATCAAATAGAAACATACTAGCAATTGCTTTGGAAAATATGAAAGTAAGTCCATGTGTACATGCATTTGCTTAATGGATGGTCTGAAATGTGGATCGCTTTTAGGATTTTTGCATAAAATCCAATTTTATGTTTGTCTGAATTACATGTTTTTTAAAGGCATCAAGTCTGGCTTCAATGTAAATTGATTTTGCTTTAGCTTATATGTAAGTTTAGAATCCAGTTAAAAGTCTTGATACACTTAATTTTTTAATAAGGTTATGGATAAAGGCAAAAGAGACAACGTGAAGAGTGATCAAAGAATTTATGCTACACCATTACATATTATATCAAAGCTGGACGTTGTTAATCACAACTTTCCATTAGAGCTACAAAAATATTTTCATAGCTGTTGGTGGCAATGAATCAAGGAACTGTCTTTCCTAGATGGCAGCCAATGATTGCTTTGGGCTTAGCCGTGGAAATCATTTGTGTGCATTCATTTTTTTATCTGAATTTATACAACATATTGTCTGGTTGGTGCATGGTCACATTGGTTTTTACCCAAATTTATACAGTACATTGATTGTCTAGAGCATCGGTGTGTCTGTCCTGCTTAGAGTCTCTTTTAATATCAGTGACTTGCATAGCTTTAATATCATATATAGGTCAACATAAGTAGAGATTTTGTTTATCTCCACATTTATTGAATAATTAAAAACATAAAAACAACATAGCATGGATGAATTAGGTTGATTTGGAGAATGCAAACAAAATAATAGGAGCTATTATATATAAGCATGCATTAACAAGAGCTAATATGTATAAGCATGCATTCTAGGACCTTGGACTATTGGACAAGTTTGCGGTCAAATTTAGTGCTCTTTCTGCCCATATTTACTGCTGAAAAACATCCTTCTTTTGCTTCCAATCTGCTACTAGTTTATAGGCCTCCAGAAATGTAAGAATTCATGCTGTAGATGGGTATTTGTAGGCTTTGAGTCTTCCATAAATCCAAGGAATAACACATTTATAGACATGTCTGAAAAGGCATCATCAGTCTGCTCTGTCATTGCTATTTTGTCCAAAATTTTCTGGAGCAAAACCTAAAAACATCCTTGTAGCTGCTGCCCTTAATGTCCTCTCTACAATGTGCCACATTTAGTATTTCCCGCCTAGACTACTATCTTCAAACTGACAGTCAACTCTATTCTGCTAGTATGCGTGATGAATTAAGGTTCCAGAATACATACTTGAATTACATCCTAAACTCTAGAAAGAGGCTTACAATGCCATCATATCCACATAAGTTAGCCAAATGCTCAGGGACAAGGGTGCCGGCCAAATAATCCCTCAAACATCAGGTATTGTGTTGCTTCCATGTTTTTCAATGTTAAGTTTCCATACCATACCATGTTTTTCTCTCCTTGGAATGTTTAGTTTCAGATAGTCTTGATTTCTTATTTCATCCTATAGAGTCTAGGTTGATATTGTCCATGTAGATTGTTACTTCCTCTTAGGGTTTCTTTTCTGTAGCACTTTTGTAAGTGGATTTTCAGCTCCTTCCTATCCATGGGGCAGCTTACTTCCACTATATTCCAGCTATCAAACCACATCTTACATTGCAGTTCCTTAGTGTTTTTTTTTCTCCCTTCTTGATGAATCTTGTTGGATATCCTTTTGCCTACATGTAAGTTAAGCCCTAATGATTCTATCGTATTCAATATGAGAAAAGGTTATGGTAATAGAGAAGTCAAATCATTGTTACCCTTATTCATTTTATTCCAATAGAACACTAGCTTAATGGGATTAGTAGTTCTAGTTTCAATAGGTGTACATAGTGATTACAAGTTCTACATGCTTACTCTGATTCACCTCTGATTACTGCACATTACTAATGCCGATACGACAGAGGCTTCAGATATACGTTTGAAGAGGCAGGCTTTTTAGAGGCAATAAAAAAGATATGGTGCTTTGTCTTTATTCGTAGGTGATGTGAGCAAACCCGCAACTAGTGAACATGCTATAAACGCGGCGTCAGGAAAGTAGGGATTATCCCCCCTGCCGTTACAGATCTTATTAAATGAAATAGGTACCCATATAATAGCCCTGTAAATAATAGGCGAAGGGAAAGGCCGGGAGTTCCAAGAGCGGTTGAACTAGCTTAATTCTTGGCATTTGAATAATCAGTGATCATATATATTAGGTAAACTCACCATTCTTTTTAGGTGAACTCACTTAGTTGGAGCTTCAGACAAAGAATATGTTATCCTACTAATGTCAGATGTTGTTTAAGCTTCAGAGAGTAATTTGTACCTACATTCATTATTTCTTTTGATCTGTGCGGAGACCTTTTTAAGCTTTTTGGGTAACACGATTGATGTTATCATTGCCCTCCCTACAAGTTATAGTATTTACATGTAAGTTAAGCCCTAATGATTCTATCGTATTCAATATGAGACAAGGTTATGGTAATAGAGAAGTCAAATCATTGTTACCCTTATTCATTTTATTCCTATATAACACTAGCTTAATGGGATTAGTATTTCTAGTTTCAACAGATGGACATAGTGATTACGAGTTCTACATGCTTACTTTGATTACTGATGCCGAGTAACACGATTGATGTTATCATTTCCCTCCCTGACCTGGTTTATAGGGGCACTCTTTAGTACATATTGAGCTTGGATCAAACAGAAACATAATAGCAGTTGCTTTGGAAAATCTAAAAGTAAGTCCACGTGTACATGCATTTGCTCAATGGATGGTCTAAAATGTGGATCGCTTTTAGGCTTTTTGCATAAAATCCAATTTTATGTTTGTCTGAATTACATGTTTTTTAAAGGCATCAAGTCTAACTGCAATGTAAATTGATTTTGCTTTAGCTTATATGTAAGTTTAGAATCCAGTTAAAAGGCTTGATACACTTAATTTTTTAATAAGGTTATGGATGAAGGCAAAAGAGAGAACGTGAAGAGTGATCAAAGAATTTATGCTACACCATTACATATTATATCAAAGCTGGACATTGTTAATCACAACTTTCCATTAGAGCTGCAGAAATATTTTCATAGCTATTGGTGGCAATGAATCAAGGAACTGTCTTTTCTAGATGGCAGCCAATGATTGCTTTGGGATTAGCCGTGGAAATTATTTGTGTGCATTCATTTTTTTATCTGAATTTATACAACAAATTGACTGGTTGGTGCATGGTCACATTGGTGTTTACCCAAATTTATACAGTACATTGATTGTCTAGAGCATCGGTGTGTCTGTCCTGCTTAGAGTCTCTCTTAATATCAGTGACTTGCATAGCTTTAATATCATATATAGGTCAACATAACTAGAGATTTTGTTTATCTCCACATTTATTGAATAATTAAAAACATAAAAACAATATAGCATGGATGAATGAGGTTGATTTGGAAAATGCAAACAAAATAACATGATCTATTATATATAACCATGCATTAACAAGAGCTAATATATATAAGCATGCATTCCAGGACCTTTGACTATTGGACAAGTTTGCAGGCACATTTAGTGCTCTTCCTGCCCATATTTACTGCTGAAAAACATCCTTGTTTTGCTATCAATGTGCTACTAGTTTACAGGCCTCCAGAAATGTAAGAAGTCATGCTATAGATTGGTATTTGTAGGCTTTGAGTCTTCCATAAATCCAAGGAATAAAAAACTTATAGACATGTCTGAAAAGGCATCATCAGTCTGCTATGTCATTGCTATTTTGTCCAAAATTTTCTGGAGCAAAACCTAAAAACATCCTTGCAGCTGCTGCCCTTAATGTCCTCTCTACAATGTGCCACATTTAGTCTTTCCTGCCCAGACTACTATCTTCAAACCGACAATCAACTCTATTCTGCTAGTATGAGTGATGAATTAAGGTTCCAGAATACATACTTGAATTACATCCTAAACTCTAGAAAGAGGCTTACAATGCCATCATATCCACATAAGTTAGCCAAATGCTCAAGGACAAGGGTGCCGGCCAAATCATCCCTCAAACATCAGGTATTGTGTTGTTTCCATGTTTTTCAATGTCAAGTTTCCATACCATACCATGTTTTTCTCTCCTTGGAATGTTTAGTTTCAGATAGTCTTGATTTCTTATTTCATCCTCTAGAGTCTAGGTTGATATTGACCATGTAGATTGTTACTTCCTCTTAGGGTTTCTTTTCTGTAGCACTTTTGTAAGTGGATTTTCAGCTCCTTTCTATCCACGGGGCAGCTTACTTCCACTATATTCCAGCTGTCAAACCACATCTTACATTGCAGTTCCTTAGTGTTTTTTTTTCTGCCTTCTTGATGAATCTTGTTGGATATCCTTTTGCCTACCATGCCTACCACATTTTGTCTGTATAATTATTAATATTAGTTTCTTTATTGATTTGATTCTTGTTGGGTATAAATCCATTTATGCTAGAAGTATCTCATATAGAGTGCTTACCTTTATTCTAAGGAAGGCTGTTGCCAATTGTTTCCAGTATCTGCATCCTTTCAATTCATTCCATGTGTTTTCAGTTATGCTTGGACCCCATATCTTGCACTCATATAGCAGCATCGATGTTATGGGTGCTTGGAAGAGGAAGTCTAATGTTTTCCAATCCCTCTCTCTTTTAAATTTTTGCAGGTAATATATGTTGAAGAAAATCCCTAGGCACTTACCCTAATTTTGAGAATAGTACTGGGAAGAGGAAGTATAATGTTTGCCAATCCATAATACACACATACACACATATCTCTAGGTAATATATCCTAGGGAAAATATCTGAGCACTTGCCCTCATTCTGAGGATGGTACCCAAGGTAAACACTGCATTCTTTAGGGCATAAGGCCATGTCAACAACATGGCTTGGAGATATTACAACAATATAATCATTATGAGCTCAACATGTCACTTACGGGAATAGAATCTATGTGGGGAGGATAACACTCCATCCCACAACCACTTGGGCTAGACCCAATTGACCTTGCTAATCCCAGTTCTATGTTGTCTTGTATGTGTTTTGAAGTAAGAAGTATTGGAATTTCTTTATAGGAAAATTAATGCAAATTTAGAAATTCCACCTCAACCTTGAGGTTTCTTGGATGAATTTGCAATGTTAAATTACATCAGCATATACTTCACTTATTTTTAACCAAATACACTAGGCAACCCAAGAAAGGAAATACTGAGCAAGAGTACCTCAATGGAAAAAAATTCCCGCCTTTAGGGCACACTTTCTAAGATAACAGATATAAAGGTAACTTATAACAACAGTAAATTTTCCCCTTTAGCTTATATATTTTTTAACTCACTCAACAAAATCTATTCAATGTTAAGTCAAATCAGCAAGCATAACCAGCACTAGTAACTATTCAATTTTCAAGATAAAATATGTTGAAAAGCAGATCTTTATGTAGACAAAGTTGGACAGCTGGAACACTATATATAGGACTTCAAAATTTTTGGTTGAAGCAAACTTGCAAGTACATTTCTTTGGCACATCATCATCTTCAATCCCCTCATTAATCCTCGTGCAAACTAAAGGGTAACAGTAACACTCCCCAACTCATCCAAAAGCCATAGATGAAGAACTATAATATGTAGTTTTGAGAATGTGTGCCTCACCATGATTGTCTGATAGTTATTCGGATCTAAGTTAGCCCATGATATGAAAATCGAGTGAATAATGTGTCAAGACCATGCCTAGGGAAGTCAAAGAAGAAAACATGGTTAAACAGATCAAAAAAATTCTAATAAGGAGTTTGATTGGTTTTGAAACGATTGTTTTATTAATTTGGTCTGTTGGATGTTATTACAAAATCTATCTCTGATATTGTGCTCAGCATGGTACTTTTTGAACTGTGTCATCTGTTCTGGGGCATTGCCGTTAACAATTTGTTAATTTGGTTATGTGATAGGCTTCTTCATGGTTAAAGGATTTGCAACATCCATTATAGTATTCCATTCTGTACTGATAACCAAATCTTTGTTTCACTGGAAAGTTCTGTCATTCATTCTCTATGTTTTATCTCTTTTTAAACCTGAGAGTGAAATCTATTTTGTTTTGATCACATTGTTGTTTCTGGCATTCCATATTCAATCCAAGCTGGTGTACCTTGTCAGAATGCCTTCAGTATATCCTGGAATATGGATGGTGTCAAAATATCAGGAATATTGAATCATCCTTTCTTTCCCTTGATTTTGCTCATGTCTATAGAGAATACAACAAGAAGGCAGATGGCTTATCCAATGAGGCACTCTCTATGGCATCTGGCCTCTTACAGTTCACTGAAATATGTGAAGGTGAAATAGTGGGGAATGGATCGATGAAGCTCTTTTAATTTGAGTCTTTGACATATTTGATGTCTATTTTTTCAAGAGTGACATAATTTATATTTTTTACATCCTTTGAATGTCTGAGGCAGATGTTGATCACCTGTTGTATCAGTTTCTTGGTAGTCCATAAGTTCCTCCCTGGATAAGCCATGACTAGGTTCTTCTTGTATTCCCTTGTAGACATCTTTTGAAGTCAGGATGAAGATGGGATGTATTCCTTGGTATTTTGATCTTGGTGGTGAAGTTGGTTATCTGACCTCTCAATGTAGCTATCTGGAAGAGTCTCTGAACTAGATTTCTTTATATGAAGTTTGATTATTCATTTTTGGCATATTATAACCTTAAAAACACATTTTATGCATCCTATTATATGCCCTTTGCTTACAACCTAAAAGGCGACCAGTCCCACACCAGTCCAATGTTGACAGAGAATATTTCATAGCATATCTTCTACATAGCTAAATTATTTAATAGAAGAAGAGTAATTTCAGAACTATATTTAATACTAATTGTCGTTACATGAAGTTTGATAATTCATTTTTTTTCAAATTATATAACATTTATAAAACATGTTATGCTTTCTATAGTATATGTGCCTTGTTTACCAAAAGGTGACCAGTCCAATGTTATGTTAACAAAGGATGTGTCATCACATATCTTCTACATAGCTAAAAACTTATGTAGGAGTAATTCCATCACTGTCTACATCAGTTTGACTAGGTCTACAATGTTGATGATAAAAGGAGTATGCATATTAAGATTATGATATGAAATTAAATGCCTTCCTTCCAAAATCTTGCCGATTTCTTTTTGTTACATGTCATTAGAGCTACAATACCTATTCACAGTAATGTGAGAGATTTAGGTCGCTTAAAGTGCTATGGCTGCAATTTCATTGTGTTGTTGAGCTGTGGAAGCTCTACCAACTACGTAATCTTCACCATTTGGATGCAAAATTGATCTCAAAGATCTAGGGAGTGAATTTAAGAGTTGTTGCATTTATGTGGGAATTTTCCAAAATGGTTTACTTGAGCTTTGTGAGTGACTATTGAACAAATTTATCTTTCCTTGGACCATTCTTCATTTATTAGGCGAGGTCACTTATTACTAAGTTTTTTTCTTACCCCAAGGCCAAACACCATGTAGAATAGGGATTAGGCTTGCAGGTTGGGAATATTAGTCAATTAATATGTTTTTATCATTTCCTAGAGTGGATTGTAATGCTTGGGGCATTTCCATAAAAAAGAACAAGACTAAATTCCAAAAATAACAAAGACCTTTGATCAACTCTATGTTTTTTTATCTCTTGTTTTGATCACCTTTTGATCTTTTGCAGGTACGTTGAAGCTGACTCTTCAGTTTGGGGAAGGCTATTTGAATAAGCCACTAACAATACATTTTGCTTCAAGGTGTTTCATCCTGATAGTAAGATTTCTTCATCCTTTTTAGATATTTGAATTGAAAGTGCATACTTTGCTTCCTAGCTCTTTGTTTTATTAATGAACTAATATGCATGTGTAAATTTGAATTACTTTTTGTTTTTCATTTATTTATGGATGCACTCACCTCATTTCGTAGCCTTATTATATCCAAAATTTTGAAAAAAATGTTATAATTTTATTCATTTCTTACCCAACTAAAAGGTACACATGGATGTAAATGCAGATGGATCCAAGTGATGTTGTGGACTTTGGAATTTTTATTGGTGAAGAGAATTGTCCCATTGGCACAGTCCAGTGTCAAAAAGGCTATACATATGCTGATATCCGTTCTGAAATTCTGAATGATGAAGTCGTTCAATATCCTTTTGAATTTATTATTGGCTCAACTAGATGTCCTTTAAATGCATTGCAAGAGGAAAGAAGGGAACCTACAACAACAAATGTAGGCATTAAGAGGAAAGTATGCACGATGGTTGCTGATACATTGGAATCAAATGTAATGGAGGGAACGCCAATCTCTGAAAACATTGAAGTGAATGTGGAGGAACCTATGCATAAACAACCAAGAGTTGGTAATGTGTCCGAGTCAGTGGAACAAGTTGTGGTTGATCCTAATGTATTGGCATCTTGGCAACATAAAGTGAACAGATTAATGGAAGAGTTTGTCAAGGAGAAGCTAACACTAAAGGTATATTTAGAAAATGGAAAACCTAATATAAAGATCCGTTGTGAAATATATGGCATTTATTATGGAATGGGGGAAGTATCCTTGGTAGCGCGAACAATTCATAACTTCAAAAACAATCATATGAAAACAGGGTCCCATCAAAGTCAAATTTCAATGTTGGGAATTAATGAAATGTGTGAAATTCCTTCAGGTAACAAAGAAAAGCAGACAACAGTGTCTAGAGATCAACTTGAGATTAATCAAGCAATCAAACTTCTACATGATTTCAACCAAACACAAGAGCCTAATTTGTTCAAGGTGGTGGAAGCAACGCTTGCAAACTACGAGGACAAGAAAAAAGTAAGAGTGGAATGTACACGATGCAATAGATGGTTCTCTTTGGTGCCGTCAAGTGGTAATATTGTCAGTTCTCTAAATGAACACATGAAATCAAAGAAGCACACTACTAATACTATAGTTGAGGCTTCACATGATACAGTTGTGTTGAGGAGTGGAACAATTGGGAGACTGAAGAAGACTACCAATGAAAAGTCCCAACAAAGTTTGTCTAAGTTCTTGATCCCATCACTACCATCACCATTACGTGGGGATTCTACACATCCACATCCTTCTACTTCAGGTGTGGAAATTACCCAAGTTTTAATTTAATTTGAATTTGAATATGCGCATTACTTTATTTATTATTACTTGTTAGTAGCAGTTAGTAGATCATTAACCAATGTGTTTTTTATGGTCTTGTTCTAGGACAAATACCTCCCTCAATATTATTATGTTGGGGGTATTGGGATCCCTATCTTGAGAGAAGAGGGGAGAGATTGGACACAAAGGTTCTAATGGATGACCAACGTGGTGGAAAAATGTGGGCCATAGAGAAACATACCAGGAGAACACTAAATTATCATGGTATTGAATGCAGTATTAATGGTACATACAAACATATTCATTGCAAGAGGGTTTATGAAAGGGGAATACCTTTTGATTCATTGACATGCAATTTTTGTAAGATTATACCTAATTACGATGACTTTCAAAAGCGATTATATTGCGGATCAAGGAGCAACATGAAAAGACATGGGAGAGATACATGGAAAGGGAGAAGGTTGGACCATTTGACTCAAACTAAACTCAAAATTGTTGCAAGAGAAGCAAATGCTACACATAGGTTAACAATGCGATCTCTTTTGTGGGAGAGGACAAAGGTTGCTACACTGTCTATAAGGACAAGGTCTCTAAGGGAAAAGTTGTTCGAATCTGCAGGAAGGAAGGATGTGTTCAGGTTTTGCAAGGATGTGTGTGAGGCTCATAAGCAAGGAAAATTACAAGGTAAAGATGCAGTTTGGGAATTTGTTCAAGATATATTTCACAACCTAGTTCGTTCAAAGTCGGGTAGAAGGTATAATGCATCCACTCAATCCATTTATGAGATAATTAAGTTATGGGGAGGTCCTCGATTACATAGCTTTATTATCTTGAATCTGGATGGCCCTTCGATATCTATGACTTTAAGGCAAGTTAGAAAATCATTGAAATATATCCTAGGGGATCAAGAGTACATTTTTGAGACAATCGAAAAATTTTATGCTTTCTATAAAGCCAAACATGGTATAGAGGGCCCAATTACCATATGCCTTGCTGAAGATGAAACTGTTGTGAAAAAATGTGTAAGGTGGGTAGCAAAAAGTGATACATTGGTGGGTTTTGGTGGTAAGAAAGAAGATCATAAGTGCCAATCACATTTCTTGGTGACAGTTGGTGAGGGCGCTGCAGGCTATGAGATTATTATAGATGCCTTCAAGAATTGTGTGATTGGCCATTATGCATGTGTTATTATTGCAAACCCTTTACATGATAAGCTTCCTCATTTGGTTGTGGTTGTTCATCCAACATGCAACAGATTTGATGCAAATTTTGTCCATCGACAATGGGAAAAAGTAGAAGACTTATGGAAGAAACATGTGGAATATTTTTTAGGACCTATTATTGGTCATTCCTCAGATGGGGATAGTAGGAGAAGAATGCTTATGTTGAAGGATTATTACTCAATGACAGGCATGAGATATCAAATTCCTTGGGAAGGGTGGAGACTAACTAGGTTTAATGATGGCTTTAAAGTAATAGGACTTCATGACTAGGATTACATTGACAATGGCAAAAAGCTAGCGAATCCTTTTTTTAGTGGTCAACAAGATCTGATTGTTGGAAAAGAGTTGATTAGTTTTAACCATGTAAGAATGGTTTATAACAATTTTAAAGTGGATGACCACAAGCTTAAAATTGAGGATATAGAGAGGATTGATCGCCAAAACTAGGGTTTAGCACAACGCATTGCTTCAAGGCAGTCCAGAGGTGCTTGAAGGAAATGAAATGTACAGGTGGTAGGACAGAGAGGACATCAGGTACAGAGACCTATCTAGCAATCGTTGCTGACTATATTGATATTTTTTTGTCTCCTAGTTTAACTCTTTGGGAAAGAGTGTGAAATTCTTCAAGAGTCCATCATTTCTTTACCTTATGGCTATGTTGGGTCAGAGAACATGAAAATACTAATGTCAACATTAATTTCATTAGTAGAGAGGCATATCAAGATGTGAAAATTTCTTGCCACTTTGCAGTTTTGTTGATGAGATTATTTCGTGATCAATACTCTAACTTACCATGTGCATTGCACCTGACTGGGTCAGATGTATGTGAGAACTTCTTCAGCAAAGTCGGTGGCATGGTTGGAGTAGAGAGAGAATATGATTTTGCTGACTTACTTCATGCTATCAGAACCCTTAATAGAGTTGTTGAAGAAGAATATAATCCCAAAGGGCTTCGTTTCAATAAATCTTATAAGAAACAAATGAGTATTTGGAACAAATTGCATCAACAAACAGTAGAGGAAGGTGATGTCTTGTCACAATATGATTCAATTTCCATTGATAATAAAATTATAGAAGCTCTCAAGATAGGATTGGAGGATGCACAGGGAATTTTACAAGGTCTTGGCATGCAACCAAAAAGCCACATAGAAGATTCTTGGTGGTTTAAACCATGGATAGAGGATCACAATGTTCCAACATTTGAAGATGTGGATCAAGTAGTTGATAATTCTCCATTGGGTCATTCGACATCCATATTCCAATCTTCAGAGGTCCTTCTCCAGCATGACTATGATCTGTTTTATTGGGTGGAATTTGGGTCATTCACCAGCGTGAAAGTGATCTGTTTCTTGGTGGACTGTGGGTGCTTCACCAGCATGACTGTGATCTGTTTTCTTGAGTGGACTGCGGGTCCTTCCCCAACGTGACGATGATCTATTTTCTTGATGGACTATGTGTCCTTCTCCAGCATGACCATGATCAGTTTTATCGAGTGGACTATGGGTCCTTCCCTAGCATGACCATGAGGTGACCATGAGCTTGTTTTCTTGTGTGGATTGTGGGGTCTTCCCCAGTGTGACATTGAGTTTCACTTTGTGGGTGGACTGTGTTTTTTCAAGCATGACTATGCAAAGTATGCTTGTGTGTCTCTGCAGTATGTGACTGCATCCTTACCCAGCATGACTGTGTTGACAGATTGACTGTAATGGGTATGAATGTGTTTGTTGACTAAGAATTCTAGGTCAGTATGTTGTATGTATGCTTATGCTTTAACCTTCTATGGATCTCTAACAAGGTACATAAATTGTTTGTCTATATTGACTTGTCCCTTCAATGACAAGATCAAATCTTAAAAATCTAAGTATATGCTTGATTCAAATATTGGTTATGATTGTTTACTGTTGATATCTACTGTACATTACCTTATCATGTTGTTATTGTACATGGCATTTGATGATTCTCGAGGACCAACTTTAACGCAGTGAATAATGGAGCGTTAAGTTGAAAGAGATGAAAATTATGTTTGTTTGGTTTTATTGAAAAGTATTGGTTTTCTTGAAAAGTATAGGAAGCTTACTTTATAATTCTCTTTTCCTTTTACTTTATAATTTTCTTGAAAAGTACTTGTAGGTCTTAAGGAGAAAAATGAGGTTCTTTTACGGTGGATATGACCCATGTATTAAAGTATATGCAAATGGATATTTAAACAAGGTTGATGTTCAAGAAGCTCTTAATGCAAATGTTACAAGGATTCCTTTCAAATGGGCAATCTGCAAGTGGGTATCTATATTCTAATCTCTAATAAGGTCATGTTATTTGTGATTCTAGATCATTTTAACTCTGGATATATTGGGATACAAAATTTTTGAGGGGAAAATCTCTTCACTCTTTATACTATCTGGGTAGCAGACCTTGGTCATGTGATGTGGTTAGGGAAGGGCAGCTCATTTTCCAAATCCTATGAATTTCTCTGAATTTCTCAAATCCTCTTATTGTGAGGGACTTTGACCCAAATTCCTGTACGTGGGCATACATCATGAATATATTTGACTTGCAAGAATGGAAAAATTAGGACATGACAAGGATCTATCATAAATGGAAAAACATGGTAAGTATACATTAACATTTTGCTTTTGTTATCCTGGTGCTTTATTTGTGGTTTCTACAATGAAGGGACATTAGCATTTGGTTTTGTCTAAAACTGGCTATGATGCTTTTTATCTTAGAACAAGAACAAATAGCTGTGGAAACTGGGAAGCCTGCCACTTGGGGACAAACTCAAGTCACATGTATATACCCAAACTCCAACAATGTACTTGGATTTCACAATGAATCCAGGAGCTGTTCTTCACCAAGTTTTCCCATAAAATTGATCCAACTGATTAATAATATCCTTTTCTAAATCCTGTTACTTCTTTGTTAAATTCTAGATTTTGCACTCTACCACAATTTCAAGCTCAATGCATCAGTTCTTGCAACTTGCATATTTATTTTGAACTTGCAACTTTCCAAGGGCTCCAGAATTACAGATGCTGATATAAATATCCTGTATGCAGTATGTGAAGCCCAAGGTTTACACACTGAACTATGGAATGGCATTTGGCCAGGCAGGAATGATTCTGTCACTTCGAGCCAAGGGAAATCATGCTCTTATGCCTAGCTCAACAAGTAAGTGTACTATGTGAGTCTCTACTTCATTCAGGCTTATGCATTTTTCTCAATAAGTTGAAGGGCACACTCATAGCTTGTTGCAATATGGTCTACTAGAACTTGAAAGTAAGATATCCTATCAAAATCCAAGGGTCAGTCATACACAAGTGTCAGAAGCACAGTTGAAAATGTTAATAAGATTTGTGTTTTTTTTTCTGGTAATTTATGTGATCTTAGTAGGTTCATATATCTAGTCATTCTTTGTTAAAAAACATGCTGATGATCTGTCTTTTTTCTATCATAGCAAAACTGCACCTACTATTAGTGAATAAATCTAGTGGTTCTTCCATCGATATGTATATCAAGGTAATATTTTTCCCTTTTTTTAAGATGTTACTTAAGAAATCTCGAAAGTCGTTCTTAAGTAACAGGTAAATGCTCACTTAGCTCCTTTTAAAGAAGTGCTTAATACTTATATATTCATCTTCTTCTATTTGTAAATGTATTCATCTCTATTTGTGTTTAATGCATCAATTAAAGAGTTAAATGTAAGTGAAAACTAATTCAGAAAATGGTGATTTTAATTTGTGTTGTAAACTAATGGTAATTGGTCAGTTGTCAAACAAAAGTTTATGAAGGATGGCATTAATGGAATTTGACAATGCATGTAGGATCAAGGGCATCACATTTTTTAACCTATTGATATGCCAAATTGAGTCCTGAAATCCCACATGTAACCTTCTCCATGACAAGAATGTAGGTCGTTACTTACAATTCGATGGCCTGATATTATATATATATATATGAGAGAACATAACTGAAGGAGAGTCTTAGAAACAATGAGCATATCAGGAGTTTTGATAGTCTTAGAAACAATGGGCTTAGCTAGGATGCCCGGAAAACCCTTAGCAGGCTGCCCGGGGCCCTGCTAGGGCTTTCTGCTATTTAGCACAACTTTTACATTAAATTGTATATACTATTGGTGCATTATCCTACAATACTCCAACACCCCTTCTTAATGGTACAATAACAACAAAAACATAAAACTAAAATTTCTTTGTAAGTAACTTCACTTTCCAATTCCATAGTTCAAAATCAATAAGGCACTCCATCTAGCTGTCTCATCACCCTCACAAGGGTAGTATTCTGGAATTTCTGAACATCTCTAATTCCCTAACTCCAAAGTCAGTGCAACTCTTTGAATTCCCGAGTTCTTGATTCCAAAACTCCCAAATCTAGTTCTGAATTTGTGAATTTCTTGGACAACATTCCATGCTTTGTTAAATCTTCTCTGATTCTGCTGTGTTCTTCTGCTCGTAGGCACAATGAAAATTATTATGTTGCAGTTGAGTTATATCTTTCTAAGAACATTTGCATTCTCAAATCAAATGTTCTTGCTTGTCTCTGAATCACTATATAGGTTGTGTAGGGTTGTGGCCCTTTCTCTTCTTTCCTTCCACCTTGGTTTGAATACTTTGTTATTGTGTTCAATTCCTATTGAAACATGCCCATAAATAATTTTGTTCCTCAAAAGAATCTGTTATGTTTAACAATCGGTGAGAAATGATGTTGTAACTTGTTCTTCATGTGCATGAACACTTGCTACTCAAAATGTGTTCTTGTTTGCATAGGGCTTCCATTCTCCTACCAATGACATTGCATATGACAATCAGTTTGCTGTAGTTACCCCTTACTGTGTCTGGCATGCTTTGGTATTCATGTTACCCGACTCTCTCCATGCTGTCTGCATAGGGTTTCTGCAGACATATCTTTGTCTATAAAATCATGGCATTTAGGGTTACTGTATACAAGTCTTCATGCTGCATTTAGCTCAGGGTCTCTGCCTTCATAAATGATTGTCAGACTTTGAGTTAAGTCCAATTGTATGCAAGGTTTCTCTATTGTGCATAGATTGTAAGATGCTTCTTTGATGACCGTTGTGGGCATTTCCTCTCCATCATTGCATTGAATGAATGGCTTTGATCTTTTCCTATTTTAATTTTCAATACAGGCTTACTAAAGGTAAAGCAGCAGCAGAAGGTGACTCATTTGATCTCTCTACATCAGCTAGCCTATAATAAGGTGAAGGTAAAGCTTGAGAAGAAGGTGACTCATTTGATATCTCTACATCATTGATAGATCACATGTATATATGTTGCTGTATCATCAAGAAGATCTTATTGTTACCCAACTCTCTCCATGCTGTCTACATAGGGTTTCTGCAGACATATATTTGTCTATAAAATCATGGCATTTAGGGTTACTGTATACAAGTCTTCATGCTGCATTTAGCTCAGGGTCTCTGCCTTCATCAATGATTGTCAAACTTTGAGTTAATTCCAATTGTATTCAAGATTTCTCTATTGTGCATAGATTGTAAGATGGTTAGAATATATGAAGTAATTTCATAGTTCATGGTTCAGTTCCATTTATTTGGATAGAAGGCTTGATTGAGAATGTCCACAAGTAATCAACATGGATTCCATATAAGGAGTACTAGTCCTGGGGTACTGTTGCGTTTGGTGTGCATGTTCTTAACTTTTATCTCTGGGAATGCAAGAGATAGAGAGCCCTTATCAATGATTTCTTTCTTTGTAAAGTTGCAATTGTTTTTACTTTAAATTTTAATCTTTGAATTGGGAATCCCATTTATAATTTTTTATTCTATTTTGGAATTGAAATATCTTTTTTCTCATGCAAATAATGCAATAGCCTAAATGTTACTTATTCTAGAATCCAAGCCAATTGAAACTACTGCTGCTGCTTTACCTTCCAAGTCGTTCTTAAGTAATAGGTAAATGCTCACTTAGATCCTTTTAAAGGACAGCTTAATACTTATTATAGGCCAGCTGATGAAATTATGTCTTCTTCAGGCAAAAGAGTTGGAAGTAAATACACAGTATTACATTGAATTACTGGCAAAAGGAATTGGCAAAACACAAGAAGAGATTGCAAAGGATATTCAAAGATCAAGATACTTTTTCCCATAGGAAGCAATTGATTATGGTATTGCTGATAAGATCCTCCCAAAATAGGGTTTGGTCATGGAGAAAAGGGTAAGCATTAACCATTTTTAATTCATTTATACTAAATGTCTTGCCTTAAAATTTAACCTAGGTTTGCAGGATTGTTGCTGAACATATTCCACAATTCCTTCTCATTATGTTCTTTTCTTTGATTCTACATTGATAAATCTTTTCATTCTTTTTAATGGCTTGCAGAACTATGATGATATGCTTGCTCAATCAAAAGCTGCACAGATGAAATCTGGCAAGGCTGGTCCACTGGCTGCTCCAGCAGGTAGGCCCTAGGTATAGATCATTGATGAGTTACCTTTTCCAGTTAGCATGAGTTGTTCAGATATTGCTACAGCTATCATTGTTGGAAGAATTTGTATAACTTGAAAGATGTATCTTAATACTACCCTTATAAATCTATGTTATTTTCTAGCATGCATATAGTGCTTTGTATATTGTCAAAATTGCAATGAGCTTCTGGACAGGTTGTAAACAAACATTCAAGGCAATAGGATTAAATGTCTAATGAAAGCAAGCACTCTAGAAAATGTAAATCATGTATTTCATTGATCTTCTCTGCGTCTGTGTATTTCATTGATCTTCTCTGTTGTTACCCGACTCTCTCCATGTTGTCTACACATGGTTTCTATAGACATATCTTTGTCTATAAAATCATGGCATTTAGGGTTACTGTATACAAGTATTCATGCTGCATTTAGCTCAGGGTCTTTTCCTTCATCAATGATTGTCGGACTTTGAGTTAATTCCAATTGTATGCAAGATTTCTCTATTGTGCATAGATTGTAAGATGCTTCTTTGATGGCTGCTGTGGGCATTTCCTCTCCATCATTGTGTTGAACAAATGGCTTTGATATTTTCCTATTTTAATTTTCAATACAAGATTACTAAAGGTAAAGCAGCAACACAAGGTGACTCATTTGATCTCTCTACATTAGCTGGCCTATAATAAGGTGAAGGTAAAGCTCGAGAAGAAGGTGACTCATTTGATCTCTCTACATCATTGATAGATCACATGTATATATGTTGCTGTATCATCAAGAAGATCTTGCTCTCTTGGATATAAGCAGGAAACAACACAAGTGCAAGTTTGAACTAGCAGCTAAACCAACTTAAATTTCATAATCAATCAATGCCACTCATAATACAAAAGGTCAATTGAATCTATTTGTTGTGGGTAAAAGAGTACATTCCATCAATATTATTGATCAACCACTACAACAACACACCATTAATTACCACACTTAAATTCACTTACCCTATTAATGATAATACGTGCAATGTTTTGACTCCAAACAAATTTGCAACAACCCACTAAACCCATTCTCCACTAAGGGATCACATCATGATTCCATCACCATGTTACATACATTATAGAGTCACATGATTCGTATTACTACACATAAAAATTTAGGTGTTAGTTGAACCACGATCAAATAAAAGATGTAATAATTTTTATAGATGTCACATTTAGTAGTAAGCTATCTTCCATTACAATATATAAAGTAAAAAAATGTAATACTTATCATAAAATATCTTAACAAAATATTTTTTTTTTCAAAATAAAATTATCTCTTTACAATTTTTTTAAAGTACACCTGAGACATTATGACATTGTATTTTTACATAATCAACATTTACACTGCTTTATAAATTGAGTGAAATTAAATCCAGCTAAATCATGTTCGAATGTTTATAATGTGTTACATTTTGTTGGCAATAAATTCTTGCTTTTTCCCTTTTTACCATAGCTTTTATGCTTTAATTTTTTAAATTGCTTTTTGCTTTTTGCTTTACTTTTTGAACACGTTTTTAAGGTTGAAATCATTTTGTACTTTATCTTTTAGGCCACACAATTCCTACTTCATAGGGTTGAAATTATTTTGGCTTTTAGATTTTAGGTCACACAAATCCTACTTAACAGGCTTGAAATCATTTTGGCTTTTAGCTTTTAGGTCACACAATTCCTACATCACATATTTTTCATATGAGTTAACAATAAGTTTCTCAAAGCATCAAGGCTAGGTAAATAAGAACCAATGTCTATATTTTTGGCTTAAGGATGGTTAGAATATATGAAGTAATGTCATAGTTCATGGTTCAGTTCCATTTATTTGGATAGAAGGCTTGATTGAGAATGTCCACAAGTAATCAACATGGCTTCCATATAAGGAGTACTGGTCCCGGGGTATTGTTGCTTCTGGTGTGCATGTTCTTAACTTTTATCTCTAGGAATGCAAGAGACAGAGAGCCCCTATCAATGATTTCTTTCTCTGTAAAATTGCAATTGTTTTTAGTTTAAATTTTAAGCTTTGAATTGGGAATCTCATTTAGAATTTTTTATTCTATTTTGGAATTGAAATCTCTTTTTTCTCATGCAGATAATGCAACAGGCTAAAGGTTACTTATTCTAGAATCCAAGCCAATTGAAACTACTGATGCTGCTTTACCTTCCAATTCGTTCTTAACTAACAGGTAAATGCTCACTTAGCTCCTTTTAAAGGACTGCTTAATACTTATTATAGGCCAGCTGATGAAATTATGACTTCTTCGGGAAAAAGAGTTGGAAGTAAATACACAGTATTACATTGAATTAATGGAAAAAGGAATTGGTAAAACACAAGAAGATATTGCAAAGGATATTCAAAGATCAAGATACTTTTTCCCACAGGAAGCAATTGATTATGGTCTTGCTGATAAGATCCTCTGAAAATAGGGTTTGGTCATGGAGAAAAGGGTAAGCATTAACCATTTTTAATTCATTTATACTAAATGTCTTGCCTTAAAATTTAACCTAGGATTGCAGGATTGTTGCTGAACATATTCTACACTTCCTTCTCATTATGTTCTTTTATTTGATTCTACATTGATAAAACTTTTCATTCTGTTTAATGACTTGCAGAACTATGATGAGATGCTTGCTCAATCAAAAGCTGCACGGATGAAATCTAGCAAGGCTGGTCCACTGGCTTCTCCAATAGGCAGGCCCTAGGTATAGATCATTGATGAATTACCTTTTCTAGTTAGCATGAGTTGTTCAGAGATTGCTACAACTATCATTGTTGGAATAATTTGTATAACCTAAAAGATGTATCTTAACATGACACTTATCAATCTATGTTATTTTCTAGCATGCATACAGCGCTTTGTATATCGTCAAAATTGCAATGAGCTTCTGGACAGGTTGTAAACAAACTTTCAAGGCAATGGGATTAAATGTCTAATGAAAGCAAGCACTCTAGAAAATGTAAATCATGTATTTCATTGATCTTCTTTGCATCTGTGTATTTCATTGATCTTCTCTGCTGTTACCCGACTCTCTCCATGCTGTCTGCACAGGGTTTCTGCAGACATATCTTTTTCTATAAAATCATGGCATTTAGGGTTACTATATACAAGTCTTCATGCTGCATTTAGCTCAGGGTCTCTGCCTTCATCAATGATTGTCGGACTTTGAGTTAATTCCAATTGTATGCAAGATTTCTCTATTGTGCATAGATTGTAAGATGCTTCTTTGATGGCTGCTGTGGGCATTTCCTCTCCATCATTGTGTTGAACGAATGTCTTTGATATTTTCCTATTTTAATTTTCGCTACAGGCTTACTAAAGGTAAAGCAGCAACATAAGGTGACTCATTTGATCTCTCTACATTAGCTGGCCTAGAATAAGGTGAAGGTAAAGCTCGAGAAGAAGGTGACTCATTTGATCTCTCTACATCATTAATAGATCACATGTATATATGTTGTTGTATCATCAAGAAGATCTTGCTCTCTTGGATATAAGCAGGAAAAAACACAAGTGCAAGTTTGAACTAGCAGCTAGACCAACTTAAATTTCATAATCAATCAATGCCACTCATAATACAAAAGGTCAATTGAATCTATTTGTTGTGGGTAAAAGAGTACATTCCATCAATATTATTGATCAACCACTACAACAACACACCATTAATTACCACACTTAAATTCACTTACCCTATTAATGATAATAAGTGCAATGTTTTGACTCCAAACAAATTTGCAACAACCCACTAAACCCATTCTCCACTAAGGGATCACATCATGATTCCATCACCATGTTACATACATTATAGAGTCACATGATTCGTATTACTACACATAAAAATTTAGGTGTTAATTGAACCACGATCAAATAAAAGATGTAATCATTTTTATAGATGTCACATTTAGTAGTAAGCTATCTTCCATTACAATATATAAAGTAAAAAAATATAATACTTATCATAAAATATCTTAACAAAATATTTTTTTTTCAAAATAAAAATATCTCTTTACAATTTTTTTAAAGTACACCTGAGACATTATGACATTGTATTTTTACATAATCAACATTTACACTGCTTTATAAATTGAGTGAAATTAAATCCAGCTAAATCATGTTCGAATGTTTATAATGTGTTACATTTTGTTGGCAATAAATTCTTGCTTTTTCCCTTTTTACCATAGCTTTTATGCTTTAATTTTTTAAATTGCTTTTTGCTTTTTGCTTTACTTTTTGAACACGTTTTTAAGGTTGAAATAATTTTGTACTTTAGCTTTTAGGCCACACAATTCCTACTTCATAGGGTTGAAATTATTTTGGCTTTTAGATTTTAGGTCACACAAATCCTACTTAACAGGCTTGAAATCCTTTGGGCTTTTAGCTTTTAGGTCACACAATTCCTACATCACATATTTTTCATATGAGTTAACACTAAGTTTCTCAAAGCAGCAAGGCTAGGTAAATAAGAACCAACGTCTATATTTTTGGCTTAAGGATGGTTAGAATATATGAAGTAATTTCATAGTTCATGGTTCAGTTCCATTTATTTGGATAGAAGGCTTGATTGAGAATGTCCACAAGTAATCAACATGGCTTCCATATAAGGAGTACCGGTCCTAGGGTACTGTTGCTTCTGGTGTGCTTGTTCTTAACTTTTATCTCTGGGAATGCAAGAGACATAGAGCCCCTATCATTGATTTCTTTCTCTGTAAAATTGCAATTGTTTTTAGTTTAAATTTTAAGCTTTGAATTGGGAATCTCATTTAGAATTCTTTATTCTATTTTGGAATTGAAATCTCTTTTTTCTCATGCAGATAATGCAACAGCCTAAAGGTTACTTATTCTAGAATCCAAGCCAATTGAAACTACTACTGCTGCTTTACCTTCCAAGCTGTTTTTAAGTAATAGGTAAATGCTCACTTAGCTCCCTTTAAAGGACTGCTTAATACTTATTATAGGCCAGCTGATGAAATTATGTCTTCTTTAGGAAAAAGAGTTGGAAGTAAATACACAGTATTACATTGAATTACTGGCAAAAGGAATTGGCAAAACACAAGAAGAGATTGCAAAGGATATTCAAAGATCAAGATACTTTTTCCTACAGGAAGCAATTGATTATGGTATTTCTGATAAGATCCTCCCAAATCAGGGTTTGGTCATGGAGAAAAGGGTAAGCATTAACCATTTTTAATTCATTTATACTAAATGTCTTGCCTTAAAATTTAACCTAGGTTTGCAGGATTGTTGCTGAACATATTCTACACTTCCTTCTCATTATGTTCTTTTCTTTGATTCTACATTGATAAATCTTTTCATTTTGTTTAATGACTTGCAGAACTATGATGAGATGCTTACTCAATCAAAAGCTGCACGGATGAAATCTGGTAAGGCTGGTCCACTGGCTGCTCCAGCAGGCAGGCCCTAGGTATAGATCATAGATGAGTTACCTTTTCCAGTTAGCATGAGTTGTTCAGAGATTGCTACAGCTATCATTGTTGGAAGAATTTGTATAACCTAAAAGATGTATCTTAATACGACCCTTATCAATCTATGTTATTTTCTAGCATGCATACAGTGCTTTGTATATTGTCAAAATTGCAATGATCTTCTGGACAGGTTGTAAACAAACATTCAAGGCAATAGGATTAAATTCCTAATGAAAGCAAGCACTCTAGAAAATGCAAATCATGTATTTCATTGATCTTCTCTGCGTCTGTGGTCTGTTGTTTATATTGTCAGATTTTGCTTAATTACACATCTTGTTTGTGTGTTTTGGATTTTACTACATAAAAGATTTTAAGCCCTACATTTTATGTGAACTCTTCACCCATCATCAAGGAAACCAACTGTAAGATAAAAAGCAGTGTTGAGTGGGCTTGTATAAGGTAGGAGGGAAAGTTAGGCTATATACAAGGTAGAAGGGAAAGGAGAGGAGGATACTGTCCTCCTCTCCTTTCCCTTCTACCTTATATATATTATATAGCCGTTACTTTCTGTCCTACCTTACACATAGCATATGACTTTCCCTCCTACCTTATATTAATAAATAGGTGCACTCCTCATTTGCAGCATTGCTTTCCAACTGATTGGTTTCCCTGATTATGAGTGAAGAGTTCATCTGAAACGTTGGGTTTAAAATCTGTTATGCAGTAAAATCCAATAATCACATAAGCAATATGTACACCTGCAGATATCTGCATTCTAATATAATTATAGCCTATTGCAAGCCATTTCCCCTTTTTCCCATGAATCTTTTAGTTTGGAAACAATGTTCATTTCTTGTTTATTCAGCAATCCTAACTCTTGAACAAAAAATCAATTTATTTGATGTAAAAACTCTTTTCACTGAACTTGATACACTTGAAAACTTATGTACATTCATGGGTTTGGGTTTCCTTTTCAATTATTAATGCTATTGGTGTAGAAAAGATAAAACTTAGCATTGTCTTGGGTATTTAGATCCACCCGACTGTGATGAATGAAACAAGGTTGTAAGATTTAATTTTGTTTGATCCACTCATACACATTGGGCTTAATCAAAATTTGGTTTTGGATACGATTAACCATATCACAAGATAAACTCCTTTTCTTTCCAAGAAAATCCTCACAGAATTCTCCCCCTCTTCCCTGGAATATCTTGATGGAGGGTAGCTCAACAACTAGCTGCAATGGTGGTTGGTAACCCCGTCAGACTCAACAGGACTTGAACCTTAGCCATACTAGAACTGGAGACCTTACAGTGAACTCCACCTTGAAACAACCTATTTGAACTGATTGAGATAACCCATTGGGATTCACAAGGTGAACCCTTTCCATATGGTCTTACCATATTGGTTTTTAGGTTCATTTACAAACTGAAAATGAAGCTGGTGAAGACGATTATGACTCTAATCCAACCAAAAAAGTTTTAATGCCAAGTCTACAAGATAATTTCTGTACACTAGATTGGGTTATGTATCATAGTGCTTTTGGAAATACGTTGTTGGAGATATTTTTATGTAGTTTGGTTGGTTTCTTTGTTAGAGTCACACCTCCAGAATTTGCCTTGAATCTACGTTGAAGAAAATTTGTCAGTTTGAAGACTAAATTTGAAATTGCTCATAATGTTAATGGTGTTCAGTTCTTTGGCTCATATTTTTTAGCTGACTTTGCTTCTCCATCTTTTTGTTTATGTCCTCTGACCAACTTGCTTATTTGTCACAACCCTCGATTTTTTTTTTCTTTTCCCCGTAGATGATAAAGAATTTGTTTGCGTAAAACTTAGCTAGGAACTTGGTGACGAGGTAGACATCTGAACTGGAAATACAATCTTCAACTGAAAGGCGGCATATTTTGACATCATGAATTTATGCTTTAAATGCTCACAAGTTCATTGGATAAATGGATGCCAGCTCGACTCGTCCATTCCTCTTGTTAAATTCATATTGTTTTTAATCTAAAAATATTAACAGTATGCATTGAATATTCCAAATCAATTTTGTTTTTAAAGTTGTACAATATCCTAGATACCAAAATGGTGCTTGGATAAAAAGTCCATGATGGAAAGAAGCAGTTATAAATGGTGTAAGTTTCATTTTTGAACCCTTCTTGGGGAAAACACACTACTGTTTGAGATTGGTACAAATAAACCCTCTCTTATTTGTTTTGACATCATGTGATACATTTTAATTCCTAATAAAGTGATTTGCCTAAGGGCACCTATCAAGTGTCGCCCTTTCTTGTGTTTAGTTTTGTTTTTCCTTAGGTATAAATATAAAGGGGTATAAAAAATGTAAATGAAAAAATGGATACATGCAATATATAGGGAAAATAGGGGTTTTTAAAAATCGGCAAGGCATATTGGGAGGGGGTTAAAAAAAATGATTTTGGGAGGTATTTTCCAATATTTTTTGAAAATAGGGGTATTGTTTCATATGCCACGAACGAACATGCTATGGCATGGTTTCACTAAGTGAAGACCCCATGGGCACTATAATAGACATCTTGGCATAAAACCTCATTGTTTCGTCACTAGTGCCTCCTCCACTGGTCAAGCTCTACTCTTGGTTTTGGTGTTGTAATGTTCCTTTAAAGATCAATTGCTTTATATGGCTGTGTATTGAGAACCACATTTCTACATGGGATAATTTGTGTAAAAGAGGTTGGATCGGGCCCAATAAATGTAGTCTCTGTAATTCTGCTGAAGAAACTGTCAAACATCTCTTCATATACTGCTCCTTTACCTGGGCCACCATCAACATATCGGACAGAAAATTAAACTATTTGCTGGCTTAGGACGATCCTACTCTATTGGGAAATATTGAAGATTGGATTAAAAAAGAAAAATTTCTCCTCTATCTTCCTTTTTTCCTTATCTGGAACTTGTGGATCACTCAGAACCTTAGTATTTTTGAAGATAAAAGACCGGAGCTGTATCCTCTCTACTACAACATCATGGATGAATTGAAATCCTATCCCATGAGATCCAATAGAAACAAAAAGATTAGAAACACTGGTACAACCCCTTCCTTAACATATCCTTCCATTTTTTTTGATGGAGCTGCTGCTAATAATCTCGGAGGGGATGGTATCTACTTGATGATCAGCCAGACTCACTTTTTGTACCAAGCTGGGGTGTGGTTGTAGCACAAATACAAGCAGAGCTCTTGGCTCTTTGGGCTCTCTTATTCTTCTCGAACGAGATAGGGATCCCATCTCTCCATATTTATGGGGATTCATCTGTCATTATCAATTGGGAAATTGGAAAGGAAAAACTCGCAGCCCTTGATCTTGATGCTTGGTGCCTCAACATTATTGATCTCAAAGCTCATTTTCTCTCATTATACTTTGAGCATGTCTATAGAGAACACAATGAGAGGGAACATAGTTTATCCAGGGTTGTGCTCCCCATGGCAATTGGCCTACTTTCCTTCATAGAATACCATGAAGGATTTGCTATTGGGGAAGATAAGATTCAACTCTTCTAGAGCTGAAACTTTTATTTTCTACTCCTTGAACCTTTTGGTTTGGCTGAGTATGAATGCTTGAGACATTGTTGAGTATCATTTTGGATACTTTTGGTTGACATTGGTCACCTATGAGCATTTGATATTAGTACTCTTCCTCGAGCACCTCCTTGGATAAAATTATATGGGTTCTTATTGTTTTTTCTATGGACTCTTTTGGACAAATCTTTCATATATTATGATGGATGATGTGATGGCACAACTGTTTGTCTTCTTTCTCTTTGATTAGTATGCACATGAGGCTAGTCTTTGGCTCAATTCTAAAAGATATTTAATATATTGAGATGTAATCAGTTACCTTTGATTCATTTTGAATAACAAGAAACAACAATTTTTCTTCAAGAAGAAAAACTTTAATCATCTGCATCAAGACATTTTTAAAGCATAAATACAACTTTATTCATTTACATCAATATTCGCTTGTATAAATAGAACTTTATTTATTTCCATCCATATTTTCTTGCACAAATACAACCTTATCCGAAATAGTCAATCTATTTAAATAGATGAGCTATTATTTTAATATTAAACTTAATAATAATCCAAAACCTTTATTTATATATATATATTTTTAAATAAAATAATATTTAATTAAAAAAATCAATAAAAAATTAAATTCAAAATAAAATATTTGGTGCACAGTGTCAATGATTTTGATGGCTGAAATACCCCTAGTTCATAATTATTTAACGAATAAAAAACCTTCTAATCAAAGATTCCACCACTTTACCAAAAAATAATACTATGTTTATCGACCTTAACAAAATGAAATGGCCACACAAAGAGAAAAAACAAAACATAAACAAAACATAGAAGTTCTATGGTTTCCATGATGGTTGTTCCATGGGAATATTTCTATCAGGAGTTGGTCCCCATAAAGTGGACTTGACTTCAGATGCTAAAATATAGTAAATTATGCCGAGAGAGACCGATATTAAACCGAACACCGCTCCTCCCACAAAAATTCCTGATGGTGCCATGGTGCAATGATAACATTCATGTTTTTGTTGACTACTCTCAATAACTCCAATCATATCTATAATAATGGCCGTTAAAAGCGTAATCCTGTAATTGAACAAATAGCCAATAATTACAATCCAACAAAAAAATTAGAAAATCTAAACTAAACACTGAAAAATAATAATGATAATATAAATTTTAACATTAAAAATAAAAACAATATTTCTAACCAATGAGATGAGCATGTTGCTATAAAGAAATAGATTCCTTAAAGTCAATTAGTTTTTTTTTTTTTAAAATTGGAAAGATGTAAAATTGAAATTTAATTTAAAATAAAAAAATTAAATGAAAACTATTTTATGTCTTGAACACATTTAACAAATATAGTATACTCAGCGAGGTAGTATAACAAGTTGGTAAAAGATGTATAAAAAAATTTGAATATGGTATTTTACCACTTTATGTATCAGAGATTCCCTAAATGTAATAGGTTAACTATGTTAAAATTTGCTGTTTACATTTTTTCATGGAATATTATATAATTCAAATAACAATGATAACTCTAGTAATATTTTTGTATGAGATAATTTTACAAGTTTTTATGCTTAATTTTGTGTGTAAAATTTGAGAAGAATTATTAGAATTTTAAAGATAAATGTTTGAGAAAACATTACATCAATTTAATAAATGTAATATTTCAAAAATTCAAAATTTTACAATAATTTAAATTAAATTAAAAATATTTTTTTTAAAATAAAATATTTAATTTTTTTAATTGTCTTTGATATTATAAAAGTGTAAGCTTATTTATAATTTTTTTATTATAAAATTATAGTTAAAAACTTGCATAGAGTTGAGAAATTTTTTTAAATAAGAATTAATTATGAAACTAATTAAGTGGATAGATGGTTTTATTTGAAATTTGAGGTGGTTTATGTTCTATGTGTTTTTATTAGGGACTAGACAAGTGTAAATAACGGGTCATTAGTTGATGAATGGATAACTAGTAGCAGTGTATGGATAAGTCATACCTGATGAATAAATAGCCAAAAGTTCATGGCAGATAGTTGATAAATGGATAGTGACATAAAAAGAATAAAAATAATGGATAGTTGATAAATGGATAACATGAAGAATGTGGATGATAAATTGTAGGTAGGAATGGTCACGGGATCTTGTTAGAAGGATATTAAAGAATATCCCTAATTTCACTAAATATTGGAAAATGCCTCCTAAAATTATATTGTTGAACCTCCCTCCAAATATACCTTTCCAATTAAGAAAACCTCTAGTTTCACCAAATATTGTAGGCATATGTTTTTACCAATTCATTTTTAACACCCTCCTTTATATCATATTTCCAACTTTGAAGCTCACGAAGCCAAGACACACATCATATCTCATCATGGAAATGAACGAAAACTAGTTCTAGCATTTGTGCCAACATAGAAATATGCATGAACTACTATATTCTGAATTGAATTCCTAGGTTCTTTCTTAAAGAAAAATCTAAGACTAATATGGAGGTATGAATTGAGCCAATGATTTGGAGGCATGAATCCATCTCATGATTTGGAGGTTATACCTTATCCCACCCAAATAAAATAACCCCAATATTTATATTACTATGTCAAATTAAAAAGCCTCCTTAACCTTTAAATAGGGAGCAATATATTTTTGCAGTTTTTAAGAGTATTCAAACCCCCAATATGAATGGACCTCAAAGTTAAACCTGTTAATCTAGAAGAATATGACCAATAAAAAGATATTTCCACTCTCTTTTATTTCATAACTATTTCTCAACCATTTGATTCCTATCCAGGGGATCCATGCACAAACTATGTAGATGAACTAGTTATAATTATTTCAAAATATACTATATGAAATTTATTAAAATAAAAAAGAGTAATTTATTAAATACCAGGAAACAACACGGCAGATGAGAGCAATTGTTTTCTTAAAGCTTGACTGGTAAGTACCACCACAACCAGCTGCAGCATTAACGATGACTACGGCCACTAAAAGAGCCATTACTGAAAATGTTCCCAACGCCTGTGCTGGACTGGCGATACATAAGCATTTCCCAGCCTCATTTTCTATACCATATTCAACCTGTTAAATGAAATTGTTATCACATAAACCTGGTTAATAAAAATAGGCAAAACTTGAAGAACTCCATATATGTCTATTCCGTTACACTTCCAAGGAAAAGCAAAGATATAGATTACATAAAGTTGGCCCTGCGTTGCCCATTTAGAGATCATATAAATCTAGACTTGCATTGATCAACCCATAAAAACGTATAGAGAATTAAATTTTCCATTAACAGGACATTGCAGTAAATTGCTTGATATCTAACAGTATAGAAAATAAAATTTTCATTAAACTTTTTCAGATGAATTGGATTGAAAAAGTTTCACAAACATGAAGAAAATTAATATAGTAAAGATTAAGAACTCTGGTGAATTCTATCACAAAACAGCCCATTGACCTAATACTAAAACTCCATGGGTAGAAAGGGTTTGCCTTCTATGTGACTTTATGAAGCTTGAGAATGAAAACCACTCTCTTTTCTGAGTTTCATAGTATTTGTTACAATACAAACCTTTATAACCTCGCCAAAATCATAGAGACGTTGGAAAACATAAAAACAAGATTTTAAAATAAACCAATTATTTTACTTTTTAAGATACTCCGCAGAAGTTAATCATCATTATCATCACCTTAAAACAAATAAAAGAACTCACCGGGACACGTTTGAACTCTGCAACAGTGGCCAGCACAAAAGCCAGCAGCCCCGAGAATCCCACCAGTAAGCATATCGACAGCCTCAACTTCTCCATCGTGGATTCCAAGCTCTAAATGCTTTAACAAGCAATGATACACAACACAATTAGAAACTACAGAAACACTGGAAGTTCGTCCGTGAAGTGTTGTTGTTCCTTAATAAATGAAAATTCAGACTTTGTCTGCCCTTCTTATTCGATTCGATGAATGTTCGAGGTCTGCAAGTTGTAAGCTCCGAGTCTCTACGTCACTGTCATGCACGTCACTAGTAGGTAGGGTTTATGTTTACTTTTTTCCTTCTTTTGAATGTTATGTTTTTAAGGTTAAAAACCCTATTTTAGAACGTAAATATGTATTTAAATATATTTGGGATCTGGTTCATGAATTATTCCCAGACTGTTTCATTATAGTTAATTAATAGTGTTATATAATTAGTTAACTTTGGTTAGACTGTTTCATTATAGTTAATTAATAGTGTTATATAATTAGTTGAATTTTGTTAGTTTATCCGTTAAACTGTGTGAAATGTTAGGAAGGTTGTTAGGGTTTAATTTTTGCTTAGGTGTGAAATAATTGGGAGGAGATCCATAAATTAACATTTCAAAATCAAGTAAATTTGACTATTTGTGTGATCCACATAGATGCAAGATGCAATCACCCAGTGATTTTGAATAATACATGTTACGAATCATGGTTTTTGATACCAAAGACGAGTTTCACATCAAGTGAAAGAATTTCAACCAAACAAAAAAAGTCTCAAACTAAAACCACTCCAACACCAAATAAAAGAATTTGGATCAAACAAAAAAAATGCCATATAACCAGCATAGATCCATCTAAAAGGAGATCTACCAAGCACAAGCACCTAGAGGGATCAAACCCATTTTTAGAATGAAAATGTTGAAGACATGCTTAATCCAATGTTTATGGTTTTACTTTATCTAATTTATATTGTTTTATATATATGCAATTCTAAATAATTTAAATTTAATGTTGTTTTTCATAATATTTTATTATTTTTTATAAAAAGTACTTACCAACTTTAAGATAAGCATGGAAGGAGTTACACATCTCTCCCCTATTGGGTTATAAATACACCTCTTCTCTGCAATCAATTCTAAAGTCATAGAATGTTATTTAATTTATATGGTTGAATTTTAATATTCACTTTTATAGTATTTATTATATCATTACAATAAATTTAATTTTCAAATCTGATTTACAAATAATTAAGAAAAAAATATACAATTAAGTTTTGTTTTTAGTCTTTGTAATACAATCACAAATTTTATTTTTTAAATCTTAACAATTAAAAAATAAAATTTAGTCTTTGTAATAAGATCACAAATTTTATTTTTTAAATCTTAACAATTTAGAAAAAAAAAGTAAAGTTTCAATGTTCAATTTTTATTTTTAATATTTGTAATACAATCAAAAAATTTATTTTTTAAATCCTATGTATAATCAATCGAGGAAAAACAGTGAAATAATTAGTTTAATTACTACACTATTTAATGTTTTAAATTTAGTATTAGTAATACAATCACAAATTTTATTTTTTAAATCTCATTAGTTTAATCAATCAAGAAAAAACCGTGAAATTATTAGTTTAATTACTACACTATTTAATCTTCAACAAAAGATTGACTTCATTTTAAGTAGGTGGAACATTATTAAAATAAATCAATATAAAAATAATGTTGACTTTTTACATATATTATTATTTATTATTTAATAAATAATATTGACTTTTTAAATATACAATTATTTATTATTTTAATTTAAAATATATTTAAATATTTAAACAAAAGATTGACTTCATTTTAAGTAGTGAAACATTATTAAAATAAATTAATATAAAAATAATGTTGACCTCTTATATAGATATATAATTATTTATTATTTAATAATAATATAAAAATAATATTGATTTTTTAAATACATCATTATTTATTATTTTAATTTAAAATATATTGTTAGTTTGTTTACATAAATTTAATTAGTTTTATATTAATACAATACAAATTCACTAAATTAATTTTTTTATCAATTTTTAAATGTTATCATTTAATATATTTAATTTAAAAATATTATCTTTTAATATATTTAATTTAAAAATATTATCTACTTGTATTTTACATAATTATATATTTTAAATTTAATTATTTATTATGTTTAATTTAAAAAGTATTCTTAACTTTCTTTTTACATTACATTGCTAAACCTATTTAATTTGAAAATATGTTTACACTTTAGATTTTTATATATGATATAACTAACTCACATTTAATGGTCTAGACAACTTTAAATACATTATATATATGGTTGGATTCTATTTTAATAAATTTAATGGTTTTTAATATTTATTTTATATCAATTTTTAATATATTATAATAAATTAATTCTAAATTGTATTAGTGTAGTTTGGAGTTTATTGGTGATTAATTTGATATAAAAAACAACTTGTAAATAGAGATTAGAAGTTCAAATCATTTAAACTTACACATGACCTATGTTTGACATCAATTGTAAATTCTTATATAATAATAATAATAATAATAAAATTAACTCAAAATTAATGTGGATTTTCTTTTTCAAATAAATTTAATTATTTATATGTACTTTTAAAATCAAAATTAATTTTTCTTTTTATAAATTTATATATAATTATTTATATTTACTTTTAAAATCAAAATTAATTTTTCTTTTTATAAATTTATTTATATAAATATTTTTAAATGATAAAGTTTTAAATACCATCATAATAAGTATTATACTTAAAACCTATAATATACTTAAATGCTTTTAAAAAAATTTAAGATAGAGTTAAGAAAAAAAAATTGTAAAGTAAATTTTTATCATCAGATTTGAAAAAGTTAAGATTTTTTTTTTGAAACTTGTCAATTTAGTGCTTAAATATTTTACATAGAATTAGTGTTTAATATATATAATGATGGTCATTTATAATAAGATATTAAAAGTGTAAATGTCGTAACAAAGTGTTGGTCTCCATACTTATTGTAATCACTTGTTGTTGGAGAGTAGTGATGTGCTTCACAACGGAGTATGGGGAAGGTAACATAATGAAACCTAATGTAACATTATGTTACCAAAAATAGAAAATAATTAAAAATTTCATGTCAAATATAAAACAAGAAATTAAAAACATCATGTTTGGGATGGATCTATTGTAACATCTCCAAATTTCGTAAATTAATTTTTTTTAATTTGAATGAAGGTTTAGCTGTAATTATAAAGGATAAAAGAATTCATACCATGTTTAAATTCTGCGCTTAACACTATTACGACAACACTTCAAATGTGTTTAGTCTTAAATCCATTGTACACAAATGTCTCATTACTCCATCATTATAATGTGACTTATCGTTATGATGATACTACTTTACTGGACGTCAAGCTTTGAAAGAAAAGTCATATTTATTTTCTTTCAGTTAATATGTTTTTGGTCATTTCTTAAACTTTGCTAAGAGCTAAAAGGATGGGTTATGGTCTTACTTAGCCTAAGAGATAACACAAGTTTTACCATGCAAAAAAAAATGTTTTGCATGTGCATAGCTGAAAAGGGCTTGTCTTGAGGTGAGAATTCACCAAGGGACTAGCTAAAAGCACAAGGGCTTAACTAAGCCTAAGGGGAATCACACTTATCCTGTGATATGGAACCAAAGCATAACCTAAAACTTTGACCTCGTGGTGTGATATCAACAGTTCTGAAACTATAGCATTGGATGAAAGACTTGAATTTTAAATGTGGCATAGTACCATTAATGTGATGAGTTTTAAGACCTTCATCTAGAAGGAACAAAAGTCATTTCGAAACCCTAGGGGTTTAATGGTCCTCTGCCCTGAAATCAATGTGTCTGCATTGAAATTTTTTGTCTCTACACCCAGGTTTATTGTTCAAAGTCTGTGTAGTGGTGGTGGAGGAGCCGATGCTCTCGTCCCTCGAGATCATTCAACCCTCCATTATCACAAAAGTCATGGTGTTGCTGAAGGTATTATTGTTGTTGTTGTTTCTACCTCTATGCAAAACCATGAGGTAAGATCCTTCCAGTTTTGGTTAATCTCTTTAATGATTTAAGTTCCATTTCATAAAAAAGAATTGATTCATATGTTTGACCTCTATGATATTTTGTGCAGGAGGTGTTAAAAGATCAGGGTTGCAGCTCTTGGATTACAAAGGGCCTTTGTGATGAAAGAATCCCAGTCTTGGTAAGACCTGTCACCTTATTCCCTGTAGCTCTGTGGCTTGTGAGTTGGTGGCTTGACCCACGTTCTCGAGGCATGGACTGAAATCCCACATTTCCTTGTTGTTTGAATCAATGGTAAACTTCTCAGTTCTGCCTTGTGGCATGTGCAAGTGGTTTGTGAAAGAATGCCTTCATTTGAAGGACTGTAATGTAATGGTTTTCTAGTTTTCTGTAAGTTTCGAGTTCTTTCAGAGATTTGTAAAACAGTAAGTTGATGTTTTTAAAGATCCATTGCAAAGGGTTTTACAACGCTGCAACTCTATTTTGTTTTGACTGTAATAAGATACTTTAAATCCTAAAAATAATTTGTTTGTTGGTTTAATAGTTCTAGCATTTTGGTTTTAATTATGTACGCTCTGTCTTTTAGAAATCAAAAGGGTTGTAATGCCACTTAAAAGTTAATTTGCAATGTTTTCTATAGAATGTGATAGTTCTATGTAACAGAGAATCCGTGAGGGTTTGTTAATGCATTGGAATAATAAGGCCGTGAGGCCATAATGCTGCAAAATCGAACCCTAGTTATGTTTTCTATAGAAGTTACAACATCGTGTTTTTGTAATTATCATGTAAGTCTGTTCTTTTTACTAGGAGGTTAGGGCCGTAAGGTTGATAGTGTAAACCTCTGTCAGTTGCACTGCGAGATAAAGGATTTAAGTTTTGATTGTTTTAAATGAGTAATTTGGTTGGAGCCATGAGGATTAAATTGTTTGTTCAAGGTTCAATGATGGTATTTTTAAACCATAATTTAGACCAAAGGGCCTATCGGATTTTCCAAGATTACAACGGTTTAAACCCTATACCTGTTTAAACTTTAATTTCCTTTTTAGTTGTTTTATAAATAAATGGTTTTAATAGTATATTAGTTGGATAATTATACCTTACAATTTATAACCTAGAAGTCAATATGGTAAGTAATATAATCTCAGTGATCCGATAAAGGTTTTGAGTCCTAAACCCTAGTTTTATTTTAACTTCTATATACTTTTTGAACTTGTCAGATGTAAAAGGAAAAATTGACTATAACTTCATAAGAAAAACATCTATTAAATTTTTTTTATCAAACAATAATACAATACTATGATATTTCAAACTTGTCTCAAGTAAAAACAATCACTAGTTCAATAGAAACCATCAACATTCATAATATTTCAGATACAGGTTAAAATGAAAAACTAGATAAAACAAAACATCTTGAAACCTGGATAAAATTGCAGAAGAGGTGAAAACACCCAAAAGGAGACTGTTCCTCCCAACAATCTCCTGAAGCAGCCAAAATTACTTACTTAGGACCCCCAAGCCTATTCACCGAATCACTAGGACGAAGATGCTGTGTAACATCCCACACAGAAAAAAAAAACTCTGCAACTTAGCACTCCATAGCAGACTTAACTCAACAATATCACTTTAGCTATCCCCTCATCAAATTCCTTATGTGCCCGACTTTTCAGTTTGTCGCAGTCACAAGTTTCATTCACTTGGAATAGAATGTAATGAGCCTCCTACTCCCTTCAATGGTATTTATAATATTGCCTAGGTCTTTGGGTATTTTGGTAATTAAATGAGCCACTAGATCAATTCCTCTTCTCAGGGAACATGACCACATTTTTAGGGATTTTACTTCTTACAATAGCTAGAAAGTGAAATGCTAGTGCTTCCATTTTTCATTTATCCTTCTACAGCTGCTCATTCCTCCTAGTGGGTTAGTGAACACTCTTTTAAAAGTATCCTTTGGGATAGGTGTCTCTTCATTTAATTATTTAAATAAATAAATATTCAATTACAGTCATCCTTGACTAACTTGATCATAAAAATTTACAATAATTTTTAGCATAATGTTTTTTGTAAAAATAAATAAAAATATTTATTTTTTAGTTCTAGGTGGGTTACAAACACCCCCCCTAAAGATCAACATCGTCCTCGATGTTGCTTAAGTTTTATTCTGAGACTTCCTAGTCCCAGAGCTCGATATGACTCCTGCATATGACTCTCCAATTCCCAGGTTGCTTCATCTGGACTGGGGTGCTTCCATTGCACTTTTACATGTCCAATGGCATGATTCCGAAGAGAAATCCCCCCCCTATCGAGAATATAGTCCAGTTCCACCTGAAAATGTCCTTTGGGTTCTACCTGAATAACATTCTAGTCTATCACATGAGTAGCGTCGTGCACATAATTTTTCAATATGGAAATATGAAACACATTATGTACTCTAAGATTAGGTGGAAATGCTAATTGATACGCCATTGGTCCAACTCATGCTAATATTTTGAATGGTCCCCAATACCTGGGTGCTAATTTAGCACAACTCCCCAACTTAAAGTATTAGCTGAATATTTCAAAAAGACTAAATTTAGCTAAAGATTGAAAATGATTATTGTACGTAATACCTTGGTGCTAATTTAGCACAACTCCCCAACTTAAAGGAGCTCTTTCTGGGTTTTACCTTGACAAATACATGCTCACCTACTTGGAATTATTTCTCAGTTTTTTTAAGGTATGCATAACTCTTTTGTCTGTCCTGTGTATCTTTCAGATTGCTTTGTACTCGTTTCATTGTTAGTTCTATCTCTTTTAACAAGTCAGGTCCTAACAACAACCCGTCAATCAGATTACTGCATGAAATAGGAGTATTACATTTTCTATCATACAATATTTCAAAAGGACTAAATTTAGCCAAAGATTGAAAATGATTATTGTACGCAAATTCAACTAAGTGTAAATAATCTTCCCATTTCCTGGGATACTCTGTAACATACATTCGTAACATGTCTTCTAAAACTTGATTGACTCTTTCTGTTTGTCCATCCATTTGTGGATGGTGAGCAGTATTGAATTTCAATTTATTATTTTGTCTTTTAAACAATGATTTCCAAAAATTTTCAGTTGATCCAGTGGATTATTCATCCTCAAAAATTACACTGATACAATATGGTACAATAGTAGTTAATCTATGGTTTTAACTCACATGCTAGCCATTATATGCCGCGTAGCTTATCGCATGCCGCGCAGTTATGTAGGGCCCGCGTAGTTGTGCACCGTCAAGTGAGCATCAAATGGTTTGTGGAGGTTAGGCATATGCTGTGACTTTTGTATGCTGCGACAGCGGATCGGGTATATGGCAAAGTCCTTATATGCCGCGACATTGATATGCTGCGAATTTGATGGTGACATCAAACGGTTACGTTACATGTGGCATAGCCCAGTGGCGGTCGTTGCAACGTGTTGTAAGGTAGCATATGAGCGTGGAGTTGGTTGCAATGTTTCGGGGATCTGAAACATCGTGGTAACATGAAAGATTGGGCCCTGACTTGGCAGGATTGCATGGTTCAGTTAGCATATGGTTGTAACGACAATAAAGAAGATAACAGCTGTAGCAGAGGAGGGGAACCCATTAATTGCCCTCTGACTGAACGCTTAAATAGAGGACTCCTGGCCACATCAAAGGACAGAAGAGAGAGAGATTCAGATTGCGTTAGAGCACAGGGCTTCATTTTTTTGTTATGAGAAGCTTGGGGAGTTGCTGTGAAGCGCACCGATGCTGTTTCTTTTGAAGTCGACATTCTCTGTTATAATTTAGCTTTCTTTTCCTTTCGAAGGCTAATTGTAATTTCCAGAAGAGAGGTCTTAAAGACTTTGTACAACATTCTGTTTACAGTTGTTGAAGTTGATTCCAGAGCCATTTTTGTACCATCTTAAAGAGATTAATTGGATCAGTACCCATTGGAGAGGGACCCAGAGACATAGCCCAGTGGAGGGGGTGAACTCCGTTATCAACTTCTGTTTTTAGGCTCTCTGATTCTGTGTTTTTTTTCCCATGTCTGTTTATCAGTTTTGCTTTTCATTTATGTTTTAAGCATTTAATTTCTGTTAGTGCTGGTTTATGAATTAAGCAAACTGGAAAATGAATTCTTTACATAAACTTTTAATGCACTCAAGCTGAGGTCCGACGGATCATGTTATGGTATCAGAGCAGGTTAACTGCTTGTGCAAGTTTGTGAATGCTTACCGAGTCCAAATCAAAGCATGGCGAAGGAGAATTAATCGAAGGAGATCCTAAGATTGGCTCAAGGAGAACATTCTCAAGAACCATGTCTTCTCCACGAGGGGAAGAAGAAGGACATACAGAACGGGAAAAACTTGTTATTTCAAAAACTGAGTTTTTGGAGGATTTTATGAGCATGAAAGCCATGATGGAAATTCTACTCGATGAGCGAGCAGAAAGGAAGAATAAAGAAGAAGGATCTTCATCCAGAGATGCAGAAGTGAAGAAGAAAGTAAAGGGTAAAGGAGTAGGAGGTGATGGTGATCCTCCTGAAACTAATCAAACTTTCTCTTCTTCTCATACTTCTCATTCGAATAATGCAAATCCTAATATGCCTTATTTCAAATTGGATGTTAAATTTGAATTGCAAATTTATAATGGAGGTTTAGATTCTGAAAAATTAGACAATTGGATCAAGCAGCTTGAAGTATATTGTAGGGTGCAGGGCATTAATGATGACCCTTCCTAGATTCAATTGGCCACTTTGAGAATGAGTGGTATGGCTCTTACTTGGTGGGAGAGCAAGATTCAGCGAGATCTTCGAAAGAATGGTAAAATTATTTCATTTTGGAATGAATTCATTGAAGTATTAAGGAAGCAATTTTATCCTTTAGGCCATATTCAGCAATTAACTATGAGTTGGCAAATGTTTAGACAAGCTAAAGGACAAAGCATTCAAGATTATACTCATGAATTCAGGAAGAGGGCTATTGCATTAAATGTTTCATTAGATACAAAGGAAACTCTTCTTAAGTACATTGGTGGCATGCATTCTTATTTGAAGCATACTTTGTTGATGTTTAACCCCAGTAATTTGGATGATGTATGTGTTCAAGCTACACATTTAGAATCTAGGGGTAAACATGCTAATAACACATATTTCATTAAATTTGTAATTATTTAGTGGATCTAGAACTTAGAACGTCCGCTAGATTGAGTTCTTTCAAGATGAGGAAAGTCATAGACTTTGAATCCTTACATAATGTCTAGTAATATTATTTATAGTTTGTATTTAATGTTAAGTTGATTAAATTATTTTATGACATAGTACCAACAATGTATTTGTTACTACAACAATTAGAAATATTGTCGTAGTAATTATTTGTGTCTTTCTTGAGTATGTTGTTTTATTTTTGGAAGTTCGCGCCACTTATAATCAATACAGGAAAATATTTTATGACTTTAAAGTCTAAGTTTTAACCTTGTAATGATTAAAATAAATTATGAATTCAAATAGCAACATAAT